>GL379809.1:1064570-1076780 GCA_000143925.2 Caenorhabditis brenneri
AAATCCCGTTTACACCCATCACTCAAACTTTAACAAAAGCGACTCATAACCAAAGCACTGATACCTTGAGCTCGCCGAAAGTCGTCAAGTTCCGTGTTTACTTATCGCGAGTTGAAAACCTGGCTTTTTCAGGTATGTTTTTTCCCTTTTCTTCCGAACTTTCTTGTTTAGCGCGTTCGTTGTAATGAAAGTTCTATGCGACACAATCACTTCATTTTGAAGTTGTAGAAATGATTGTTTGGAACTGATTCCACATTTTTCTTTCATACTGAAAGTCTATCAAACTTTTTTCAATTTTTAACGCTATCCGCAAATTTTCATCCCACGCCTATTATGTTAAAATCCATACTTGGAACGGGCCATTTGGAAAATTTCATCGTCTCAGGATTCCAAAGCTGGATTTTGAAAGGGCGATGAATTTCCGATAAGCTAGTGACCTATGATGTATTGGTTGAAAGTATTGGTTGAAGTTTAGAAAATTAATAATTTCTGAAAATTTCCGGAAAAAGATTTTGCTAGATAAAAACTTCCCACTTCCGGACAGGGCCGAAACTTGCCAAGTGTGCTTTAAACATCCTGACTCAAAAATCATCTCAGTAACTTAATTCTTCGAAAAAAATTTCCAGAAAGTGGAATTGAACTCAATATAGAATCTGGAAAAACAGCGGATTCCCAGACGCTCCTTTTCTATCTGTCCAAAGAGTACGATATTGACTATGAAGCTTTCTCGGAAATGTTTGCCATCTGGATGATCTCCCCGTTGTTGGAAGTTCAGCTGAAACCTCATCATCGCCCATATGAATGCCGCCAGGGGTGGGAAACTTTCTTGAAGAGGTTTGCTATGACATCTAGTGTTCGAGCATTCAGTGCAGATGAACCGATTTTGATGCTCAGAAGAAGTGCAAGTCTTACCAGCGATAGAGAATTCGAGGTGAGTGTGAATCATTAAACATCAATTTTCTATGACTTTTCTTTCTTTAACTCAGCAAATTAGAATGTGGAAAAACCTTTAGTGCAGGCTTTGAAAACTGCACTGTTGCAATCCTGCCGAGAAGAGAACTGCGCGTACTCGGCAGAATTGCAAGCGTACAGTTTCCACAGCAGAGTCGGTGCCAATGACGCTGGAAAAGTTGAACATTCCTTTCAGATTCTCAATCGGCATCCACAATGCGCCCGGTTTTTAATAAATGATGCACGCGAAATGCTTCTTCTTGGACGAGTGCAACTTCTCTCTCTTGATGACACTATTCGTGTTGCAGCTCTCTTGTTTAATTTGCAGTATGGAAACTTCAACGAAGAAGTACATGATGTAACATTCATCAGAAATAAAATTGAAGAGATCCTCCCAGAGCGTACTTGCGAATCTATTGCCGCGAAGACTATTTTCGGAAAGGCAATCAACAAAAAGACGTAAGTAATAGAAATAATAAACAATTGTTTCCAAGACTTCATCGGATCTACGCTATTCAAAAAAATCAACAATTTTCAGTGAACAAGAAGGCCGGCTTCTGAAGTATTGGGAGGAATTCTCGAAAAAGTTCCAAAGAGAAAGCGATAAAGAGCATGAACTTTTATGGACTTTAACTCATTCTTCAAGCTGCTATGGCGCCGCCTGGTTCGGAGCGCGCATAGAAAAAAAGACATCACGTGCCAGCTTACGAAACTTCGGACAAAGCTTTGCTGAAATCGAGGTCAACATTGGAATCAACGACCGTTGGCTAACAATTGTCGATTCGAATTTTTCCGAAACCCTGCTCGTCCAGTCATTGGAAGAAATGTCATGGAAATTAGAACCAATGAAAGACGAGAAAACTCCTTTTTTGATTCTGAATCTCGGCTGTGATCAAGAGATTGAAAATGGTGATTCTACTGTTATCAACATCACTGACGATGACACTACTTTTTTCCTTATGGTTACTGGAAATCAAACCAATATTGATTGATGCTCTTCTGAAAAGTATAACTGGAGTACGACTGGACAGAGCTAGCTCTGATTTAAGTTATTTAGAAGCGTTTGTAAAGTCATGTTAAATTTTGATATCGAGTGAGCAGCTGTTTCGCTGCGAATTCGATTAATCTCGCTTCATAATTCTTATTCCGCATTAGTTACAATGGGCTTCAAATTTATTTACGACCGAGTTTCGTGAGCCGAACCAATTTACAGAGTAGTTCATCTGACTCAAGTTCAAGCTCCACCGGACATGCTGCACTCATTCAGTCAAAACTCAATTTGAAAAATTTCACAGCAAGCAACAATCGAAAACTATGCTTAGCGAAGTTCAAAGATGGAAAATGTACAGAAGTGGCGGGAAGTTTCAAAGCTTTTTATAGCCACGGCCAATGCTTATAAGATTTTGCAAATATGTGAACCCAAACTGTTCTTATCTCCCGGTTTTTGAAAATGTATTTATCATGTAGATAGAATGACGGAGATTCCCAGATGATCTCATTTTCTTTTTTTTCGTGTCAAAAAGATTTTGACGTGATGATATTCGCTAGTACTTCATTGTTTTTTTTTGATTGAAAAAAAGATTTTTTTGCCAATTCAAACAAATATTCGGTAAAATCAAAACAAGATGTTAAGCCTTGTCGGCAATGGAGCGGATTGCCTGCTGATCTTTCACAAGAGCTGCAATCAAAGAAACAATTGTTCCGATCGATGCCATTGCTCCCACTCCAGCATCTCCGCATATCAACTCTTTTTGAATAGGACAGATCTCCTTGAACTTCAGTTGTGATTTCAATACATTGCGATGTTGCATGGTTAAAGGATTTTCCCACATGTGAGTGTTCATGGCTGGTGCGAAGTAACATGGCTTTGATAGATCCCAGGCTCGGATGATAGAAGTCACAAGATTGTCACACAGGCCATTAGCAACTTTCGCCATCGTGTTCGCATCAAGTGGAGCTATTAAAAGCGAGTCTGCCCATTTCCTTAGCTCTGAAATGTTTATTTTGCTGGTAGAAATAATTTCAATGAGGCAATAAAGATTGGATGATAACACAACTTAAAATGTTCGATTGATAGAAAACATGCACACTTTTTTGGTTAGGAGATTCGATTTGAGCAGGCCGGACATTGTTTCTTTTAGAGTTTTCGAAGACCGGAAGAGTGGCACGAACATTAAACTTCAAAAATGTTTCTGACAATAATTTTATAATTAAAACAGATTTCAAGCTTAATGTGCTCGTTTTGTATAGCAAAACAAATTGATACAAAACATTTTGAAAAAGAACAGCTCGAAAGTGAGCCGAGCTCTCAGTAGATTTCCAATGGCCGGGCTTTAAATTCACAACTATTGGTTCAAGTTGTGAATGGTAAATAACTAACCGATATGTAGAACAGGGTCACCGCGCTCTCTCCACATTGACCATTCATCCCTATCTTCGTAAATAAGATCCTCAAATTCCAACCTTTGGATTCGGCACAATTTTTCAGCATTTTCTGTTGTGACTATCTGATATAAAATGTATGAAAAGGCGTATTGGATGCGCAACACACCTTAATTGTGAGTCGTTCCTTTCCGATTTTTTCATATAGTTCGTTGACAAGTTCAGGAGCTTTCATCACTGCGATGCTTCCTGTAAGCACGAGAAGTAGTTGGTGCTTCCCAGTTTCATCTCTTGTTATTTTGTGAGATCTGGTCAGAGGAGGGCGGCGCTGAAACATGTAAAGATTTCGACATCTTGATGTAGTCATGAGTGATGTTTATGTGCTACCTCAGCTTTGAATTCTCTTGAGTCGTCGTTCAGATTGTCTTCTTCAGAGCTTAATCTTTGCCTTTTCATTTGACCTTGTTGTTGCATTCGTTCTACGAACGATAGAATTCCGAAATTGAAATGAACAAACTGAATGAACAAACGCAGCGCCAAACTCACAAGTTCACTTGCGTCGAAAGGCCGAGCGGAGTACACGAGAGTCGGCTTCTAGGCCATTTCCCTGTTTCCCACGAGGACAAGAATTAATTTTATTTTCCACAATGGCAACTGCGCAAACGGCTGTAAGAGCAATTAATCCACAAAGATTCCCGCTATATCTGTACAAAAGTATTTTGAGGTAGTCCACTATCCCATTGTTTGCATAAAGTTAAGAATTTCAGACTGCATTATGGACTGCCTGCTCCAGCCAGATTAATAGGCGACACTTATGTCAAAGATGAGTTCAAAAGACATATAAACGCGAAACCGGAGTTTGTGAAGCCTTTTATAGCAGAATGGACGGTAAAAAAGTTTCGTAGTTGATTAGTTTGAATTTTCGTTTCCAGAATTATTGTGTTATGCTCTCCAAACAATTGTCAAGCGCAGGTATTCGAAAAGGAAGTATAGGAAAGGTAAAGAAGATTAGATTACGCATATTTTTATTTGATTGCATTTCAAACAGGACTTGGATTCGGAAAAATTGGAACAACTAAGTAACGAGCATATCCAACAACTGGTGGAGTTGCGTGTAGAAGCTGATAAACATATGGGACGGGACGACTTTTTTCAAAGTTTACAAAGTATGAAGGACGATCGAAAATAAGCAATTGAACGTTATAGTGCATCACGAAGCAGGAATATAATCGCATATACTTTTCTAATAAACATGTAGAAAATATCGTTCAGCAGTTTTAATAAGAAAAGTGAAAGGTGTGTCATAGATGGGAAGAGCATAAAACTAATTGCGCCAAAAACACTCTATGGGGAATACTAATCTTATTGTGTTGAAGACATTTTTCACAGGAGCGTCCACTTTGGGCCGTTTTCACAGGCACACGTTCGTGAGTTTTTGTAAAAGTGCCAGGAATCTTTTCGAAAAAATTCCATTCTGCATAATGAAGCAATTTCAATTTGAATGATTTATTTATCTCTAATCTTTCAAACCGATATTCATGTTTCTTACAATTTCTAGAAGATTGAAAATGTAGTCAAAGTTTTCATTTTGTGACCGACGTATTCAACGGGCTGAACTTTCCAAATGGTAAATGCGAAAGTAGGTTGATTCACATCGATGGCTCTAGGACATGACGTTTCTGAGACGTTGAGACGCCGCGACGAAGGGGAATAGCTGAAAAAATTTACACGTTTTTTATAATTTCAATCGCCGATTTGAGTACGATTCTTGCGGAGATAAGTTCCAGATGAAGCATCGTCAGCGACAGTAGTAAAGTTTGGCTAAAACAATAATTTACCGTCTTCTGGTTTGATGAAAGTTTTCAATTCTCCTCACCTTCAAACTCGGGGGCGCGCTCAATTTTGGAAGAGGAGCTCTCGAAGAAGTGGACTGAAATGCGTTTTCACTTTCAAGCATACGTGCAAATTCTAACTTTGTTTTGAAACAGTAAAATGAAATACTCAAGTAATTTCCTGTTTTTTTCTCTCACCCTTTTTCTTGGTGCTGTGGGAGATGACAATTTACGTTTTGGGGTGAGTGACCTTTGATTAATCGCACGGATACGAGAGTCCGGAGATAGATTTTTTCTCATTTCCGTAGTTTTCGGAACTAGTGAAGTTTGTCGGCGAAGTTTGAATCTATCGTGATTGGGAACAACTACTTCAATGCCGACCGGCTGTTGAATTTCAGTTGCAGGTCTGAAAAACATGCTTAGCTCAGTGTTTTCGTTGTTTCACTTACATCATCAGCATCTCTCCTTCATAGTGATCGATAATTTTGGCATCGGGAGAGAACAGTTCTTTGAAAATCGCTTCGATTTTTACTTCAGAGTCTTTGCGACAAATATTGCGACGCTTGTCAAAGCCAGAAGAACAATTGGAAGATGTAGAAGATTTTCTAGTTAGATGCTGTGGAAAATTGAAAGATCATAAAAACGTATATTGTAAATTCTAGACACCATTCAACCTTTGTGCGTTGAAACTTAGGTAAAGCTTGATTCATCTAATTTGTCAATCATAAAACTTACTCCTTTTTCATGATGTCCTCCTTCCGTCAATTCACTATCCTGATGTTTTAAACGTCGCTCGATGACAATATGATTAATTTCATTAGTCAGGTCTTGAATGCTCATCTTTATCAACCAAAGAAGTTCTCTTACAAAATAAGAATACGATAGTGTTGTTGCTCCGGGAGAGACAAGCAGAAGGAGGCGTGGCTCATTGGCAGCAAAAGAAAAAAGAAGAGGAGGAAGCTTGTTGCACACGAGGTCGTATTCTTTCATGAATACTAAACAAGCATGAATTCGGTTATTTCGATGACGATTCTTATAGTCTCTTGCTCAAATGACCTTTGAATGGAAAAAAGAGAAAGAACGATTGAGTGACAAGTTCTAAGAAATTGATGTAATCATAACTACATTCGCACAATATTATTCTAGTTTGATTACGAAATCACAGAGGTACAATTAGATATGTCAGAGTGACTTAGGCTATTGAGGGTAAGTCTTGAGAAAACGTGGGAGTTTACAGTCACAGTTATACGATTACTACATGAAAACTCAGTTCATTTTGTTCTGAAAGTTTTGTGAGTCAAGTTTTGAAAGATAATAACTTCAGAGCCGGAAACTTTGAAAAAATGTCAACTAAACAAATATATAAGAGTTGACAACCTTGAGGATACCTTGATAAACAGGGTCCTATTCCATGTGAGTTACAGCCGACAGAAGTACTGTAGCAAGTTTAGTTTGCTTACTTTTTGCTCACTTTTCCTCACTTTTTTCCCCAATATTTCTCCACTATATCCCCGTTATTTCCCCGCTGTTTCCCCATTTTCTCCATACTATTTCCTCACAACTACCTCATATTCGAGAATAACTTCATTCATATTCGAAAATAAATTCATTATTCTCGGACTCAATAATTTAGTTACTGCATGTAAATTGATTAGTTCCACTGAGCGTGCAAATTTTTGAAATGTGCGTCTTGTCCAGCTCTTCCAAATTCTGCCCCAGAAATAGGTACTCCGAATGCGTTCCGGATTGTGATTACAGAAGTGCCATTAGGTGCTTCCTGGGATGGTGACACACCGCATTGTCGTTTTGACGGGCCACGGCGTATTGCGTAACAACAAAATGGACTGAAGTGAACGAGAACAATCAATGGAATGAAGTATTGGAAAGTAAAACCAATCTGAAAAATGTTTCTAGCCGCCGAAAAAAAAAGAAATTTGTTTCCGAATGAACTCGTTTTTTGAGTGATAGTAATACAGAAACTATTCAAATTGCCTACAAACTTATCCCTCTGATCATCCAGTCTTTTTTAGAGTCTGTTTTCAACTTACCAATCTGAAAGCACCAAATTTGTTCAGGTACAACTCATCATCATAGCACTTGTTGAGATCCAACACCTGTCCCACATTTAATGAAACATCAGAACACAAAAACATGATTTGAATTCCCGTATCAATACAAACAATCGGAATTTGAATCTTCAACGCCTTCAAGTTTTCATTAACTTGATATCTTTCTGACAACGCCGAGTTGGCTTTGCCCTTCTTGGATTTTGAAATATTTGCACTCAAAAGAAGTAGTAGTGAAAACGAGCAAAGAATTGCGAATAGCACTTGAATCCTAGTTGAAATGGTCGAATTGAAGTCATGACGGTACGAGAATTCTATGTAGACCAATACGCTCTAGAAAACCAATAACTTTCAGAACAAATATCTTAATACTGGTTACTTACTGCTATGACCAAACCGAATCCGAGTAGCATCCATGGTCTAGACTTTTCATATGATTGAGACAATGTTGTTGCAATCAAACGTTCAATAATTCCAATAGCTACTGAAACCTTAGGGCATGAAAAAACTATTTTCGGAAATATTGTCTTTTTTCGAAAAATGAGTAACAAAAAATCATGGTAACCTTTCAGTTGTGTATTGCTTTTCTTCAGGAACAATCAAAAAATGTATTAGAAGTTCATTCCAGAGTTGAATGATGTTTGTTTATGCATAAAACTGATGTCATTTATAAGTATTAGGAGTATTTTGGAAGAATCATGATTGCCTGAATCAGGACCTATGATAAGTTTTCTCAATGTCAAAGTTATGCCCTCAAAAGTCCTTCATAAAGTTATAGTTCTAGGTCAGTTCGAAACATCTGAAAACTTAAAACTAGTTTCAAACCTTCCCGGGCTTTACAGGCCATCATGAAGTGTATGGGCACGTGAAGCCCAGAACGATTTGGAACTGTACATATGATTTGGAGGCAGTGTTGCACGGAACGCGAAAAAAATTTCCGCCGGAAACGGAAACGGAAATTTCCGTGCAACATTATTTGGAGGTGTAGAGCGCAAAATTTACAGCATGGTTAGTTTCTAAGCTAGAGATTCTGAGTGGTCTCGGTTTAGATATTTGTGCTTAAAACGAAGTATATCTGCAATGAGCCTTCCAATTTTTTTCTATAAAGCAGAAAAGATAATGTGCTTGCTCTGCACCAATTCTAAATCATAACACCTACGATGAATCGGCAAAATCGGCAATTCTTGAGGTTTATGGTGTTCAAATATTTAGTTCGATACACACAAATTTCAACTGGTCAAAAGTAAATTGATTTCATGGATAGTGTTTCCACATATCTAAATGACAGAGGTTTCAGCTCTGCCTTCTTTCTTATGGCGAGGTAGAAAAAAGTCAAAAACTGAGTCACGAGCCACACTGGAGAATCATCTAACAACTTACTTATCGGAGGAATGAAAAAGTTGATCGCCATATAGAACCGCTCTGAATATGCAATAATGGTGTTAGCTAGACTATCCATTTTATCATAATTATCTCCGTACATTGAAAAAGTGGCATTTCTCAAAGCAAGAAATGTAGAGGAAAAGAAATAAAGGGTTAGGAGTACTATGAAACAAAATCTGGAAATATGGTTTGTTTATTGTTTTTTATGGTAGTTGTTTTTTACTTACGAGAACAAAGGGTGGAATATCTTTTTTTTTTTGAAAAACGACCATATAGATGTAACGTATAGAGTAGATAGAGGGAGAAGAGCCGCCGCAGAGCACGATGACAAAAATTTGAGACGGTCAGGTCCACAGTTTTCCAAAAACACTTCTTCCCAAGATCGATTCATCTGAAAAATGACAAATTACAAGATTAGAGAAACAAGGATGCTGAAAGTTTTGCTTGAAATAGAGCAGGTGAAAACTAAAAAGGCAAAGTTCGACTCAAAGTAGACGTTTTTGTTGTTAAGGTGGATGGGGGCGTTTTGTTGATGAAGGGGAAAATGACACCTCATTCTGACAATCAGTATAAAAACTGGTCGAAAATCCCACGGCGCCGATACCTCGCCACGAAAACTACTGTATAGTCTTTATTGCTACAGTACACTTTTTTCGAATTTCATCAAAACTATTTTTTAGCACTTTTTCCCGCTTTTCCTGAGAAAAAATAAATATTCTTTGAAAATCGATTAAAACTGATGAAACTTGTAAATGAATGACTAACATTTTCGGGATTTCTTACGGTAGAGATTCAATTCATACGGTAGTTTTTGTGGTGAAATATCGGGACCGTCAAGTTGTTGGATCTTCGGCCAGCACTTGCTTTTACACTGCTTATCATAATAGTTGCACTCTGCAGAAATAGAGAGTTTTGATATCCTGCATGTAAACTTTGTGTGATATTCAAAAAAGTTTGCTAAAAAGAGGCCTTTACAATGTTATTGTCATTGAGAGATGACATCACTAAAAGAGGGACGGAACTCGAAAAATTAACTCCCCTGAAAACTGTAGTTATATCTGTTGAGTTTGAACCTAGAGCCCGCTTGGCAGAAAAATCAAAACGATTCTGCTCGTCCTTAACCCCAATGAAAGATCTCCCCTCTTTTATTTCGGAAATATCAAAACTTTATTGAACTTGATATAATTTTTCAGTGAGAGGAGGTTTCAATGTTATCAACAAACTGCTTCAAGTTTGAGATCATTTCGGAAACCTCCGAGTTGTTAGACGTTCGAAAATGGTTCTTACCCCAGAATCCCTAAACTTTTTCCATTCTGAAAGTTTCGATCAATAACCCACACGGTGACACAAAATCTAGCAGATGTTGGTAATAGTAAGTCTATCGGAAATGGTTATCAAATCAATATTAAAAACAAATGAACACACTTATGTTAGCATAGGAGTTGCCAACTGTAAATATCAGAAACTCAAAAATGTAACGTGGAAAAAAATGTATTGGAACCTTTTTTCCTTCAAATGTATTCAAGAAGCTTGAATGTGCTCGCGTGATCATACAAACAAATGTCTCCACTTGCCTTCAAATTGCCGCTTTCGAGACATTTGAATCAAATGAAATCTAGAGTTCTCAAAAGGCTACAAGAGTAAAATATCATCAGTTTTTAGTTGAAACAAAATACTTTTCAAAAAAGAGCAAAAGTTTAAAATTGTTTGATGGAGTAAAGTGTTCAGTACTAACAGATTTCATTGAGGTTAACACGATTGCACCTGCCTCTCCCGTAAAAACTGCTTGACGCGTTTGAAATAGTCGCAGAAAAAGTATTCATCATAAATTTTGAATAGAATAATGAGATTTTCAAAAACTAGGTCAGCCATTGAACTTTAAGTTGAGTGAAGTAGTCTATGTTGCTTCCAGCAATATCCATTCCGAGCACGTTATTGATCTGAAATTTTCATTTTGACCTCAAAAGTATCTGAAATGCCTAAGACAATAATTATTTTCAGCAGGTAAAAGTGAGATGCTGAAAATAAATCTTTAAAACTCAAAGTAAACTTTAAACACTTTGTTCTGGTCAGCTTCGACATTTTGCCTGACGGTTGGTTTACGCCGAGCAATTTGAGATTTCACTTGGGACCATATAGAAGAATGCTGTTTAACAACTAGTAAAGGCATGAATAACTGTGTCAGCAGCAATATCTGAAATTATTTCTTCTTTAGAAATATGATTTTCTTTTCTTAATTCAATAAATTAAATAACACTAATATATTCTGACGGTTCCACGAATAATGGTGATTTAATCAACAACAATCAATTCATTAATAGTGGAAAACTCACCGTTCTAAAAACTGCAAAACTAATTTTGTAGCCTGGAAGAGTTTTACATGATTCCAGGTTCATATTGAAATCAACGTCGAGAAAAAACATTGAAAATACGAACAAAATTGATATGCAGTTATCAACCACAACGAACGGAACAAACGTTCTGAAAATTCAGCATTTTTAGGATTCATAAGTTTGAAAAATTTGGCTGGAAGGAACCTCAAAGCTTTAACGTTCTCTGCAAGTTGATACCTCACTGTCAATTTTGATCTGTGAATAGAGTTATATGTCAAATGTCGGTTGATAAAGAACAAGGCAATAAGGCATAGGCATATGAAAATAGATAATCCAAATTGGACATTTTTTGCAGTTTCATTATAATCACCGCTTTCTACCAACAAATTTTCATAGTAAACCACTCCAATCTGTAAAATTGAAAACCATTCAACTTAAGTTTATTTAAGCAATAAAAGTAAGTCTGGTAGTTCTTTAAATCTTACTACATTCATAAAATTTGATCGGATGGCCGGAATAGAGACCGGAAACAACCGGAAAAATAAACTTCGTTAAAACCAGGATTATAATGGAATTTTTTTATTGGTTTAAAAAGAAGTATTTTTTCTGAATTGGCCGACAACTTCCGTTAGAGGAATAAGGAAGCCAAATATTGAATTTCAGGAATGCGTAAGAAACAAAAAATGCTTCCTCTCTCTCATAATCTCTGCATTTTGAAACTCACTCCTATTACTTGACCAATTGTGTAAAGAACCCAAAGTCTCGAATGCTCATATGATTTCACGAATATAGTTGCACACAGCCTTTCAACCAATCCAATTACTACTAAAAATTTCAATATCTTTTTTGTATTTCAAAAATTCACAAACCACATGGTTGAATGTACAAATAGACCCACAGATATAGCTTGTCGACATAGAAAATCACGTAACTTTCATCATCATAAATTTGCAATACGGCTAGAAAAAGTACACATGCGTTGCATATTGCATAGGAAACAATGAGTAGAATGAAGGAAATTCTGAAATAAGGACTATTTCTTCCGCCCTCTTCAATGTGTCATTCCTTTAATTGTCCTCCTGTCGACTGTTTCGGCTCTTTTCATACTTACGTGAAAAATGGATGGAAAGTTTTTGAATGAATTATGAGTAATACCGACAGAGTAATAAAGATAACTACCATTGGCAAGGAAAGAGTGATTGACAGAACGTTAATAGCCAACAAATAACTATCGTGGGATCCCCGGGTACCGAGCTCGAATTC
>GL379809.1:1076790-1108738 GCA_000143925.2 Caenorhabditis brenneri
TGGCGCTATGCCAAAAAATGACGATATTGCTGAAACGTCTCGAAATGCAACGTACCCCTGCATGGTCCCAAAAGTCAAAATCACATGATTGTCTAATTTTTTGCATACGTGTAGTGCTATCAAAATTCGATCATTTCACGAAGTTTCAGCCTCTCTCGACTTGTATTTTCTCACGTTATAACCGTTCAGGTAAGCTTTTCACATCATTTCGCCTGACCGAATTGAACCTTTCATTTCGGAAAGTTTTCCAACTAGAGATATGGTTTTTTTTGTTTCAGAAATATGATTCATATTCACAGTAGAGTATCCGGAACACGATTAAGGACAGTTTCTCCAATATTTCAAGAAGAGCAATGATATATCTCAAATCATCATCCGATCGGACGCGGAAAATGAAATTTCGCCTCTCTAGTCTGATAAGACAGGGGAAATGTTAGTCAAATCGTGTTCCGGTTTCTTTTCTTTGAATAGGCAACATATTTTGAAACAAAAAAAACCATATCTCTAGTTGGAAAACTTTCCGAAATGAAAGGTTCAATTCGGTCAGGCGAAATGATGTGAAAAGCTTACCTGAACGGTTATAACGTGAGAAATACAAGTCGAGAGAGGCTGAAACTTCGTGAAATGATCGAATTTTGATAGTACTACACGTATGCAAAAAATTAGACAATTATGTGATTTTGACTTTTGGGACCATGGAGGGGGGTACGTTGAATTTCGAGACTTTTCAGCAAACATCGTCATTTTTCGGCATAGCGCCACTAGGAAACCTGACCTGATATTTTTGTGGGATAACCATCTTGGTAATAGGTTTCATTTTTTGCATTTTATTTTTTGGAAATAATGCAAAAATTTTTCAGGACGGTCATTCGAACATCAGAAATCGAGTTTTTGAGTGAAAAATCGAATTTTTTCCCATGAAGGAGCAGAGCTGGAATTTTGCTCTCAACACAAAAAATGCTCAAAATCATACCAGTAATTGATTTCCCAAAAGTTCTAGTCGATATCTTTATTAAGAAAAAATTTTATTTTTTTACTGTATCATGCTCTCCTACAGTAGGAAAGGGGCGGAGCCTAATCTTAATATGGTTTACGTACTTAGTTGACCTAAGGGTATACACATATAAAATATCAGCCGGAAAAAACCAACTTGAGGATATTGTGCCAACGGGATGTGAGGCCTTCCTCACAAATTAGCCAGAATGCCTCTTAAATACTTAATCTCTTACCGTTTTCAGTCTTTCTCCCTGAACTGTAACTTTCTCGTCGAAAACTGCTTCCAATCGTTTGCACTCGTTTGTACTCTGTGTTTATTGTTTATATAGAAACTGTCAAGTTTGTTTGGGAAATTTGATATTCTAGAAAGAAGAATTGGATTACCTGCTCGAATTTCGTTTTGAGGATGATCATCTGCTCTTCATTAGATTCATTAATACTTGACAGCTTTTCGAGAGCAGCTTGCGCATCTACGGTCTTGCCTTCTAGTCGCGAAACATTGTTTTTATTTTCAGCCAGCTCGAAGATGTTTCCTTGAATTCTATCCTCTAACTGAATTATACGCTCATCTCTCTGTTTCAATTCATCAGCTTGAGCCTCCAAGGTCGTTTGCAATTGCTTCGTCGTTTCCTCACTTTCTGCGATTCGTTTTTGCAGGTTTTCATTCAGAGCATGCTGCTTCTCTCGCTCCATACTCAGATTCCGGATCGAATTTAAATGTTCCTGAAAATGTTTTTTTTAAACACTTATATAATGGTTTCATGGATTCAAGAGCGTCCATGGAGCTCAGCATATGATTTTCAAATGTTTATAATCTTTATCCAATTATTGGAACAACTGCGTTAAGAGGAATCATGTCTAGCAACAAATAGCAACAACGCAGTTAAATTTTGTGCTTGAGTAAATTTGAAAGCAAAGTCAGTAACGAAAAATTCGAAGACGAGAAGCTCAATATAGCCTAGGCTCAGAGTTTATACCAGTAATTTTTTTTAAAAACAGAAATCGAAAATGAAAACGCATCGGGAAGCTTGTAAATCGAAATTTCACACAGCTTTGGTGTAACTCAGAAAAAATGTGATGGTAACTTGATTTTTTATTCATGTTCCCCAGGATTCGTATTCTCACATGAATCAACTCACTTTAATCTCAATGTCTTTCTCTTGAGCAATGTTGTCCATCAGCTTCTGAGCGTTGACCAACTCGGTCCTTAGTACGTTTACATCATCTTCCGAAGGCCTTTGATCTAACATTTTCTCCAAGCGAGCAACTTCTAACTCGTAACGGGTTATGTCGGATGTCGCGACTTTAAGTTCTCTACGGATATCTTCCATTTCAATCTTAGTCGCTTCTGTCTCATCAGTCAATTCACGCATCCTGATACTCATTTGCTTCAGCTTAACCATCAAATCTCCCCGTTCCTGTTTGATTTGCTGCATTTCTCGAGACTGTTGCCTGCTTTCTTTTTCTAGCTCCAGAAATTGCCGAGTCAGCATCCCTTTATCAGCCGTCAGTACTTGTATTTGTTGAGCCATATAGGGAACTTCGTCCTCAGTTACGTCTGATGCTTTTGCTATTACTGCTTTGATATTATCTAGCTCTTCCTTGATTTTATCGGCAAAAAGTTTTTCTTCGTTTATACGAGTACGTAGCTCTTCGACTTCTTGCTCTTTGGTGTATGTAGCAAGGGTAGATGCAGGAAACGAATTTTGATCAGTGGACTGACTGGACGACGTCTGAAACGTATGATCAAGTGAACACCAGGATTTCAAATAGTGGCAGCTTTCATCCTAAGGAAGCGGGAATACGGTTTTTACTTGCCACTCTTATCTCAGAATCCAATTTTGGAATATGCTCTATGATAAATTCACATTTACTTGAGAGCCGCTATACTTTTTTTTAAAATGACTGGATTCAGTCATTACGAAATACGGAAAATTTCTTCAATCGTCTTAAGAATATGTGTTTGCAGCTTTAGAACTTACATTGGAATGCTCTTTTTCAAAATGTATTGTTAGCTCATCAGGTCCACCCAACTCAACCATACACATTGGACAAAGGAACCCCTCGATTTCCTGATCATTTTGAGATATATTAGTTGCGTGAGCTTGTGATTGCGAACCTTGGCTAGCAATACTGGCTCTGTTGTTTGTCAATCTACCGTCGAGCTGAAAAACAAATGTTGTAGAAGAAGGAAACACACACTTGTTTGAAATTCAGGTTCCCTGTTTGGAAAATTACAAGTCGGTTCTTACGTCGCATCTAACACAATCGCTATCTAACTTCAATTTTCACCAATTTTTCATATAAATTACAGAAGTTCAAGTGAAATCAACGTATCAACATGCTGATTTGACGTGATTGTTTTCGATTTTCGGACATGTGGGAGTTTTGCTAGATTTATTAAAAATGTTAGCAACCTCATTGGCAACCTGCGACACTTGTTCTTTTAGTCTCCGTAGCATGTGTTCTGGAAAACAACAAGTCATCAATAACGGTTGGAGCGGGAATCGAAGCACCGATTGAATATCAACGAATACGATGGATTCAACAAAGAAGGAAAAGAAAAAGCGAGAATCATTGATTTAACAAGAAAGATTGATGCATTTTCGCTTTCTTCTATTTCCTGCGAGATTATTCAAACAGAGCGCAAAGCAAACTGCCTCTTGGTCAGTCACCGGATTCCTCTCAGTGCGCTAAACTTACAACCCATTGAAACGATGCTCCGTCATTCCGTTTCGCTCGGCATTTAGTGAAGTTTGAATTTCACATTTCTTCAACATTCCAGCTTAAAATTTTCTAATATTGAAGTTAAAGGCAAACAATGGTGAGTATTTCTTTTTATCCAATGTGCGATTTATTATTTCAATCAAGTTTTATAAGATAGATATATTTAAAATTGTTGTCGTGTCTCAGACACACCTCTAATTTTTTGAGAATTTTCGTAGGCGCTCATTCATAAGTTATTCTAAGCATGCTAGATATTATTTGTGAGCAGTTATGAAAAAAAAGCTCAGAGTCAATGAAAAAAGGATAGAATCGATATTTGCGGTGAAAAATGCATTGTTTAGTATTTCCTAACTTTCTTCCGGTAGTATTTAAAAAAAATCAAATTTTCAGCTCTTCTTCTCTTTCTTCAAGTCGCTGGTCGGAAAAGATGTTGTCGTTGAACTCAAAAACGACTTAAGGTAACATAATTTCGCATATCAAAATATAGGAATTCATTTCATAGGGATATTTAAATTGCTGATCTTGTTTCTGGCTAAAACTGTACAAAAAGTACCAGGCTTGCTCGAAAGAAACTTTCGGGAAAAGTTTTCCCGAAACATACATGTGGGCCGGGCTCGTACATGAAATATAAAAGATGAAAGATTCGATTCCACATATCATGTCTGTTTTGTTTTTCAGTATCTGTGGAACACTTCATTCGGTAGATCAATATCTCAACATGAAGCTCACCGACATCACCGTTTCTGACCCGGATCGCTTTCCACACATGGTGTCTGTCAAAAACTGCTTCATCCGCGGATCTGTCGTCAGGTGAGCATTTATTGGTGAAGACACTGAATTCTAGGCCGAAACAGACCAATACAGCGACTGATTTTTTTTAACGTGTCCCGAAAACTGTGAAACGAAGTCCCATCATGCATCAAGACCAACTTTTTCGAATTCAGCTTGTTCAAACACATCTTGCCTAATAAGATTTTAAAAAATCAAAGAGTTGTTATGCTCACAATGGGCAATTCATCGCTAATTCTACGTTTTGCGCATCTCGCGTAGAATTCGCAGAGCCGTGATCGTCATTAAAAAATATTTTTTTGAGTGCCGGCCTTCTTTAACTTCTGATATTCTGGAATACATACATAAAAAATTGCTTTCAGGTACGTCCAGCTTCCATCCGACCAGGTCGACACCCAGCTTTTGGCGGACTCATGCCGGAAGGAACTACAAGACTCGAAAGCAAAGCAATAACTTTTCAAAACTCCTACAATACCATCTCACACCTTTTTTCGATTTATAAATTATTATACAAATTTTAAGTAGAAAGAAGGTTTTCTTATACATTTAACGCTTTTTTTTTAAATTTCATCATTTATTGATTTATTCAACTTCATGGACACCAGTAGATTATAAGCAAAAGAGCCTCTGAGGAGGATATTATGTACTAATAGCTACACCATATTGTCCATAGTGTGTCCAATAAGAAATGTTAAAAGTTAGGAAAAGAACTGGAAACATAACTCGAGATATAAGATCTGCCCGTTTTGACTTGTCATTCCATTCAGTTCTCGTCTTGATCCACTTCCAGAAGTTATTATTCTGCCGACGATTTAAACGAACGGTAATCACTTCTCGCTCCTGTTCTGCTACTTCTCTTGGGACCCAAACGTCGTTGTGAGAATTTTGGAGGAATGGAAGTTCGGCCTTCTCCTTATCTAAGCGTGCTCCTGGAATTCAAAGTTTGAGATCATTTTTCTTGGAGGCTTTGTGATTTTCATGAAAAAAAAGCATCTCGTCATATGGTAGTATGATAGTATGATGTCTTAAGTACTCATTCATCTATAACCTATCGAAAGGATTAGGTGCTCAAAATGAAGAATTCTCATTTTTTTTGTGATGATTTTTAGACTTACTTTTACTAGCATCTTGTTTATTCGCAATATATGTTACCCAAGCGAACTCCAACAGAGCACAAAAAATGAAGGTCATGCATGCCCCGATCCATACATCAATTGCTTTTATATATGCGACGGGTGGAAGTTTTGCATTAATACCAGACGATTGAGTGGTCATTGTAAGAAGTGTTGTAACCCCAAGTGTGACACGTGCCGGGACAGCTGTTCGATCGATCCAGAAAGATACCCAGGAGACAATGACCAGCATGCAAGATGGAATGTAAAGTTGAAGAAGGTAGTAGCTGAAAACAGAAACTGTAACTTTGATGAATTTCATTATTCAATAAATCTATCAATGAAAAGAGTTTTCGAGAATCATTTTTGGCTCTAATCGATTTGAATAGTCAGGTCAAAGTCTAAAATATGACGTGCCTATAAACAGTTTTCAGAAGTTCATTAACTTTGATGCTCACCTGAATTGTCTTCTCAATTGCAAAATGGTCCTCAAACACGAATACGCTCCCGTGTTAGTTTTACTAGTACAGTATGTAGTCGAGGTGTTTGTTAACTGGAACGATGGTAAAGAACTTGAAAGACCCGCTTTCAATTGCACCGGGTTCTCTTCTTTCCATACGTATTCAATGTCTTTTGTTGTGTAGGCGTATGATGCCAAATCTATGAAACATTGTTGCACATCCATCGGATAGTACTGTAGATGCATTGGACAAGAAAGCACAAGAGAGATGCGAACAGAATACAGAATCGTTCCATCCTTGTGCACACGGATCAAAATATTTGGTTTGTCAATCATATGTTTATAGGCTTGTTTCTCGTTTTGAAAAAACGAGTCAGGCATCCAAATCTCCTGCCCTGCCGTCAATATCAAAAAGTCCGGACGCGCATCTCCTTTCACTCCATAACTGAGCCTTTTGTCGACCCAACTCTCACGGAACGTCAATTGAACACTATATTCCATGTTAACATTATCAATTTTTGATATACTGCGTAATAGCATATTGACAGATACAACTACAGGTCCTCCATGAATTGTTCCATCTTCCCCTGGAGGTCTCACACGGTGATCATATCCACGTGTTAAAAGATGTTCTAGAATTTCTGTGTCTGATGTTTGCGGTTGTTCGATCGGTACGTGTGGCTGGAAATAAATTTTTATCGGCGTATGTTTTCCTGGATTGGGAATGTTTCAGAAATTTCCATCCTTAAGATTCTTACCCGTCAAGAAACTCGGAAACTTACAGGGGCTGATATTCTAGCTATCGATTCTAATGTTGTTGATTTGTCGTCATCAAACAAATCTGAAGACGTTTCGTGCGTTGGACCATGTTCATTCGACTTTGGTCTGAAAAATTTCATTTTTCAATAGTTTCTAAATGGTTTGATCAATATGCAAATACTCAAGTTCTATGGGACTCTTGTGCTACAGACCTAGTGCTATTTTTGCCACTTTTGATATCTCATTTGCTATGACCATTTTCTCATGTGCTTTGACTATTCACAAACAAAATTCATACAAGGTATCATTTTTGTTCTTGTAGAACCGCATAAGCATTGCTTAGCTAAGTCCATTTTCATCATAATACTACAAGTCCCTTTTGAAAACCTCCTATAAGAGTTTCAATGAACGTATTGAACAATTAGAAAAATGCAATACGCTGAGCTGCTCTTTGTGTGACTGTTTGATGAACAAACACTCATCTCAAATTACTTATTGTTTCTAGTTTGACGAAGGTGCGTGGGAAAAAAAATTAAAAATTAAACTTAGTGAAGAACAGAGAAAAACGTTTAGGTACCTAGAATGATAGGCATGAGTTTTCAAAATGATGCCAGCAACGGCTACTTTGATGACAAATGAGAGCATCTGAAGAAGTGACGTCTGTTGGAGCAAGCGCTTTGCTGTCCTTTTCTCTTTCCAATCACAACGACAATCGCTTCTAATTCATTTAGCTGTGAAGAGAAGGCACTCTAAGATGAAAGTAAGCAAAGAAATAAGAAATTCTGGAAGCTAGTGGTTCAAAATATAAAAAAATGAGGACATAAGAAAACAGAACCACAAAGAGAAAAGCAGAGATGGAGCCAAAATATTTAGCCTGCGGGAAGAAATGGCCCATCGAACTTGGAAGAAGGGAGAGAAGTGATTGGGAGGAAGAAAAAGGGATAAGCTTTTGCACCACTACGAATACCACTAGGAAAAAACGGATGAAGGACTATAAACAAACGGGAAGAATAAAGAAGAAAAAGCAGTTTATGGTGCATAGCCAGGAGAAAAAAAAGAAGGAAAACGTGTGAGAACAGAAGTTTGTATGGAAAATTGGAGTGGAATTCATATAGTTGAGAATGAAGAAAGAATATGTTATGAAGATGAATTCCAGCAGCGAATGTTGGAATATTTCACAGCTATGAATCTTTATGCATTTCATTCTTGTTGTTTTCGAAAAGTACAAACAAATTAGGAATAGTAAAACCATAGTTTCGCGCGTTTCCTTTTGCAGCCCTTATTTCATTTTAATCAGCCTTCTAGTGTGATAATAACTTGTCAGTAGTAAAACCGAAGTAAGATATAATAAGACCATCAAATGCGCAGCCGATATTCCGTTGTTTCTGAGCGTTTCTATGTCAAAATTGATTCGGGCTTCGCTCGAGAATCGCCGAGTGGATTCGATGCAAGCACCAGAGGTTCTGCAGGATAAGGACCGAGTGCCGCTTGTGCGGATGATGAAAGAAATGTTTCTAGTAGCACCAGCTCAAGACAGTATCGTCTCATCTAAAGAGACAATGATTTATTTTCGAGAGAAAAATATACATTTTTCAGAGAATTATGGAGTCGTGCAATTTTCCCAAATGTAGATCAATAAGAAAATAGACGTTGATGTTTCATTTCAATGTTGACTTGTTATACAAGTGAAATTATCAAAATGGTGAAAGATCAATAGTTGTAGAAAAAGAAGATAGACGTGGTAGAACAGAAGTTAATTTGTTTGTGATAAAGGAAGGGAATGATCTTCGAAATGTGACCGAAGTCAAATGATACCATTTTGATGGTTTTTGACGAGAGAAAAAAACGGAAAAGACTGGTCGATTGTATCAGACGGGACTGATGTGATTAGGTACAATACATTAGATTCATTTCAAAACCTTTCAGATCACAAAAAGTAGTTTAAAAGTATTCGTTTAGATGTTTCAAACCGTTTTCATTTCTGCAGAAGAGGTTTTTAAAGAATGTATGTCAACAAAAATATTATTTGTGAGACTTTTACACTACCGGATAGCCTTGCTCAGTTACACCAAGAATTCCGAAATCTCCCGGAGGAGGTATGGGTTAAGGTATCATCTTTAATCATCTTTTTTTCTGTCTTTTCTTTCTGGTTTAAGGTATCATCTTTGACCTTTAACCCAAATTCATGAAAAGTTTCAAAGCGTGCATCGAAACTATTAAGTTATTTCCTAGTGGTTCGAACTAAAGACCACCTTTGGTAAAGGAAAAAAAAAAAAGAATTGGATAGAAAAATGTAAGTACTCACTGGCTGCAAGCCTTTGAAGTTAATGCTTCCCCAAAAAAATGGATTCAAAAGAATATGAAGCATACTTCAAGAAACATGGCAGAAATGACAAACATCTTTATTCTTCTGTTGACCGCTCTTTTATTTAGTTTCTAATTGGTTATATGAAAAAGAGTAGAAAAAATAAATAAAGAAGAGACGTATAAAAATAAGAGTCATTCGTTTCACTTCAAAATGATTTTTCTTGCAGTGTCAGGTTGGTTTTTATATCAAACAATATATACGAATATATAAGTGACAGAATGAAACTTTTGAAATATTCAACGATCACAGCTAAATCACTTTGTCAACACAGCTTTTTTACAATTTTTCATAAACCAGTCAAAAATTGAAAATTCCAATGCGCTTTTATTAAAGTGTGTCACCATGCGGGTTCCATTCTGATTTCAGAGTTTTAATTCAGGACTAAAAAAAGAAAACAAAACTCTAAGTCCACTGCTCGTCTTCACCGTGCAGCCTGAACCTCATCGAGTTTATTTTTTCAAAAAATCCAGAAAAAGTTAACTAACGTTCGAAAATCATTATGATTGAAAAACGCTTGTGAGGTATGCCCCTATATAAGTCAAGTTTCTGGAAAAAAAGTAAGCTCATGGGTTGACTTATATTCAATTCGAACATCAATTTCACTATTCACGTATTGTGAAAAAAGTTATAACTTCAAAAACCCAACATAGGAAATTATCTGAGTTTTGTCAGAACTACGTAATGCATGCCTTTCAGCAGTGTTCCCGATTTCTTTTATCTTGTGTACTGGACGAGAGGTTTTGCTTTTTAAATGGTCCACGCTCCACGAAAACTACATCTTCATGGGTAAAAACCTCCAACTGCACTAAAATAAAACGGTAGTTGGTATGAGCGATCTATAAAAGGACAGTGTCTCGGTTCGGAGCTCTTTCAAAACACTAGTTGGAAAGACAAAAAATAAGTACAAAAACAATTTTTAAAGTACTCTCAGTCTACAAAACAAACAGTTGGATTTTCAACTAACATCATTATCCACGCAAGTATTTAAAAATTTGATTAGACTGAGAATACATTCGGGTTAGCGTCTGAAACGTGCATTGGAAGTTGGAAAAAGCAGTGCGAAATACCTGGTACAGAAACTTTCAAGCCAAACAAACACTCAATTGAGCGAGAGACTTGCCGCGTATTGAGGAAATAACTTTAGAAGTGGCAAACTCGCGATTATGTCTTTTACATTTTCTTGTCAGGGACCTTGTGTAAATATACACACATCCATGATTTTACCAGTAATCTGAGAACAATTTAAGCAGAAAACAAGACATACTTGAATGGCAGGAGGAAATTTTAATAAGTATGTCCAAGTTTGATAGCAGCAATTCAAAAAAATTAGGTCGCTGGAAGGAAGTCTTATTTTTCTACCCATATACTTTTACTAGGTTCCCACAATATGTGTCAAGTTTCAACATCATGATGGCAACCCACCTGTCTTCATCATTTTCTTCTTCTTCCTCTTCTTCTTCTTCTGAGACATTGCTCTGCTCTTCAAGTACGACTGTTGCTGGAGTAGAGCTCACATCCGTTTTAGGTTGTAGTTCCAATGGAGCTTTGCTGTCGCTTTCTTCATTCTCATATTCTTCCGATTCATCCTCAACTTCTTCAGCTTCTACTACTTCTTTTTTTTCTAAGTGTTCTTCTTTAGTACTAATATTGTCTTCATCCACTATCAGTTTCGATTTGTTTTCAATTTCTCCAACAGCTGTATCTGCTTCTTCGTCATATAAAGTCAAATCTTCCTTCAACAGGTGATCAATATCATCTTTGTACTCCTCGTAACTATCTATCGTTTCTCCACTGGTACCGTTGTTGTTAAAATCCTGAAATATCATTATTGAATGAGTTTATGGATAAACTTTGAAAAATATCACCGTTTTATCAAAAAAAAATATCATTGGAACAAGTTTCATCTTTGGAAACTTTGAAGAATGAAACGAACACGCGCTGACCTTTCTACCTCAATTTTACACTACAGGTTCATTAATCTTTCAAAACAGCCTTCAAGGGTAAAATCCTGGAATGCCGGTTATTTAGGTGAGAAGTGGAATTTACAATCGGTTATACCCAACAAAAAAGCACTTCTGTTTGAAACTTTGTTCAAGAACAGAAATCTAAAAAAAACTACACTTACAGCCAAAAGTAACCCGTTGTTGATCATTGATGGTGAATTGAATGCTGCGGCATTATAGGTTCCTTTGTTCTGTCTCATCCGATTCAAGCTTTTGGGTGGCTTGGATTCCACTCTGAATTATTTTTTAAAAATCAATTTCAGGAAGATATACGCTGAGGGTAGGGTGATGCATAAAGTTAACTGTTCCTAATGCCTCTTGTCGACACATTCCAGAATCCACTGATACTTTGAATGAAAGATTTCCAATGTGTTCTTGTTGGACTTTTCGTTAACTTGTACAGAACGGAAAAGTATGAGGCATCATAGAAAAATTTGTACCATTTGTAATATAATAGACGTTTTAAGACCTAATGTTCTAATCAGAAATATAAAAACGAAAAAAGTATGAGGCTCATCAGAAAAAAAACAGAAAGCTGTAGATTATGACAAGCTATGTGTTAGTAATTTTCATAAATTTTCTTTTAAAAAAATGTCACGATAGTGACAACAGGAAAAACTGAATATTCTGTACCAACGAGACCTGACAGACCGGGATGGTTTTGATGCCCACGATTTT
Source organism: Caenorhabditis brenneri (assembly GCA_000143925.2). Taxonomy (NCBI): domain Eukaryota; kingdom Metazoa; phylum Nematoda; class Chromadorea; order Rhabditida; family Rhabditidae; genus Caenorhabditis; species Caenorhabditis brenneri. The sequence continues at coordinate 1,088,683 of GL379809.1, forward strand.
TTCTAATTATGACTTTCAAATAAATTAAATCTTGATTTTCTCGTTTCGATTATTTTTTCCAAGCTGACAAAAACAGTTCAGTTGCACCTAATATCTTGTCCTCTATATGAAAAGTCATGAATTTCACCCTCCTTTTGATATTCAGTTTTTTCACTTTAACAACTGCTAGCTGCTTTCATAGACTCATTATAATCTTGAAAACTTGAGTCGTGTTTGTACTAGAGGGAGATAGAGAAAATGGAGGAAACACTTACAAGACAAACAAAAAAATTGAAGAAATTGATACAAACAGTAGAGAGATTTGAAAGAACATGGAGATGAAGCCTCTTGGCCATCGACCTATCATCTTCTCCGCACACGGTTTGTGATAAAGCCAGAAAGCACCAAGCGAAAGGGAAGGGGAGCCACGAGAAAAAAGAATAAGACAGTAGGAGGAGCAAAATTCTCCCACACGTTTCTTTTTTTCTATCTTCTTGTATGTGTTGCGCAATGAGAAAGAGAATGCGCAACAATAGGTCCTAAGAAAACCGAGGAATCTGAAGATGAGGAATCACGAGTGTCACGAAAGTGGAAGAGATTAATATGTACATGGGGAATTTTCATTATACGTAAAAGGAGAAAGAAGGTTCATAGAAATGAGTCGCTAGTACAGTCGCCATCCAAAAACTTCATGTCTCGAATAACAAACGGTCCGTTCGGTTGCCCCTGAAAGAAAGATCAGGCAATATCAGATTTTCGCTGTAATAAATGGTTTTCTCTATTCTATGCTAGAAGTATATTGCAATTAAAGAAAACGTTTTTTGAGTTCCCTCTCCTTCAAGCATTCAAGATTGTGTTTCAAATTTCTAGGCTGGGACTCCTGTTATCATGTTGAAGAGTCACCTAATCCTTTCGAAAAGTGTTGGAAGAGTTGGATGGGCCCGAGAGGGGTCGAGAAATTTGGTGACCCCATGAGGAAGTCCAAAAAATTCGATGGAAGCAAGAAAAGTACCTGAAAATTGGACAGACCCAAATGTTAAGAGTCTGTTCTTTTTTCAGAAAAATGTTTGTATTTCTCTTCTGAAGCTTGACGTCTCATACTTTATTGAGTTTTAAAATAATAATATTGGACTTTTTTTTTAGAAAAAAACGGATCCAAAAATGAGTCATTGAAGTTCATTGAAAATTTTGGGTTTTGATAACTCTCTTGGGTGCATCCAATTTTGAAAATAGGCCTGGGTTTCACCAACTCAATAAAAATTTAGAATTGGGAAATTGGCAAGTTATTAGAATCCTTCTCTTGACATTCACTGTGACAATATAAAATATTGAACGCCTAAATTGTTTTTTTGTTCATTAAAAAACCCTTGCAAAACACTTCATTGAAGGTTTTTGATGTCTTACTTTCATATCCAGCAAAAATCTGTCGTTCAATTTCATTTCATTCTCGATAATATCCACTCTCACCATTTGTCCACCGTCTCTGAAATTTAAATCCCTGTTGACTTCTCCTTCCTTTTCGTTTCTTATTTTCCCGCCATATTTTCAATTGACTCAGATAAACTCACGAAATAAGCTCCGGATAAAACTGCGCGTCCCAAGCTTTATAAAACGAATTGCAAACATAAAGACGGCATCCGTCTTTCGATAATTGCATCAGTGCGGGACCTCCTCGGAATTTGGTGCCACGTGCAAATGAACGAGTTTCTGGAGGCAGCCACCAACGGTCTTCCATTGCGTTAGAAGATTTGATTCGAACTTCTGGAAAGCTGTCGAAGACACCACCTATGTTGATCTAAACATTTTGAACTTTCAATGCTAGAAGTTCCGGTTTCGCTTCAAAATAGAGTTTGAAGAAAAGTATTCATGAGAAAATTAAGGAACCAAGTATGGAAGAAATGTGTCTGAGTAATAATCAGGGACCTATAATGTTGAATCGAAAAAAGAAAAGATATTACATATTTTTGTCCAAACTTCAGAGTCGCTAACATTACAGAGTTTTCAGCTTTTTTTCGAGGGTTCTGTGGTTTTTCTCAAAGAGCTTCGAAGTCTAATTTTCTAACAACATATAACTCAACTAACACGGCATTTCAGAAAGCGAAGATAGCCCTAGATTTGTATTTTTGGGCTTGCATGTTTTTTGAGTGAACACCCACTTCTGTGAGGCGACAAAAACTACAAACTCACCTTTCCATTAAGAGTCACTCTGAAAGGATCTTGAATGTCGAATCTCCAAATGACTCCATGTAAAAAACCACATACATACAACCATCGATCATCCATAGAGATGATCATGTCCGTCAACAAAGCTGGCATTTCATCACTTTGCCAGTGCTCCACCTGAAACCCATATTATTTCTGAAAACTCAACTAATGCTCTATTTAGGGCAATAGTGTATTTCTCAAAACACGTGGACATGTTTCAAGCTTTGCAAAAGTACAATTTGGTTTACTCAAACTCACTTTCAAACAGGGTATATGTGCAACTCTATCCGCTGTCCAATGCTTAGTTAATGTGTTCATATGTACGTGGAATATTGAGCTTCCAACCGCAGAAATAGCAAATGCATGGTTACAATCTGCATTATGTAGAAATTTCACAGCAATTACCAAACTTCCATCGAATGAATCTAGATGTAAAGATTGCAACAGCTTCGGAGGACTGATCTGCCAAACGTGCAAACGAGAGCCAAAACTTTCTGACACTAAATTATGAGCACTTAAATTAATTTTTCTAGTCTTTCACAAAGTTTTAAAAGAATTTTCCTCTACCATTTTCAAGTTCACTTGGCGAAAAACCATCACGAAATAGACGAGGATGACCCCATTCACTTGAAATCAAAATGTTGTGTCGTGGTTGAAGGGTAAAGTCTCCACCAAACGGAGAGAATGCTGGCTCGCTTTTCTTCCGAATTTCCCAAGTTTTCCGATCGATAAGAACAAAGTCTCCTGCGAAAAAGATGTGTTACAAATAGAGGCCACAATGTACGGGGTGGGGGTTCTTTTTTTTTAAATTTCGATTTACGAGAGAATAGTAAAACAATTGGTAGAAATTTGCAGAAAGTCTATGAGACACACCTTTACCATTCCCATATCTGTCTCCCAGCGTGGAAACGTGCACTGGGGCTCCTTTGAGCGGGAGGGATCTCACTGCATAGGGACAGGAAACATTTTTTCTTGTGAGCTCATCGCTTTGTATTTCCTGTTAGAAACGGATTCTTGAAAACACTTAACTTCAAAAATCTCTCACCTTCTCTATTTTGAATTGTTGTTTTTCAAAGGCAATCACATAAATTTTACCGGAATTCATGCATGGGACAATAATATGTTTTCTTACCAACTTGTTCATTTCAGTCAACGAGTCAGCAGATTTCGCCCAATTAATTCGACCGGGCTCGTCTCCATTTGATGGTAAAATTATTTCGGAAATAGTTGTACAAAATGTTTCACTAGAGGGATCCAGATCTACTAAAGCAATTTTGTCCCGGTCAAAGCCGATGGAATGAGGACAACAGACAATTGCAAATAGTTCGTCGTGCAGTTCTTCTTCAGCTTGCCGATAGTCATACATTTGATGTTCTACAGCCATTGGTGGCCGTTCCTCTGGCTTGGAAAACTTTGAAAAGTCTTGTAAAATTTCTGCTTGTTGTGCATTCGGTTTCGAGTATTCATGACTCTGCAAAAAAAAACGATACATGTAACCAAACTTAAGCAGTTGCTCTTCGGCGCTCAACCAAATCCTACCCTCGTATATTACCAGCCATTCGAATTTTAATCGAAAAAGCGTGTACTCTACTTGCTTATAAAAATCAATTCAAATCTGGTTTTTTTATAGCAGATGTTTTCTCACTTTGTCCGTGTGATCATTTCATGTTATGCACTGTGTTCAAACAAAAACTCGTGCTTAACCATTGGGTAAAAATGAAAAACATCAAAAGTTTTCAGCGCATACTGTTTTCAATTTTTTGCGCCTTTCTTGTAACTTACAATACATACACCCATTTCAAAATGTGATCAATCAGTGATAGAAAGTTATATGGAAATGTATAGCGGAGTGGGGAGAATGAACTGGAGACGTCGTGGAAAGCATATTGAGAGGAAACGAGGGTGTAATCCGACAATATTAAGGTGCTTACGGGATCAAGAAGATATGGGTGTATTTCCTTGAGCATACATTTCGTGGTAATTATATGAAGCGCAGCTACAAAAAAAATGTGAGGTGTCAAAAAATGTTTTTGAAAATTGTATCTGAAAACCGAAAACGATTTTCATTCTTTTCATTCTTGCTGATCCAGGTTAAAGGGGGGTTTTTTTTTGGTTTCCATTTAGCTGAATCTTTTGGACAACATGTCATTACTTAACGTGCCATGACCAACGTTTATTGAATCAGTCTATCGTTCTTGAGCCTTGCTCTTATTTTTAAATCGTCTTTTTCGACCTATGAAAAAGTTCGGAGATAATTGGATCAGAAAATTGTGTTTCTTTGTAGCACTTATGATGCTTTGTGAAAAGAAATAGAAATTGAAGCAAGAAAATGACTGCAAACGTTCATAGGTCACCATTCAGAACCGGACAACAGTTTGAAACGAATCTTCAAGCTGGTTTCAAATATTATTTCCATAATCAGATTACTGAATGATTCGGGTTCGCGTCTCAAAAAGCATTTTAGAAATGAAATTAAGTGGATGATTTCTTTGAGTATTTTCGATTAGTCCATCAATGAATATTTTGAGAAACGTTAAAAATATCAATCGAATCGGTTATTTTTCCTCTCTTGTACAGCAAGATAAAATTTCCCAGCTTTCATAATGTGGATCAGGAAAATAAACACAATTATTTTTCAATGTTAAATGAGCGATCAAAAAATCATGAAAAACATTTAAAAAAATTAAAACATAAATTTCTATATTCCGGATTATTTCATTTTTGTGAGCAACATCAATTCTTCTCAATACGTCTCGAGTTCGCTTTCGTCGACTCTCAGATGTTGGCGGCGTTTCCTTGAAATGATGAGCTCTCTTTCTTCTTTCGGAAAAATTGTTTCAAGGTTCAAAACACCAAGGTCGAAAGTTTTCTTCGGGATTTTTCCTTGAGTTATGTAGGATTTCGGGATCAAAAACTTCACTTTTCGGTGCCCAGGCTGAAATTGTTCAACACATTGTCAACGGTACAATCACTTGTTTGTTTACACTTAGTGATTGATCCTTATCTTCTCTGAACGTCCTTCCACCCGAGTGTTCATTATCTATTTAGTACATCGGCCGTGCCGGGTACGAATGGATGATTATCCGCGGGATAAGATATACACGACACCACGCCCCTTATTATTATGATTCTCTTCACTTCTATCGGGGTTACGCTCGATGGGTGGCTGTTTCAGAGACAGTTCTTCCATGTAACCCTCTCCCTATATTCATAATAAAGTAACGTTACTATATAAGAAGTGTTCTGAATTATAACAACTCAACGGTTAGGTATGGCGTAAACCTACACGTTGACATGGAGGTCCCTTACCGTGAATGAATTCGAAAGTTAATCTTCATATTATCTTTCCTGGGTCCCTTTAATTTGACTTTGTCTTTCGCCACTGCTTGATTCGATCTTAGAGCAGTTGACAGAGTTAAGTTATTGGATTATATTCTACCACTACCCATCATTCAACTCATTCTATTCCACCTTGCTTGTTTTCATTCCATCCGAAAACACCTATTCTGACTATATTATTCCCCACACCTTTATCGACAGTTCCCTATGCTTTTATTCTTTCCTATTTTATTATCGACATCAGTTTGCAAGAAGCACTCCTTTGGTTCTAGCGGGATTTCGTCAATGCCATTCGATCAACAGTCATCAATTGGAACATCGCAGTTTGGTTAGCTGAGTATGCCGATAAGTCCTTCCATCTACACAATGTTGCACAACTATTTTAATTGTTAAGTCTCGTAAATGATAATTTCTTTTTATGATTATAGCTCTGAGATAAAAAGCGCAAGGACGCTAAGAATATGAATCAAAATGCCGCGCAAAGTGAAGTAAGTCGCCGCTAGCCCTAGAAAATATAATAACGAGTACGGCGAACATTTAGGACTAGACTGAAAATCAATATACCTTTTCTAAAACTATTTTTAAGAACCTAAGATTAATGTGCTTTGCCCCAAATTTATCCCTTCTTTGTCAAGATTCCCCGCGAATACGACACCGTGGTTGAACCCACCACGGTAGATAGTGAAGCTCGTTGCGATTTAGAAGATTAAATCTGTGTAATTGTAAACTAGGAAAGTTAGGAAGTTATAGGATATTGTCTTATTTTATTATTATTGTTTATTTCCTTTTTGGAATGGATTCTACTCCGAGCACCAACAACTTGGGCTCCGAGGACGAAGCTTTTCTAAAAAGGGGTGGGATGTGATGTCGTGTACTATCATCATTTTATCTGTATTTCTTTTGGAAAGTTGTGAGTACTCGGGTGTAAATATTTATATGCTCAGAGGACCTCGCTGCTTTCTAAAAGAGGTGGGATGTCAACGGTACAATCACTTGTTTGTTTACACTTAGTGATTGATCCTTATCTTCTCTGAACGTCCTTCCACCCGAGTGTTCATTATCTATTTAGTACATCGGCCGTGCCGGGTACGAATGGATGATTATCCGCGGGATAAGATATACACGACACCACGCCCCTTATTATTATGATTCTCTTCACTTCTATCGGGGTTACGCTCGATGGGTGGCTGTTTCAGAGACAGTTCTTCCATGTAACCCTCTCCCTATATTCATAATAAAGTAACGTTACTATATAAGAAGTGTTCTGAATTATAACAACTCAACGGTTAGGTATGGCGTAAACCTACACGTTGACAACATTATAAACAGAGACTGAGAACATGGAGCTCAGCAACGAACAACTGGAGACTATGGCACCATCAAGTTTCCTAAACTATAATTTTGAGTACCGTATGTAAAAAATCAATCGAACAGTTAACTACTACGGCATCAACTTTTTAAATGATAAATTGTTGTATACTCACAATGAAATTGTCATCACAATCATGATACACCTTGAAAATTGGATCAATCGGTGTTAACTCAGCTTCTCCTCCTGATAACTGAAAACTACCATCACTGTCGGTGTACCCAGCCTCGAGGAGATCGTCTGGGTCTGGTCCGGAATCCTCCTCCCATAACTTTATTCTAACGTTGGCAGCAGCTTTGTCTCCGCACATCAGCCGTCCTTTCACTGCGATTGACTGATCTCTCATTGCTTCGCCCACAGCAAGCACCAAGCAAAGGATTAAAATGGATCTCATATTTTCATAAAGAGCAAGTCTGAAAAATTGTTTGTATATAAAATTGTTGTAATGAAAGAAAAGTGAGTTTCGTCGTTACCAAAAATATTTATCGACCAAAATGAGAAAGTGTAAAATAAAACGCTGTTATCAATGGTGTGTTTACGTGACTTTTATTTACGGAGCTTATTCTTTCAAACGAGATAAGAGAATAATGTAATCAATATTGAATAGAAGCAACAAGGCAAAAAGTTGTTGATTGAAACGATGGAAATTTCTGTAAACGATAAAAAAATACAGACGGTGTATTAGAATAAACATGCTATTGTTCATTTGACTCAAAATAAGGCAAACAGCGATTTTTTTTTTAGAAAAATAGGAAAAGATTAATTGGATTTTCACAAATACTGGGTCATTACAGGTGTTTACCAACATTTGCTGGTTACTGGATCACATATAAAATCCCGTGGACACGATATTATACTTTATCTTGGACATTTTCAGCGGACCACGTCTTCTTTCAGCCATAACAACTTTTTTCATGTAAAAACATACTGATGGAAAAATCTTAGAATTTATGAGAACGGCAAGTCTTTCTCCAAAATATTGGTAAGCACAACACTAATTCATGAAAATTTCATAGAAAATCTATAATGCGGTTATTGAGATATTTCCGCTATTGATTTGCTGATTCAAAGGGCGAACAATGATTCTCGGATGACGTCCTTCAGAAGATTCCATGTCAACAATATTTACTTCCGCCAACCAACGCTTCGGAGTACGAGATGAGATCTGAATTTTCAAAAACAATTAAATAATTGGCATTTGTCAGAAAAGGATGTTTTACCTGACTACCATCATCCCATCCCGAATCTATGTCATCATCAATGTTTGGCCAGTCAACATTAGGGAGGTTCCTTGTTGTTATTGGTTGCCAAATGGGGGATGAATCATTTTCAAGTTCTGAATAATGAACATTTCGAATCTGTTGGCTCAAAAGTTTTTTTTGATGATCGAAGATGTTAGAATAATAGGCTACTTTCGACATGAGATTCTAACAAATAGGAAAAATTACATCGTTTTACCAGCGTTTCACGGGGGTTTTTTTTTCAAATTAACAGTCTTCTTCATGTCATGCAGACATGTTCCAAAACAGAAAACAAAAGTCTCTCTGAATCTGGTCACGTTATCAGAAATCTCTCTGAAAGTGTGAGCCGGTACATGCTTCCTCACTCACCTGCGACACTAGCTGGTTCACTTCTGTTCAAAGCCAATGTCGGATGAATCAACTTTGTACAGCTGATATTTTTTTGGCTCTCAAAAACGAATAATCAAAAAATGATTGGAAATTCCCAATAACTACCTGATCAATACTAAGCCTTGCGGAAACAGGATGATACACTGTACAGTTTCGAGAGTTGACTTCCATACAACAGCAGCAGTATTCCTCGTTCAACACTCTTTCCAACTTTTTCGAGTATATTCTGAAAGCAGAATCAGTTAGAAACGTTCTTAAAGTTACTGGCTCACCTGAAAACATTTCTGTAGTCTTGATTAAAAATGAAATATATAATACAATTTACAGAAGAATTGAAAACGACAAGAAAGTTGCTGGTGTCGGAAAGAAAATTCAGAAGCACTGGTGATGGCTCAGTGAAGTTTTCGATAAAGTTCACCACTAGGGCCTTAAATGAGTGAATGGTAACGGCCTTTCTTGATTAATTTTTCTCTTACCAATGTATTGCATGCCAGAAATAAAATTACAACCATTATCATGGTGATTGTGTCATCCGAAGTTCCCTCGTTCTTGGGAACAGTCTCATCAGATTTCGCTTTGGATTGTCGTTTCACAATTATGGCATTGATGCAAAGAAGAAAGAAAAACGGTAGAAGTGTCATAAGAACCATATACATGTAGCTGAAAGATGTGAATGAAAGTATGAAAGAAACTACCTAAAATACAGAGCTTTCGAAGCATTTATAGGGCGGTATGCTGAATCAGAACTGTTTCTAAATCAGAACTGTCCCGAATCAGAACTTTTTCCAAATCAGATATCTCAAAAGTGGGCGGAGCTAGGAAAACGTTGTAAACTAAAAAGTTTTTCAAAATTAAATTTGGAGCAAGTTTGCAGTTGACAACTTTTCTCTAGCTCCGCCCACTTTTGAGATATGGACTGTTCTGGTTCGGGACAGTTCTGATTTGGGACAGCTCTGATTCAGGAAGTTCTGATTTAGCATACCGCCATTTATAGATTCAAAAATTTCAAATTCGCGGCTGTGTTTTTTTTTTGCAACCGCAATGCTCTGTCTTGGGCGATTGTAATTTTTAAGAAGTGAGGAACAAAGTTACGATCTGTAACGGCCAGACTGCAAAGATTTGCGCAAGTGCTACCCTCCCTCAAAGAATGGTTGGGAAAAATTGTCTTACATATTATAAACAGAGTTGATTGTGACAAATAGAGAAGTCGGGCAAATTTCAATAACTTGTTCCTTCGTAATATCATTGAAACATCTTCGCAAATTGAACTGAGGAAATCGCAACGAGTTGTACATGATTGAAACGATCACAATTGAGATACAAATTTGCTTTGCTCGGTGGACAGTGCAATAATGTTTTGCCTGGGAGGCCCAACAAACCTATGATACTTGGTTTTTTTCATTTCTTACATAAAAAAATCCAACTTACATTTACAAAACAATCTACAGCAGCTGCAACCGTGAAATAGATACTGCATGTCTGTGCCATGTAGCCAAAAGGAAGTGTGTAAACAGTGGTATAAGGAGCATGTGTTAACTCCGGGATGTAAGACCTAGCCGAATCGATCCAAAAAATGAAGAGACCAGTTACAATTACCATAAAATCGCTGCAAGCGAGGAAAAGGAGATAAGTGTTTGCAGAATTTTGTAGTCTTTTCCGTGTGTACAAGAAGACGTTTATAATATTTGTCAGAACACCAAAGACAGACAGTACAGGAAGAGCCATAATTATTGTCAAGTAGTTGGCCCTGAAAAAAAAAGTAATCAGCTGATGCACTCGTAACAAAATGGAGAAACCCTAGTTGACGTTGGGAATCAATCTTCAATTTTTTTTAGTTATTGTTAGTTATCATATTGATGTCAGTTTTTGATAATCACACCGCATATGTGTTCCTAGGCCAAAAATGAGATTTTTTGGTATTAGTCATAGCGAGAAAGTTGTCCGAACATGATGTTTCCCAGCGTTAAAAGTTATAAAAATAATGGCTCTAATGGGAAATAGCGGACTCTAGACAAAAAAGCGGACTCTAGAAAAAATAGCGGACTTTTGGAAAAATAGCGGACTCTAGACTAAATAGCGGACTTTAACTAAAAAAGCGGACTTTAGAAAATTCCGGACTGTAGAAATTTCCAGATAGGACGGGAAATTTGAAAATGCATGTGTAGAGTGTTTTCCTAAAGTGTATGCACTTATCGGGTGTTTCCAAGCTGAACTCTCTTGTCAATTTTTCTTTATGAGGTTATTATTATCAATCCATCTCATGCTATTCACTGTGCAAATTATTGAAGCACGATTTTTTTTTTGATGAAAATAAAATAAAAGCATGTAGTTAGATTCAATTGTCTCTCTAAAACTTATTTGCCTCTTTGTTAGTGATGGACAAATCCTCTGGTTCCATCGCCGAATACTTTTGTTGGTTGATGATGGCATTGTCATCAGTTTTCAGTATTTAGGTGTTAGCTAGTTGGAAACCTCTTAGCTCTCCAGAATGTTGATGGGCCAGTACCCCATCCAATGTTTAAACGTCGACTACCTTAGCAGGCGTGTCTGTTTCGTAGGCACACCCGGGTTTCTGACTCCATTTTTTTATCCAGAAAGATAAAATCGTTAAGAGGATATAGCTTGAAAACGCCCTATAAGGGGATAAACTTTAGGAAAAACTCTACACATGTATTTTCAAATTTCCCGTCTTATCTGGAAATTTCTATAGTCCGGAATTTTCTAAAGTCCGTTTTTTTAGTTAAAGTCCGCAATAATTAATCTTACCATTCGAAAAAAGGTGAATAATCGTCTCTTTGAATATCGGAGCACAGACATTCTGTAGAATTTTCGTCACCTTCCCACTCCAGAATCATAATGCTGAAAAGATTGATTTTGTTGAAACGTCTGTGAGCAATATGGGAAATATGTATATTTAACTATGATTTTGTGGGTGGGAAGGAGTGAGCCCCTCTCCATCGTGGCATCAGATTTCTTGACGTTCTTCTAATTAACGCTTTGCGAGAGATTGAGCGAGATGGAGAGAATAAAAAAAATGAAACAATCCCAAAAAGAGTGTTTCCAAAGAATAGCTAACTTCAGTAGAATTGCCGCGTTATACTCAATTTTGAACTTTTTCTCTATTAGTTTTAAACGGTTGAGATTTCACTAATATTTGTGAATTCTCTTGGACCAAGTTAAGACGCATGAAGTTGTTCCAGACTTTTGGTTATAGGAGCTCCGCATATCGCAAATATCGATATGTCAAATGAACGATGTTTCTAAACAGTTCGGATGCATAAAAATCAAAAAGAACAATGTGTGACTTATTTATTTTTTCAAAGATGTTCAGCGCTAAAACTTTCACTTACTCTATTAATAACTATCTCTGAATGTTTCTTATACGAGCACCACATTGCTAAACTGGGAGAGAGAATTAACACCAATTCCATAGTTAGTTCTTCACTAGGTTTCGAATCATATAGGCCTCATATTAAAAATTCACAGATATCTACGTTAAGTGCCTAGTTAATCTGAGACCTCCTGCTCGGTTTTTCTGTTTCAAGGATAGAAAAACAATGTTGAAATGTAGAAAAGCAAAAACCGATACAACTAAAGTAATCAGGTCATCCCGAAAAAAACACACTGGTCAATGATTTCACAATTGAAACTGGATACTTTGGAGCGGTTGGAAATATTTTTCTTATTTTTCCTTCAAGTATTCTAATCGCATTTTTTGTGTTTCTTTACACGAGAAATTTTTGCAGAGGTTTTCTTTAACGACTCAATATACGTGATTGAATGCCCGAATGTTCATAACAAAACTCGCCGACAAGAAATTGAACTGAAAAAAGTGCAGTGGCCATCGGTGACTAGTAAACGTTTGGATACTTTGGAAAATCACTTGAGAAAATACAAGCACGTTTCTACAGTGTCACATTTTTGCCAAATGTTGAGGAGCTAGAAAATCGCTCACCAAACGGCATGTGGAGAATTTACAGAATTCGATTCCACTTGTAGGCGTGGTCTTGTAAAGGTACTATTGAAAAAGGAGGTTTCGACGTATTATTTATTCCCCAAAAACACAAAACAGCCTCGGAGGAAATTTCTTAGTTTCCCCTAAATCAACGAAATCACAAAGCTATGTTATCTGAAAAAATAGAACAGATCATGTCTGAGTTGTTATAGATGTGAATAAGTTTACGGAGCTCTCGTATTTACACTAGTATCGCGCGGGGGTACTATGGCAATCAGTGTAAAATCAAGTGCAGATCCAACAACTTGACGGTATCCTACCACGAAAGCTACCGTAAAAGTTTAATTGCTACCGTCAGAAATTTTAAAATATTTATTTATTTACGAGTTTCATCAACTTTCATCGATCGAATATTCATTTTTTCTGAGGAAGACCTAGAAAAATCGGCTCTGTCTGCTTTTAAAGGTACCATGACAAAATGGAGGTACCATGACAAAATGGAGGTACGAGGTCAAAATGGAGGTACCATGGATGAAATAGAGGTACCAAGTCAAAGTGTGGTTAAAATGGAGGTACAATGGTCAGAATAGAGGTACCATGAATAAAATGGAGGTACCATAGATAAAATGGAGGTACAATGGTTAAAATAGAGGTACAATGGTCAAAATGGAGGTACAATGGCTGAAATGAAGGTAGGATAAAGTAATCAAGTTATAATTACTCAAACAGTTGCTCTGGCAGGAAGTAACATGCTATGAGGCGTTAGGGCTTGTTTGTTAACCTTCCCAAGCGCGAAGGATAAGTTTTTTTATCCGTCTTTTTATTCATTTGATGTTCCGTACGTATTAGGTTACAAAGAAAATTTCTGAAATTCCTATAATGCGAATGAAAAATGGATTAGAAAACAAAGGTCATTACTATCTACAAGTGTCTCTCATCTAGTTGCAAACTCCGTATGCCTTCCCTCCAAAACGCAGCATTTCCAAACTTAAGAACTGAAGACGTTCAGTCGGATCAGGCGAGAAAGGATTTGGTAGTTCTGGTTGTATGTGGACGGGCATTTTCCAGGAGGTAAATAATCCGATGCTTCTACAAGTGATATTTAGTTTCACTTTCATTATTTGGTACCAGTAGTAGTTGGTGTTGATAGTCTTGTCTATAGACAAAAATTTCCAATAATGAGCGGCTCCAATACCTGACAGAGAGCCTTTTTGGGTTAAAAGCTTACTGCGTTTTAAAGAGAAGGTATACGGAGTTTGGCAAAAAAGAAGCCAGACGGCTGTGAATAAAAAATATTAACCCGTTTGATTTCTAATCTTTATATAATTTTCAAAAACGCACAGAAACTTTCTTCCCAGCCATGAACATTTCCAATAATCTATCACATAGCATCTGTGATGTTGTTTCGTGAAAGTCGACCGAAAAAATTGTCGGCCCACATTTTCAACATCATGATAGTTTTGTTCTCTAGTTGGACGCGTTGTTGTTTTAGGGAGAAAAAAAAGTTTTCGCAAATCGGCAATCCCTCTCAGTGAAGCAGATACTTGAATGTAGTTTTCTTTTCGGATAGAAACCTACTAGATTCGTATTACCACCGGCAAAATCTCCTCAGTATTGGTCGACTGATTCAAGATACAGTTAGTTATAAGGGACATGGTCAGACTTTGTTTTTCGAAAAAGCAATGTTCCTAACCAGGTTTTCTCAATTTTTTATTTTAAAATCACCCATGTGGGCATGTGTATCACCCACCAATAAATTCTCGACCAGATATAAAATGTTTCTCCTTTTGGAGAACATTCGAAAATGAATTGGAATTTCGGCCAAAAACTTGAAATCGTTAAATTTTTGGTGGTCATTTTTTTGATTCTGGTCATGATTTTCCAAAGACTACGCAAGCTCATATGAGTATTTTGAGGTTGAAGAATTGAGAAAATTTTTCCCGAAAATCAGGCTCCAACCAAGACCCTTATAACTTACTGTGTTTTTGAAGAAGTCGACCAATACTGATGAGAATTTGGCGGTGGTTATGCCAAGCTGGTAGCAAACTATCAGGGAGAAAACTGAATTCATAAAACTGCTCCACTACGAAAAATCACAAACTTTCTTTTCTTTTTGATACTAATAAGAAATGATGAATCAATTAAAAGATCATTATTAAGAGTCGAGACCAATCATTATACTATCAAGAACAACTATTTTTTACAATCAGAATCTGAGGTGATAAAAAACCACCCGAGACCAGAACTTTAAAAAACAGTGATGAGTGGCACGAAATTATACACGAAACACAGATGCTCTATGATAGAATCAACTCACTTTTCCATGGGAATATGGATGATCGGAAAATTTTCAATGAGAGATCACGTTCTTTTTGAATTTTCGCAGTGACTAATGTATGTACAGAACATCAAGTGAATAAAAAGAAGGATAAAAAACTTATCCTTCGCGCTTGGGAAGGTTAACAAACAAGCCCTAACGCCTCAAAGCATGTTACTTCCTGCCAGAGCAACTGTTTGAGTAATTATAACTTGATTACTTTATCCTACCTTCATTTTAGCCATTGTACCTCCATTTTGACCATTGTACCTCTATTTTAACCATTGTACCTCCATTTTATCAATGGTACCTCCATTTTATTCATGGTACCTCTATTCTGACCATTGTACCTCCATTTTAACCACACTTTGACTTGGTACCTCTATTTCATCCATGGTACCTCCATTTTGACCTCGTACCTCCATTTTGTCATGGTACCTCCATTTTGTCATGGTACCTTTAAAAGCAGACAGAGCCGAAAAATCGCTGAAAATCGATGGAAATTGTTGAAATTCGATAGGTCTTACGGTAGCAATTGAATTTATACGGTAGTTTTCGTGGTGAGATATCAGGGTCGTCAAGTTGTCGGATCTTCGGCCAGCACTTGCTTTTACTGATTGCCATAATATTTAATGCAGAATATAGTGTGCTCATCAAAACTGGGTGCAAAAAAATTCCGTATAGATTGCATAGAATTAAAAAGGGTTCATACAATTTACGAGAACTTTCTCACAATAATCCTATCAATGGTGGCACCAGAAATGACAGAAGCAGGCTGGCATAATAAATTGCAACAAACTTGTGTCATAAAAATGAAAGAAAAGTTCATAGAAGCTGCGTACTTCGCTACATATTTTCATTCTTTACATGCTGTTACGAATCCCTCTTCTCCCCAACTTACTCCGGAATCAATGGAATCATCCCTTCAAGTATTGTAGCATTTATGTTCATTCTTCAAGAATAAAAGTTTAAGATCAGTTTGAAAGATAAATATCGAGTTCAGAGCTATTGGGAACTACAAGCACCTATGAATGAATACTCGAGATAAGAAAAGGCAAACAAAAACGAGAATTGTAAAAAACCTTTGAAGAAATTGGTTCTTCCACTCAATTATTTTGATAGCAGCAAGACAAGAGAAGCACAAGGAAATTGATTGAAGGAAATAGATTGGATGGATAATCTAATTTTGGGAAAACTTTATCCAAGGATAAATTGAAATGTTTGGACAGAAGCCTACAAGAAGTAATTAACAAATTCAAAACGACTTGTACTTTTACAACAAGTAAGTCCCGATGGAGAAAGGAAGAATTTGAGGACCGACACAAAAAAATAGTTGATAGTTCTTAGGCAGCTTGTGCATCGTAATATGCATAATGCATTTAATAAACAAAGCATACTTTAATCTAACAGGAACACTCAGTCTGAATACGTACGCAATACTTTGAAGCCACATGTCGTTTTCGAATCAATAATCTTTATATTTCTGAAGATCTCTGAAGGAAAATGAATAAAGTTTTTTGCCGTTCCCACGTCAGAATAAAAGACGCCAAAACAACGTGGGAGGGGAGGAATGTGGGAGGAAAAAAACTGAGCCGCAATTTCCAACGTTTTTCGCAGTCATTTTTGTTGTGTAATGTTTGACTTTATTGTTTTACTGTGTGACGAAAACATCGGCACTACTTTTTCGTAAAGGTGTTAGATCCCAATAGGCATTTGAACAGAAGCAGAGTTATGCGGAAGTAAGAATTTTGAAAAAAAAAACAATTTTCAAAAATTGAAGTCTGAAGTCAGAAGTTGGAAGTTTGGAAGTCGGAATTCCGCGCAGCTCTGAACAGAAGCCTCAGTTTTCAAAGAAGGTGGAACATGAATATATACAAGGACTTTTTTTCACCCTAAAAATATAGGCAAGCCTAGCCGTAGCGCTTTTCCGCCCGCTTAGCAAAGCCGGTAGCAAATTTGACGATGTGTCAGTAGGGGAAACAAAGTTTTGATACAGTAATCAGTTATGCATTTCTGTACTCATTTTTCTGGGTTTTCATTTAAAGTTGAAACTTCGATAATAATTATGAATTTGTATTTACCTTTACTTTTTGAACCTTTATCAAAGCAACGCAAACAATGTTTGATTCCTGGCTTATTACTGAAATCAGTTCCTCATTAATCAAACTCAATTCAAACAAGAGTTTGGATTCTGGAAAAAATGTATGCTCAGATTAGTCAAAGAATTCTGAAGATGATGTGCGACAGACACAAATGAAATTATTCTTTGTTTTCCTGGAAAGCCTCCACCAATATGAAAAAAGATTCGAGCACTTCAAAAAACTAAACCCACTCCAAGCATTGAGTAGAATTTAAGGAATCAAGTAGCGAGTAGGCAGAAGAAAAAGGTTTTTGTTGAGACAGTTGCGGGGTGGTGAGCCCATGTACTATCCCAATGAGTACAAATGGCATAAACTTAGGATGACAGTGAGCCCAGTAAGGTATACAACGTTTCATTATCGTAAAACATGATAAGTTGATGGTTCGAATCTCTGGATCTTGAAGCCATTGTCCTTGAACGTCTTGTTGGTGCCAAGCCACTGCTGCGCCGTCTCGGTAGAACTTCTTGTGTAGACTCCTTGTCGGGATGATGGTAGAACTCAGAACTGATTGTATATAGAATTATGAAGAGCTTCCTTGACCTTGCCACGTTGAGATGGTCAGAATGATAAGCAAGGGTCGAGGAACCAGAACATTCGAATTATTGACGTGATCAACTTCTCATGTATTGGCGACGAATTCACCGTTGTAACCTTTTTCTTATTATTAGAGTCTACGAGTTAGACGATTACGGGTTGGGGAATTATGTGGAACATTATTTCCACAACACTGGGGCCCTCGGGGACGAACTTCCATAACGGTAGTGTACTGGAGGTTCGTCAATTACTCCACGTAGGTATCTGAACATCGACCGATTGTCAAAATTTTTAAATATTTTCTTCGTCTTCAATGGAAATGTCGTGTTGTAGAAGTAGACGGCAATCAATATCTCGGAGTGCCAAAGAGCCGGGCGTGTTTCCAAGTGCTTTCCAATCGCGTTTGATTGCTTTCCTTGTATTAGCGTCTCCGTCTTCTTATTCCGATTGCTCATAACAGTCCTTCTTCTCGTACCATTGGTGTTTTGGGTAGACGAATTTTGTGTTTTTACCACTACACGGCTGGGAATGCAGTAGAGGGGTCCGAGTGACGCCGTTTGATCTATTACGACATCCGCGACCTTTTGATTTAGTCTTGAGTAGAAATCTCGAAGTTTTGTTGTCAAACATGGAAGCAACTCGAGCCGTTGCAACGTTGCTGAATTGGTTTCGTAACGATGATTTTGTACATCTCGATTAGACGTAATAATGCTAGGAGATGTGGTTCGGATTTCTTCTTGGAGCACGATAATTCCAATTGAGTCCTTTTTGACATTCCATTGAGTTGAGTGGATCCGTTGGAGATTTGACGCATCGTTCTCCGAAATTGCTGCTTGGAAGGATGCCAAGTTGATATTCGTCTTGATGCAACCAACGAAAATTGAATTTTTGGTTAGAACCACGAGAGGTTTTATTATAAAGTATTCCTTGGTGCCATTGAACATTTCAAAAGGAAAACGGATTTCTGGGCGTATAGTTTGATGATTGATTCTGTCCGGTGCCACGCGGTCATTGTATCCTTGATTGAATTGACTGAGATAGTATGATGGTTTCGGAATGACTTCTGGACCGATGTCCATTAATTTTGAACTTGAAGATGATGTGATATCAATCGATAAAGATTGATTTCGGTTTTGACAATTATTCCCGATGGAATATTTTGAGAAGCATTTGAATGAAGTTTCGCTTGTTAGATTTGTTGACGAGTTCAACAGGAAGAACCAAAGAAGAATGTAAGTTGCCGATCGCAACCGTTTGTTGCTGGAGGTGGTTTTAATCGGATTCGGAGGATTCACCCTCCTCGGATCGAAAAAACTTCGGATCGTCCGATTGGTGATCATTCACTTGTTTCGTTGTAGTATCTTGAACCGCATATACCTCATTTGTGTAGACCGTTGACTTCTTACTTTCTTTTGCTTTAGCGATTGCTCGTTTTTCCGCGATTGTATCATAGGCAATATCGATGAGTTCGGCCATTTTGCATTCCTTTTTTCTGTTCTTCTTGAAAACTGTGTCCATGATGATGGATGGTAGCTTGTTGATGAAGATGTCGACGAGCAGGATGTCATCGGTTGCGCATCCCATGTTTTTCAGATTGTTGATTATGATGCAGAGTTTGTCTAGATCCGCCTGCATTTTATCGAAGTCAAGTTCGTCGAATACGAACGTTTTAAGCTGTTCCAAATAGATTTGTTTGTTATCTTTGTCCCGATTGAACTGTCTTTCAAGATTAGACCGAAGCGTCTCATAGTCTCTGGTAGAAATGTTCGTTGATCGCATTCTATCTTTCAAATCCCCAGTCAACAGTTTCAGCAAGAGCACATGTTTCAAAGAATCCGGAATCTCCTTCTTCTCGTGGACCAACATATCGAATTGTTGTTTGAAGACAGCATATTCTTCCGGTTTTCCATCGAATGGCGGGATGGTGAGCAAGATGGAGTTGATGAGATTCGTATACATAAGAGACGAGTTCTCTTGTTGAATTGGTGCATGCACTACTGTATTGACTGGTGATGGAGGCGGTGCAGGATGTTCCACGGATGCCACTGTATTGATTGGTACCGGTTGTTCTGGAGCCACCTCAGGTGATGTTGCATTGTTTGCTGGACTTGCTACGGCTGTTGGTGTCCCATGTGCCATGCTACGACCATTGTCCTCACGATTTCTCGTCTTTTCCGAAACCAAATCGAATAAAACGTTTTCGAGGCACTCGAATCGCTTGGAGAACGAAGCCATGAATTCCATCACTTGTTGCTGAGAGAGTGGCACATGGTTGTTGGAGTTGGTATCGGACGACGTGACAGATGTTCCGTGGTGAGCCTGAACTGGAGTGCTGTTTGCCGAATGCAAACGTTCGTCGCTTGATGGCTCCGGTGTTGTATCCGCTTCAGGATCCGATGCTTTGGTTGTACGAATTGCCGAGTGCAAGTTATTCATGATTCCGATGACACTTTCCCTCACAGGAACGTATCCTCGAATGGCAAAGTGGTTTGCCAGCTCTTCCCGATTTTTCTCCAACACGTCCTGGCTGCACAGATTAGGACTGGCATTAACATTCCGTTCCGCTTTTGCCGGGCACCTGATCCA
>GL379809.1:1108748-1137723 GCA_000143925.2 Caenorhabditis brenneri
TGTGGCGGAAGCGAACATTTTTAAAACGGAAGTCGGAAGTGAAAAAAATACCTGGAATTCCAAATGACAGAAATCGGAAGTCGATAGAAAATGTAGTCTCTTGCTATAATTTGACGAAACAAAAATGAAGCCGTAGCCGAAGAGTTAGCTTTTCTCATCGAAAATTTCCGACTCCCGTCCGAATTTTGTCTTCTAAAACGGAAGCCTAGATGGGCCTGACACTCCTCGATTTGAGAGCTTCCCAAGATAATTGTATATTTTTTCATAGTTTTGTTCTTTTTCTCCGTAATTTTGAATGCAAATTATGGCATAAACGATCATCTCTTAATTAGGTATACGCTTGTTTATGTCAACAGGAAACCAACAGAGAAAAAAAAACGAAAAATGGAGTCATTGGCTGCTTTTAATGATGTATGCTGATTCAAAGTGGAAAAAATTAACGAGAAGCTCATAAGAATTCTGCATTCTACAAGCTTCATGAATAGAGTGTTGAAGTCGGTGTTAATTCCTGGTTTTATAATCATTAGGAGCTGTGCTGTCATTTAAAGCAGATGCTCTCTGGGGTCCAGATTAGGAGTTTTCCAAAAAACTTCACAATCAATAATGAAAATATGTTGCCATTACAGAAAAATGTTGGAGAGGTGGTAAATTTAATAATCTGTTAGAACCACTTCAGTTTGTCCTACCTGTTCCACAAACTCGGAGGAGTTCTAAGCACTCGATTGTGCTCTTCAATTCAAAAGAATAGTCCTAATTTATCAACTTATATCCTTCCACTAATGTTACTCAGAAAGATACCTTGTTTTCGTCAGTTTTAGTTATAGTTAACTGTTCCCATTTCGAATCAGAAAATCTTCAAACTTGGACTTTTTGGAAAACTACGAGGTTAAGGGTCGTCACTACTAGAAAATTCTTTACAATGTACGTTTTTTTTCTGTTTCTAACTAATTACTTTTCTAGGATTAGCTGACGGAAATCTAATGTGTTATGAGCAAGTCTATGGGGTGGATGGTGGAAGGAGATGTTATGACGAAGACAAGTCCATGAAGATACATAGTATAATAAATAAGAAAAAAAGATGTTGTGAAAGAAATGACATTGGAAGGAAAAGATGATTTTGACGGATAGATAATTCAAAAAGAAAACACATTATAACTGAAACCAAGAAACACGTGCATTCATTTTTCCTCGGTGAAAAAAAGGATATATTCACAGAATTTTCCCAGTTTTTTTGAACGAACTCAAGCTAGATTAATGAGCTTCGAGGAAAAGAAATGGAAAAACGCCTTCAAAAGATGTGTATGGGAAACTTGAACAGTTTGCAATGTCGCAAAAAATTTCAAAAAAGAGAAAAAAACAAATCAGTCCCTGTTAATGGACACATTCGAACTTTTAGTGTTCTTTTTTTAAAAATTTATCTTCAGAAACAGAACTGGTTTTTTTCACGAAATATGAACATTTGGAAAGAAAACGTAGCTGGAAAAATTCCAACAATTTCTCAGCAAAGTTTTTTATAACCCCTTTTTGAATAGCCGTTAAGAAAGCTTTAAAACGCCTTGAGTTCTCTAAATGAGCTATAGCTTTTTTGAAATAGACGTTCTATTTGTCATCCCTGTTCGAATAACAACAGAACACACATTCCAAAAGGTGTCTACAAGTTCAAAAAAAATTCTAATTTCAGTATCCAGATTAAGGATATTCCGGTAGAATAACAACAGCCATTCCGGATTGGCTACGAAGTCCCAACAATAAGACGCTCATTATTTGAACAGGCGGGCGCTTTTGATCCCTTTGAAAATCTTCTATACATGAGAGTTTCGACTAGAAATCATTCCGAATTCTGATTGAAAATAAGAACTTGTGATGAATTTCTCACAAAAAGTATTTCTTCTTCAAGCGAAGAACACTTGAATTTCTAGAACGTGAAGAAGTCTCCAATATAAAAATGTGAACGCGTAAAATCTTTGTCAGTGGCCTGGATGGAAATCCCAAGGGAAAAAATGTATGAGACAAGCTAGTGCACACCGAAGCATCTGCGCATTTGTCATGCAATGATCTAGTGTCAAAAAATAGAGTTCACGCGTGAAAACCATGTCAGTTGATGAGTAAGAAACTAGAGTTTTCGTCCAGTACAAAAATCTACCTCTGACTAGGGACTGACCAGACATGTCTTTGCGGTTTAGACATGAGACTTATATCATTTGAAAGCTGGTCTAGAACTAACAACAGAACTGAAATCAGTTTTTGCAGTCGACTTTTTGTAACTTAGATACTCACAAAATAAGTCATTTCCACTGCTTTTGGAGTTCCCATTTGTCAAATACTCACTTGAAAAGTCATATTCTTTCGAAAGCTTACCTTACACGCCGCTTCCAGATGGTGACTCCTTTTCACTTTGAAACTCTGAAAAGTGGTGATGATAGTAAGATAAACTTGCAGGAAAGGAAAAAGAAGGGGAGGAGTGACACAAAATTATTCGGAAGGTAATGAACTAGCGACGACAAGGAGAATCGACGGTCCTTGGGATTTCAAGCCGATCCAACCCCAGACTTGGTGTAAGTTAATAATCCGGAAAGTTCCCACAATTTGCAAAAGAGAATTTCGTTCCTGATGACATGACTGTTCTTAAGAAAGTCTACTCCACGTTCTCGTTGCGATCAACTCTCCAATAATCAAAATCGATGAATTATCTATTTTTCAAAATTGAAATAGTTGAGCCAAATAAAACGTTACTATTAAACTGGAGAATTCGATTCAATCTTAACTGTGCTTACTCTACATTTCATTCATTCTCTTCGTGTGGGAAGATCCGGTAAGCACTCAGTGAAAAAAGCACGGCTTTGCATAAAAAAGAATAGGAATTCAATTCATCTTATACGACTCACTGTGTCGTATAGTTTAAAGCTGATCTGGATTATCTGATCTTCAAAGGAGCTAATCAAGAATTGAGTAAAACGTTTCCATTGTAAACGGAAAGTCAGCTTTATTTTTTGTGAAGGTGCAGGGAATTTCAAGATGATACTTAGAAGAAGGTAGTGGCATTCCTTCCTAATTTTTTTTTCTTATCATTTTTCAGAAATTGTATAAAGGCATTTCTTTTTTCAATGGTATAAATGCATATAAAGAACAGAGGGGTATACTGTGTAAATAAATTATATTGCTGTTAAAATATTCCTATCGGAAACTAGCCAGGTGAAGAAATTCGATATTGCTCGACATGTATCCTACTGTAACCTAACCTTCAAAAAACTATCTGACCAAAACTTGAATATCAGATTTCTTCATTCAAAAAAAAATCTTGAGGAGCGACTCAAAGATTGCATCGAATTCATTCAATATACTGATGAGGAGTTCAAAATTTTCAAAGCGGAAATTGATGAAATGAATTTAAATCTCAGTGATGTAAGCAAAACTTGAACTTCAGGTTTTTAATAAAACAAGTCCCTTCCAGACCACTGAAAATAATTTTCCATTGGATCCAAAGTACGCATTGGATCTCAATGAAGTAATTTTGACTCATTTGAAATGAAAATGCATTGTTCTTCAGAGTATAGATCAGCATGAATGACTAATCAACACACTCAATCGTTGAAATAGTCGTGTACGTATCCGGAAAAAGCAAAGCCAAAAAGCTTTTAACGCATGAGATGAAGTAAAAAGATAGAACGGAGGTTTTAAGAAATTTAACAAAACGAGGATTTTTTCAAGAAGTCTAGGTCAACAATTTGTGAAAATTAGTAGAAACAACCAAAAGTAAAATCATTACTTGTGCACGATGTACTGACTAGGCTGCAAACCACCCGAGAAGTTTTAAGGTCACTTTGAAAATGATATTCATGGAAATGAACCATTCAGGATATAAACCCTGACCCCGAGCTTCCGGCCTACAATTCAAACACTTGATGGGCTGATGGTAAAAAATATTGGTGGTTTCAAACCCTTCTATTTCTTCCAGAGAGAGAATGAGGCGACGAAAAATTAGTCGATGTACAGCAAAAGCCTTTTTTTGTGTTTTCTGTCATTTTTCGTGGCTCCCTATTCTTATTTTTATCAATTCAAACGGGCATACATTTTTAAGTGAAAATTAGGTTAGCCGTTTGACCCCCTTTTCTCGAATAGATGTTTTGCAATTTTGGTGACTTAGCTTGCTGACCATTCCCAAATTAACCGGAAGCTGAACCCATGGAAACACTCTGTCACTTGTATGCTATCAAAATATGATAATATTTTGGTACTGTTTTTCACTTATAACTGGGTGGGCCAAATTAAGCAATTAGTTTTTTTTTCAGTATAGAAGTTTTTACTCTCAATTTCTCATGAAAATTGTATTTTCGAGATCCACTATCTAGAAAAATTAGAACTGAAAACAAAATGGGAAATGGAAGGTGTTAGCCTTGCTAATTTTTGTTTGCACGGCAGATCCTCAACAAAAGTTAGTTCGAATAAGTTATAATCTATTACTGACTCGCACTGAATGATGTGAGATCCAGCACTTTTTCACACTTGACTTATCTCCAAGCTGACATATACAATGTGACGGCTTCCGATTAAAAATTATTATACGCAGTTGAGAAATTTCTAAGTAATGTGAAGCTTAGGAAAACAACTCACTCTATAGAATTTAGCAATTTGAAAAAAAAATAAAAGGGGAAGAAATGAGTGAAAAGCTTAACAATATATGTTATAGTAGTTGCAGGGTTTACATTCAGTGGTTGCGCGGCTCAGAATGAATTTTTACAGATATTCAAACTTATTCAATATGTTCACTTTCTCTTTCTATTCTTTTTTTATTCCATCAATTTGTGCGAGTTTGGCGCAGCAGGGAGAAAACGATCATCATAAGAAAGGTTCCATGTCCGAGTTTTTTGCCTCAAACAACAAAATGAAAAATGGTAAAGGTGGCAAACCATACTGTAATTCAAAACTGCCAACATGATTTTCGTTTATGTTTCTCAGAATACAAAAGTGAAGAAATAAAACATGCTAGTGTTTCTGCCACATGAGAGAAAGACTGAATGACCGAACACACAAATACACGTTGATTGGTCCACTGGGAACAGACTAGAGGATGTCGATGAGGATGAAACGCAAAAGAAATATGCTGCAGGACCTAAGACTCATTTTTTTCCTTGTGTGAATGAATGGAAGAACTAAACACTTGAGAGCAAAAAAACATGTAGAAAAAAAAATGATAAACGCAAAAACGAAACATGAAGCACACACAACCAGTGAAAGTACTGTCTGTAATCTGTAATTGGAGGGATTTCATTACAGGTGGGCTTTTATTAACTCACATAGACATTTTTTTATAATGAAAGAAAAATGAATCAAAAAGACTCTTATAATAGTAAAACGCCAAAAACTTATGGTGGGTTGCATACTGTGAAGAACTTTTCCAACTCCGAGCTCGATTGCCTTTGAAATTTCCCTTCGCTTGATGGGTCTTCACACCCAATAGTGGTTAGTGGCTAATGATAATATCACAAAAGGATTTCTAATAAGTTATTGATTTCTCAGAACCGATGTACTTTGTTGCTACTATTTTTCTGAACAAGAAGTTTTGACATGAGTCATCAATGATCAAGAGAAGTGTCACGTGCATAAGTATTCATTAGATTTATCTATGTATATAAGAGCTCTTGTTGCGGGCATGTATATTGTGAAACAAATGGAAAGCACAACGCTTCATAGTTTTCATTTCTCAAAAATTTATTTTCTGAAAGCACCAGACATGATTTTAAAAAACATGGAAATCAAATATGTGAACATTTAAGCTGTTTTCGAATCCAACACGTGACATAGTATCAAAACTGAACTTGCGTCAAGGTACAATTAGTTCAGAAACATAAAACGCTGAGATGTTAACCTGTTCTTTTTTGTCAAATGCACTCAAACTGAGAACTCTAATGAAGAATAGTGAGCGTTCGGCGAAAAAAAGTAGCATGCTATTATAACGAACAAAATTCAGCAGATTCTCGAGCTTAGGTTGTAACACCGTCACAATTTGTGATCAATGTAACTGGCTCATGAGAAATGAACAATATCGAATGATTGAACAGGAATATTGCAAATTGGACATAAACGAGGCGATTGCTTCTGAAACGCTTCATTGCAACGTTTACAGAAGCACAGATGATTGCAAGGCCTTAGCAGAACGTCTTTGTCGACGAGCTTGCACAGAATGCATTGAATACGAGTTTCATTCAAAGTCCCTTCTATTGATCTGCAAAAGAAAAAAGTTGTGAATGGGGAGAGAATAGTAAATTATACATTTCGAACTGCTAACTTGTCGTTTGAAACAAACGACGGCGAAACAAAGTAAAACAGAAATCTTCCAGCTGCGTGGTAGTTTTTTTGGCTCTACTGTTCTACTGTGAATGGACCCAAGCCATTTTTTGAAATTGGATGGATCCAAAAGAGGGTGAAAAATAGGATTGACCCAAAACGGACACCTGAAAATTGGATGAACCCAAAACTTCCAATAAACGGCAAAACTTTTTCATCTTTCTCTTGGGTCCACCCAGCTTTTTGACCCGTCTGTTGGGTCTATCCAATTTCAAAAAAAGGCTTGGGTCCATTCAACTACAGTAGAACTTTTTTTTTAATTTTAAACAAATAAATCATCAAGTTTAAATTGATACTACTCTAAAAAAATATTGCGAGACCCTGCCCATGCATGTCTTAGTGCAGAATTGTTTTTGTGTGAATTCCCACTTGTGAGATTGCAAATATTTTCAAGTGTTTTCGAAATGATTCAAACGAATTCTTAAAGGAAATTCGTCAAAATTTTTTAGGTCATCAGGCCCGGATACACAGTTTCATAATAAGTCCCACATACCATCCACACTCGCCATCATAGGCATACCTTTGTGACACTCCAAGAGGCTTTTCTATGTAACTTGAGTTGTATCTGATGGTACAAAAAATTGTCCTCCTAAAATGATTCCTTTTACAATTTCTACAGGTTTTCATTCATTCGAAGCTTCCGAAAGACGCTCGTCAGTGAACACCTTGCTCACATTCGAAATACGGATGTTGGAGTCGGACGGGCAAGTAATTTGGTTTAATAAATTTGTTTAAAAAATTCCCTATTAAATTTTTATGTTTAGTATTATGCGGTTTCAATATCTCTGCCTGAATTATCCACGCTAGTTCTATGTTTCATCCACGTTTCCTATGTATTCAATTGCTCTGCCCTTCGATCAATTCCTACCCAGAAATTCTACTCCCACGTTCTCTTCTTATTATTATTTCTTCTTTCCCTTCTCTCTCAGTTGTATAATTACGTGTAGGACACTTCTTAAGTATTATTTGTCAAATAAGAAGAACAAAAGTTCTCACTCGCAAGCTCTCCCAGAATGGAATAAAGGCAAGCCAATGTGGCAATTGTGAAATGTCAAAAAAATAATATTTATTTTAGCGTGATCAAAGTATTGAACTGGAATCTGGGTAATCCTTAATTCCTGGAGGCTGGAAGCAAAATTTGAAATTTTTGTTCAACGGAATTGGTAGACATTTAGGTGAGGGTCATTTTTAGGTTTTTACCAGCTTCTTACGTCAAGCCTGCGCTGAGTCGATAGAATTGTCAGTTTTTGCAGTAAGAACTAAGTTTCTGGAGTTGAATTATATCTATTAATTGAGTTAGTGACCTAGACAGTATCAGGCATAACCTCATTTCATAACACAGTTCACTTGAAAAAATGAAACGAGCTATGATACCTAGTTCTTTCTTTCTCGTAGTTTCTTACTTCCGTTGAACAGATGTTTCAAATTTTGCTTCCAGCCTCCAGGAATTTGGGATTACCAAGATTCCAGTTCAAATTTTTGATCACGTTGAAATAAATATTATTTTTTGACATTCCACGATTGCAACATTGGCTTGCCCTTAATTCCATCCTAGGAGAGCGTAAGTCGGAAAAATTCTCACTTTATACCAGGTCTTTGGGATCTTGGTCCTTGAAGCGCTTCTACCGTTCTACGAATCGGAGCGGCTCTGAGAAAAAATCAATGATTTTTTATAATTAATGTCGCATAATACCGGTTGTCAACTTTTTCAATGAAGCTCAATATGAAATTTATTGGGTGTAGCAGAGCGTTCAGTACTCGAGTGATTGTATGAACCTGGAATGTATACACATTATAAACACGTCTTTTGCAGACTGTTTTTTTAATCTTCAATGTTTTGATTTTTTATAAATTAACGGAAATTTACCTGCGGAAAAAGAAATCCAACTGTTGTATAGACGATGGAGACTCCATAGGGAATTACGGTATAAAGAATATAGCTGATAAAGTTTTCTCTTGGAGTCGACGAAAGCCTTCGATATATATACAAAACGATCAATGTCGTGGATACAAACAGAAACAATGATACCGATGAGAAAACAGGGAACTTCGTAAAAAACCACATGGTTATTCGAATCGGCATGGTGACAAAATAAAATATTGGGTAAACCATCACGAACAATTTTTCGATTGCATCGCGAGCCATTTTAGAAGTAGTTTCCGAGTCAACTTCAGTCGTTTCCGACATATTTTTCCCTGGAAATTATGATAGTCTCGTGATGTGGCTGTATCCGGATCAGTTTGTTGAGTGTAAGTTTGGAAAAAGTGGCACTCCGAACAAAGGTCAGTTATTCATATGGAAACGTTATCAAAACTCGTTTCATGGTTTAATATTTTTGGCATTTTCCAACAAACTATGTAATGAATTTGCAGTCCAAATTTTTCAAAAAACAGGAGGCTGTAGCAAAACTTGTGAATACAACCAGCCTTGACACACGCTACAAACACAAGAGGCATACCTTCGTATTGCGACTTTCACCGAGAAGGAGTTTGCCGATGGTCCACACTTGCATTTTTCTCTGCGCGTCTTGCAGTAGTGAATGTGGATTGTCATTCTCATCTTCTAACTCAAAAGCCTATTCAGTTTTTTTTTTACTTAAGCATTATAATTTTTTCGCATTAGATGTGCCCCAAATAAGAGTTGGTCGGGAAACGACAAGAAGATAATTGAACTCACCGTTTCAATATTGTCAGTTCTGGTACGAGGTTGCAGCTATTTTCCTGCGAATTTCCTAAAACTCAAGGTGATTCTTGCCATTTTTGTTAGAACAAAAAGGGCAAACGATTCTGAGATGGTCACAAATGATATTATGCAGTCGGCTGAAGTCGTCTAGCTTTATTTAAACCTTCTTTTGTTAGCCGTTTCACTTCTCCCTACTAGTTACTCCGCCTTTCGGCCATGATTCAAACTTCATGCAAGATATTTTTTTCTTATTCCTCAATCAAAGCGCCTAGCACACAGACTTGTTTAAACTAAGGCTGTCCCAGCACAAAGAGTCCACACTAATTTTGGATCTCTTACCACAAACATCTGCTGAAGCTACTCAATTTTTCAATTTTATTGATCTAAAACACCTTTTCTATGTGTTTTTCGTTTCGTAAGTTCCTTATCAAGACTAGCTCTTTCAGTTTTTGCACAACTTTCATACGTTTTTCACATATAGAAAGAATTTTTTCTCCATTTATTCATCTGAAAATGCCAACCCAAACGTTTTCAAGTAATTTATTAAACTTTCGGTTAAAGTATCAAGAAGTTCGAATCATCGGATGAGTTATCTGTTATTATCTGTGATATTCTCTTTCACGTTACCACCAGCAAAAATGCTATAAATGCACTTTATCTGAATAATAATCAATAAAAACACAACCCCTATTCATACAAACAATCGTCTATAAGTATTCACACAGATAAGGAACACATTAGAAAGAGGTCATACAATGCAAGGATAGGATGGCCTTACTCCTTGTAATTATGCTATTGGGTTACGTAAAAGTTTCAGTCCACCGAGAGCAGGGGAAGGGTATCCAATTGGGGAGCAAAAATAGTAAGGAGGCAAGAGCTGTGTGGCAAAGTCGTTTGGTGTGAGAGCTCTAGGAAACATCTTCTGTATAAAACTTCAGAGAATGTTAATTTACAAAAAAAACCGGGGAGAAAAGTGAATTGCTAGCTTCCAATTGCTAAAACGTCTATGAAATAGCGAATCACCTAAGATCGGGAAACTTCATTAAAAATACAGCTTTTAAAGGGTTTCCATCCCCATGGCTTCTCGAGTCTTCCACGTAGTCCACGATGAAGACGATCACTCATCACTGCTAAAAATTCAGGGTACGAAAGAGTGCCATCATTATTTTCATCGAAAATTCGAAAAATCATGGATACAACCACTGGATCGAGTTCTTTTCCTATGGTACATTCTACGGCTCTGGCGAACTCAGGTTCCGAGACTGGCACATTGCTGTTGATATATAAACGAACGGCGCTC
Organism: Caenorhabditis brenneri; assembly: GCA_000143925.2. Taxonomy (NCBI): domain Eukaryota; kingdom Metazoa; phylum Nematoda; class Chromadorea; order Rhabditida; family Rhabditidae; genus Caenorhabditis; species Caenorhabditis brenneri. The sequence goes on from GL379809.1 coordinate 1,119,077, forward strand.
TGAAACTCCGCAAGGTTATTCAGGAAACGACTAAATGTAGCCCATTGATGAAGTGTGATTCCTTGTTCATCTTCTGCTGATTTTTCTTGCACTCTTTTCAGGTACTTATGATAGTCATCAAAGTTGACAATACTGTAGCGGAGAATCAATCGAGCAAAATCGACAGGAGAAATTGTTGTTTTACCACGTGCAAACTCGTAAAACTCTATCTCCATCAGTTCCTCTTGCAAGTTCTCGTAAAAACTGGAAAACAGTTATTCATTTTTCCCTTCCGTCCTCGTTTAAGCTCTACATTTTTTGCACGTTTAAACCAGAGAACGTGCTAAATGTGGTGTCGAGATTTAAAAAAAAAACTAACTGTTGAAACTGATCGAAACTCAGTGTTGCATTCCCTCTTAGTCCAAAAAGGTGGAGAAGCAGAGTAGTGTCTTGTTTGCGAACTTCCTCCTCACTTTTCTGAAATAAAAATTCAACAAATGTGTTATAGAAAAAAGTTTGCATGAACATGAACAAGTCGAGTGCCTGAAAGTGTCGCGGCTTTTGAAGCAAACATTCGTGCAATCTGGAAAAAAAGAAATATTCATAGAACAAAATCTGTCGGGTAATTTTAAAAGTTAACTCCCTTTTTTTCTGAATTCAAAAACAACTTCTACCTATGATAAACTCGTTTCTTTAGTCTAGTGGTATAGGAAGTGAAAATGAAAGTCGGAGGAGTGGTCGGAGAAGAGATAAAAGAAGCGCGATACTTGGAAAAACATGCGTTATGTGCTGTGATTATCAGGGACATTTTTACATTCGGAGCTGCAATACAGGTCTTGTCCTTGCTCCGTTTTAGCTGCTCATTGCAGCCAGCATGTGGAGCTATCGGTACCATGATAGACTGACTTTGTGTTCAAGTTCGTCAGAGATATACAGTACCGACCATATTTATACGAACACCCTCGCTTTTTAGTTGATTTTAGTCAACTTTGAGCATGCACCAAACGATCAAAATTTTTTCTACGACTTCAAAAAATTTTGGGCGTATCAAGCATAGCCAGAACTTTATTTTTGTATTTGATAACTTTTTTGTGCAACCATTCTCTCGAGAGTTAGAGCTCAGTTTATGAAGGACCCATGAAATCATCGAGATTCCTATGAATAACGAGCATTTCTGAGGTGGTTGTTTTGGACGAGCTCTAACTCTCAAGAGAGTGGTTGCACAAAACAGTTGTAGACTACAAAAATGAAGTTCAAGCTATGCTGATTACACCCAATATGTTTTGAAGCCGTAGGAAAATTTTTGACCGTTTGGCGCATGCTCAAAGTTGACTAAAATCAATTGAAAAGCGGGGGTGTTCGTATTAATATGGCCGGTACTGTATACAATCAAAACTCCAGTTGAATAGTTTTCCCATTATCATTACTGTTGAAATATTCTACTTGAAAAAAAAACTTTCCAAGGTGTCATATTGAATTGCTACGAAAAAGGCTTTGTATTTTGATTGCCGAATATTGGGAACGAAAGCCGCTCGAACTGCCATATCACAAATAAAATATGGTGAATATGGATACAACACTCAATGTTCATGCAAACTTATATATCATAACTTCGTTTTTTTGTATCTTACAGAAAAAATAACAGCATACGAGTCTGCCCCGGTTGTGAACAGACGATCATCTCCGATCCGACTAACTGCGAAATGATAATCAGCAGCATCGAGTTGGCAGGACTGAACAACATAGAGGAAAATAGAAAAATCATAATCTTGAGTTTTGAATGTCGATGTGAAAGAGTAACCAATGTGTAAAACCAACTCTTACTTCTTGTGGATCATCCTCTTTCGGCGTTTTTGATTGAGCCCGAGTTGTTGAACGCAGTGATGACGTTAGACTACGAATCTAAATATTATACTAACGAGATAATTTTAGAGAAAATTCTCGGAAATATTTTGAAAATATTTTTTTACAAATAAAGCTCACTTTTATTTGGAGTGTTTAGGCCGCTATGAACTAGCACTCACAAGGGAAGGTTCCAGGATTTGGCCCTCGGATTTCTAATATAAAACACAACATCTTCTCCGAAATATGACGGTACCGAATTTCTCGGCGCAACTCGGGTCAAAATAGGTTGCAGCTTTTTGAATCCGTTTTGCAACCAGAGGATAGACATTAACGGATCACAAGATTAATGAACGTTTTTTTTATTTTAAAGGAGGCCGAAAGGGAAAAAAATAAGTTTGTCTTAAAAGATAGGCCTGCTCAAGGATAGTACAACCCACCATATAAGACAATCCATCTCGGTCCAGTTTTCTCAAAATTTGAGTTCAAAAATAAATTTCCATGTATAGCTATACGTTCAAAAATTCTACAAAATATTCTACAAACTGAATTCACGTATAGGGATACGTTGAATTTTTTTTTCGAGTTTTCTGGAGTTTGAATATAAGCGATCTGCTGACTGTTTAATGTATGTGGGTAGTCTACTCAAGGGTCCTGCTCTCTTTTGAATTAATAAAAACATATGGTCAAAATTTCCTTTCGTCCTCCTTTAAAGAAACCACATAACTCTACATAACTGAAAAATACTGAGCAAAGCACAATTTCCAAAGCTTTCAATAAACAACTTGTGAAGGGAACTATTGATGAATTTCCACTGTGCCGGGGCAGTATAAAAAGCTGCACACAAACACACTTGGAAACATGCAATCGATCAATTTTCTTTTAACCATCAATTAAGCTCACTAAGTTTTGAAAATTATCAGAAAAATATGCTTAATCATTTAAGACACAAACAAATATCGCACTTCTCTTCAATTTCCAAACCACCATTCCTGATGATTTTCTTTACTAGGGACTGGTCAGATAGGATAATGGACTTTTATTTCCTGAAGAGTACCACTGGTTAGCTGAAAACAAATCATGCACGGTTATGTAGCACGTTACTGTTCAGTCATTTCCTATGTCAAGCTCTGAAGCGCTTTCTTTTCAGATTACTGTAGTTTCGGATTACTGTAGGATTACGGTAGCTACAGTACCCCATTTTTTGAAAACGTGTTCGGAATGAACGGAGTGGTTTAAGTTTATGCGTGTAGTATCTACGGGACCACAATAATTCAGAAAACTAAAAATGGTGAACATTACTGTAGGACAACGGTAGTTGCAGTAAGCCGAAAACTCTACTGGCAAATGCTCTAAAAATTAGCTTCCAGAACGTGCTGGCGTCTCCCAGAAGAAACCGTCCATATACGATTATTACAGGGGGATATCTATAAGTTTGGCGGAAATTGAGACATTGAAATTAAGGAGCGCAAGAACAAAGGGGAGTGAGCTGCCATAAGGCGCCGCCACTGACTGCTTTCTCTATCTAGTGGTACTATTCAAAAACCGGAAGTCCATATTCTTGTCTGACTGATTCTAATTGTTTTTTAATAAAAAGTTAGCCTCATCACTCACCAACATGAATTCCTCTCGATCAATATTACCATTGTCGTCCTCATCAAACATCAAAAATGCAATTCGAAAAGCTGCTTTTGATTCTGAAAAATTTAGATTGAAAATCAATCAAAAACAGATTTTGTTTCAATTGAAATGCATTGAAAATATTTAAGAATCTAATCCATATTTCAAGCATTTGTCTAAAAATTTAGTTGGTTTCATTCTAATGGAACCATTTTTGACTCCTGAAGCCCGGACCAGGGTTTAAACTCAACTGGTTTCAAAAGGCTAGAATTTCAACTTACTTGTTAATAACGTCAACAAGAATATATATTCTGAATACGAAATAATTCCACTTTGGTCCATTGTTCGGAAAAATTGTTTGCTTCCGCTTCGAAATGGTGGTGTTTTATTCAAAACACGATTGATATCTTTTTCTTTCAGTACTCGTCGGTAAACACGTTCACGTGGGGCATCAAGTGTGAGCGAGTCGATGAAATCCATCGGACTCATGTAGATTACATCGTCGTACTCAACAGATGCGAATTGGAGAAACCTCAGCTCGCGCTTTGTGAGTTTGTGATCTGTTTTAACATTATGTCGTGCCGCATCATCGGGTTTATCTGAAATGTAATTGAAACGTAAAAAACCAAACATCCTATATATCAAATCTGTCCGAGTTGATCGATTTGATAAGTTTTGGTAGGATAGTTCTCTCGGGCTGGAATTTTGAATCGTGATAATATTTTATTCTTAGGTATCGAGAAGATAACCTTCCTGTTCCAAAAATGAGCTGTGTTCTCAAAAATTGAGAGAAAAGCCGTGAGAAAAAAACCTAAAGTGAGGAGAAGCTACAATTTTTATGCGAAATGCGTTTTTCAAGATTCTGCGCAGGACGCACGGATCTTGTCAACCATTGCGTTGGCCACGGCCAACTTACAAAAAAAACGAAGGCTACGCCTTGATTCAGACAGCCTTGTGTGAAAGTGAAGATTATTAACGTTGATAATTGTAATATTTCCTCAGTACATACATTTTCAGAAGCTGCAACATACCCAGAAATGCGTTTCCTGTCGTAATCAACTGATACGCCCCAATAGTCGAACCGATTCCTGTAGCGGTAAGAATGGCAAAACTATTCACAGATACTCGTTTAAAGATTCCTTCCGCCAGCTGTTGCTGTCGTCGATACATTGGAGCAAACGCCCAAAGTCGAGAGAAAAACGTTCGTTTCATGGAATTTCTGTAAAATTGAAATCTCGATTGTTCCAAAAATTGTCATGTGATACGTCTAGAACAGAGAATTTTTCGTTCGCAAATAATCGTATCAGTATTGGTTTTTTTTATGTCAATCACGCCGAGAGTTCGAGGGAGCTGTAATATCCCGTACGCAATGTGGTCGTAGGTTCCTATTATGAACTTATCACAGTGTCTTGATTTGACCCACGCTCAGAAAGTTATTCTTCGAGGAAAACTAGAAGGAAAACTGGAAAGGTCGAGAATTTTTGGTGTCAAGACAGTTCGGTTGGTTGACGTTCCGGTCTGAACGCAGAATGGTAAAACTAGTATCAGTAACTGATACAAAATTCCAACTCATTATTATTTCTTTCGGGAAAAAATTTCAAAATTTCCCATTTAAGAGTGCACATTTCGAATTTTCTGGAAAATAAGAAGGTGGAGCCAAAGATTACTTGAAAGTATTTGAGAGTTAAGCTATCCATCATGCCTAAAAACACTAAAAATGAGTAATTCTGAAATTTCTGCAAAACACTGTGTTTGACATTCTGGGATAACTCATCTTTAAAAAATTGTTTCCAGAAATAACTGGGTACTCACGTGAGGTGAAAAAGAAGCTCTGTTGCAGACTTCAGAAATAAATTTGAGAGTTTTTCTTTGCAAAGATAGAGAGATTGAGATTGTATTTTGACACAAGGTCAATGCGTTTGACCTCGGGCCAAAATAAATTGGAGCAATTAAAAATTATAATGACAGTGATTCCCAAAATTTGTAGTTCTCCCAAAAAACTTTCTAATTTCTCCCTTAAATATAGAATGTGCAGGGGTGAACGATTTTTTCGCGAAAAATGTCCCCGCAAAAACGTCAAAAATCGCCAATTTTTCAACTTTGCGCGCGTCGTGTGAGCTCCGTTTTTGAGTAAATCGTTCACAAAATTTGGGGCGCATGTGAAATCGCTCTGGCTATGTGGGGAACTTTTCGGCGTGATGATTGGATCATTTTGAGCGGAGTTACAACGAGAGATTTGCGACCTACCATTGTGTCAAACAAAATTTGTACTGAAAATTTAAATAAATTTTCACTCTTCAAATTCCTACTGGCCCAGTTTTTGGAGGATTTGTTAGCAATTCACAGGCTATATGTAACTTGGCGAGATCTATCGAATGAGCCATAACTCGAGTCAATCGGACCACTCTCCAACTTGTGAGCCATAAAAATGTGCTCTAATTTTTTGACATTTTCGAATTTTTTCGTACTGGGACCGTCGTTTCCGTCCTATAATTGGGTTCAGAAATTGAAATTGGGTATCAAAATAGTATTTCTATGTAGCCCTGGTGATACTCTATGAAAAGAAATAAGAATCAGAAAAACTTTAGTTCAAAAATTGTCCAGGTCAAGGAAAAAACTGGAATTTTGTGGAAAACTGGCCAAAAAATGAAACTAAAATCGTTCATAGGCTACCATTTGAAACCGGACAACTTGGGTTCGAATGGGGAAATCACGCTGGTTTTGAAAATAATATTCATCCATCGGGTTTCTGGATTTTTTGGGGTCACGTCTCAAGACACATTTTAGAAATAAGAAAACTTAAATAATTAAATGAAGACGTGTCGACCTTTCTGATTCTCTATTGCACCGCAGGTCCCCAACAAATACTAGTCTGAAGTTATTTACTTTTCTCAAAATATTGCAAAAAGTGGACATCTCGTAACAGCGAAAAGCACCAGGAGTCCACAAGAGGTTTTGATAGAGCCCCGCAGTATTATGGAAATCAGTGTAAAAGTAAGTGCTGGCCGAAGATCCGACGACTGGACGGCCCTGATATCTCACCACCAGTGTTGCACGGAAATTTCCGTTTCCGTTTCCGTTTCCGGCGGAACTTTCTCACCACGAAACCTACCGTATAAACTTTATTGCTACCGTAAGATTTATCGAATTTCTTCAATTTCCATCAATTCTCAGCGATTTTTCTGGCTCCTCTTCAGGAAAAAAAGTTAAATTTTCGTTGAAAGCCGATTACAATTGATCAAACTCTTAAACGAATAAACATTTTCCAAGTTTCTCACGGTAGCAATACAACTTATACGGTACTTTTCGTGGTAAGATATCGGGGCCGTTAAGTTGTCGGATTTTCAGCCAGCACTTGCTTTACACCGATAGACATAATATCTAAATCGAAAGCTCGAAAGCTGCCAAAACATTTTTTCCGATTCGAAAGTTGTTGAATTTGAAAATATTTTATAATAATGAAGGACACATCTTCAATGCGAAAGATTTAGTGGAGATGAAGGAAAACATTAAGAAAAAGCGTTCTGGTAGCTGTACAGCTTTTAGCAGCTTCAACACGGGTGAAAATTTAAACCCTTGTCGCTACACAGCTTTGATCGATCTCTCGCACGACAAAAACACTTTGAGGCAACAGAAAAGCGAAACGCTGAACTCTCTTCTCTCTCCCCAATGCAAAGGGAGCGTGGTTGCATTTATATCTGACTAGGGACTAGCCAGACACGTTTATAAGACTTATACCATTCGAAAGCTTATCTGAGAAGTTAATACAAAATCATGAAAATGACCCTTGAAAGAACTCAAAATATACGCCAGGAAAAAAGGAAAAATTAAACACTTTTCAGGAGTTTAAAAGAAGATATTTTGGTTCTGTTGGAGTTTTTGAAGAGTACCCAAATATCTTCAAATTGAGACAGAAATAAGATGGTTTTATCAAAAATGAACAAAGTTATAGTAAGTTGGCCTACCACTTTTTATTGAAAAACAACACATTTGACTGCAACTCCTGGAAACCCGGAAGAGGGTCGCTCTATCCAAAATGGCATTTCGTTTCAACAGGAATGTTTTATTTATAGCAGTTCTCACTCCTCATTCGTTGTACCCACCCTAAATTTTTTAGCGGTTTCCGATACAATTGAACACGGTCTCCTAACATGAAAATAAAGACAAACTGGCGTGGAATGTCAAAAATAACATTTATTCCAACCTGAAGAGTTTTGAGAAATCGACAAAAATTGAATTCTCGGGGTCTGGAGGCAACATTTTGGAAATGTCTCCCGCGCAAATTGTAGACGGGAGTGCTAATGAAAACTAGGTTTTCAAAGTTAGTTTGATTATTTCAAAACATGACTTTTGCTAAAAGCACAGTTTACTTCATACAATCAAACCAGCTCTTAAATAATTAGTTTTTATTGAGAAAGACTTCAAATTCTATTAAGTCAACGCAGGTAAAACGTTGGCGGCTGGTAAAAATCTGAAAATGATCCTTGCCTGAACATCTACTTCTTCCTTTAGAAATATTCTCCAATTTTGTCCCCAGAGCATTCAATTTGGCAGTATGCTAAATCAGAACTGTCCCGAATCAGAACTGTCCATATCTCAAAAGTGGGCGGAGCTAGAAAAAGTTTGTCAACTGCAAACTTGTTCCAAATTTAATTTTAAGAAAGTTTGCAGTTGACAACTTTTTTCTAGCACCGCCCACTTTTGAGATATCTGATTTGGAAAAAGTTCTGATTTAGAAACAGTTCTGATTTAGAAACAGTTCTGATTCAGCATACCATCTTCAATTTCATTTCATTTTTGGTTCATAAATTCATCACGTTTGAATAAATATAATTTTTCCTCCTAAATGAGAGTTTCCTTTCTGGCGTTATTAGCTTTTTTAGGCCCGAACTTTCACGTTTTCTCAAAATAACATTTAACCTGACATCCCCCACTACTTCAGTGTCCCTCTATTACTTTTCTATGTTACTCGTACACTTAAAACACGTATTGACTTCAATAAATCACTTTTTATGAATCGTTTAAATAAGATGTTCTAAAGATATACACACAAAGAGAATGGTTGGTCAGGGTCAGGGGAAACAATTCCACAATCATAGTTTTTTGGGAAAACATAAAACAAACAATGAGAGGTAGCGTTTCTTTGGCATCCGTTCCAAACATCCAATAAATCATCTGTGCATCGGAAGATGCTGTTTTCTTTTTATCCCTTCGCCCTGTATAAGCGGAAAAAAGTGAGATAAAGAAAGAGAAAGAGAGAGAGTGATAAGCGAGTGAATAATAAAAGAAGTTTAGTGAAACAGAAAGGCGAACATTGAACGATCCTATTCCCGTTTCAATCATCGTCGTCTCATCTCATTACCAGTTTGATCTGGACAAGACAAGTTGGTGGCGGCTTTAAACTGCTAGCGCTATATCTGGGTCAGTCGAAGAAGGACGACTCTCGACATCCCACTTCCCCTATATAAATATACAAGTAGCGTTCGCAGCGCGAGAAATAGTCTATTATAACTTACAAAATAACATCATTAAAATTATGCTCCGGCTACTGTTTTTCTCGATATCGATGTTGACACTATGCGATGCTATTTTCTTTGGAATGGGCGGAGGTGGTGGCGGCGGAGGTTGTTGTTGTGGATGTGGAACTCCGCAACCTCCAAGTTGCGGTTGTGCTCCCGCGGTAAGAAACTGAAAAGGTTCAAACAATTATCAAACGCTCATAAATGTGTTCTTTGTTGACTGTTCTTGAAAATCGTTTCTGAAGAACTGATTACCCCTGAAAGTTTGTATTTTTAGTGCCCACAAGCTCCAGCTTGTCCAGTCTGCCCTCCACCACAGCCATGTCCAGCTCCACCAGCAGCATATTGTCCCCAAGTCCAACCAGTGTATGTGCAGAGTAGTGGAGGATGTGGTGAGTTTTAATGAGTAGTTTCTGCTTAAAATCATCTTTTGGAGTACGAACTTCCTCGTAGTGACTTTTCAGTTTTGATGACGTGTTAAAAAAAACAAAAGGAATTCTTGGTAAGTGTGTGGTATCATACTATATCCAAAGATTCACACCGGTTTGAAACTATTAAACCTTGAGTTTCACAGAAAATTGACTTGTAAACATGTTCGTTAATGAAATTTTCAGGGGGCGGAGGAGGCTGTGCAGGAGGAGGTGGATGTGGCGGGAACGGGGGCGGTGGCGGAGGTAAGAAACGTATAATATCTGAGACAATGTACATATAAAATATCAGGCGGCTGTGGAGGAGGAAACGGGAACAGTTACGCGTCCAGTGGAGGCTCCAGCGGTGGTAGCTATATTAGATCACCAGTTTCAATACCATCTACTGCGTACTCTGGGCCTTCTATCCCACTCTCAACTGGCTATTCCGGTGGGGCCAGCAATGGTGGATATTCTGGAAGTGGTTCTTCTAGCAGCGGAGGGTATTCGAGCGGAGGCAGCAGTAGTGGTGGAGAATATTCCAGTGGTGGAGGAAGCGGTGGAGGAGGTGGAGGAAGCGGTGGAGGAGGATATGCAGGTGGTGCGGCAGCTGCTGGTGCTACAGCAGCTCAAGTCGACGAAGCCACGGAAACAGGAGGAGAGCCATCTGTTGATCAAATATTCCACTCCCCAAAAGAACCATGTACTCAACAAATAAAGTATATCATGCTGAAAAGCAAAAAAGTGCCTGGAACTGACTCCACTGAATTGGTAGAAGAGGAACTAGAGCAAGTACGGAATCAACCACACGTTGAGGCCACAGCTAATCCACTCGATACGCAGCTCGGAGAAGAGATAGCGGCTCAAGAGCAGGCAGCAACCGAAGAGATTGGAGATGGTGATGACGAGTCAGCGGCAAACTCAGGAGATTTTAAAGCTCGCGCGGCGAAAACGGCTGTTACAGATGAGAAGTGTAATAGCACAATTCTTCAAAAACTTGTTTTATCAGTAAGTTTGTTAGCTGCAAAATCGGTACCCGCTTTTAGAACTTTGAATTCAGTCGTTAGCTTGATAACAGAAGCCGTTCAATTCTCCGGAAAGATCTCGAGTACTTTGAACGAATTACTTTCATGATTTCTTTACTTCCAGAATATTGCTGCGAATGATGCTCTAACATCGAAGAAGGCAATTCATGAAAATGCGCTTCAGCAGTTCCCAGATAGCAGTGTCGATGTTATTTGTTCAACAACTGGATTCACATATCTTGTTAGCACGACAGAGCACTGCGAAGCTCAAAAAGATGGAGTTATCTGCTTTGTTTACAAACGGCCACTGTAAAATCCCTACTTATTTTTGTACCTTCCGATTTCCAATTTGCTCACAAACATTCTCTAAGCTAGAAGAAATAACGACTCTATATTAAATTATGTGCCAATCGATCGTAGCAAATAAAGTAATTTTATTACTTTCATTTCGGGCATACATACTACAAATTGATCAGATCATCTGAAACCTTCTTCTCTTCGACTTCGGTGGAGCCAGTAGGATTGATGTCAGCATAATTGTTGATTGGAGTAGCTAGGTGACTTGACAATAAACCAATCATCCCACGATGAGGTGGTGGGCTGGGCATTACGATGTCTGAACTGAAACTGAGAATATGGGATTTGGTTTCGCTTCGAGCAATCACCTCCTACTGACGATCAATGGCTCTCGGCGGGCCATGTCACATGGCGATTCATTTGCTATTAGAGCCTGTCGTAAATTCCATATTTGACCACGGACCACGCGAAGTTGACTATTTACGAGCATGTAGTTAGAGCTTGCAATGCCATGCCGGAACAGTTTCTGAAATATAAACCAACAATGTTCGAGCCACCATAGTTTTACCATAATCAAGTTTCCAGTCTATATAGAAAATAAGTCAACTTTGTAGTATATCCCTTTTATGTATATCAGAGTTGTACGGATTTTTTCGTTCCCAATTCCATTTTCAGGATTTCGAATCCCTATCGCATCCCTTATTCAAGATTAATTTATTTAATTCTAAACCCTGCGTTCCGGAATTTTCAAACTGATACCGTTACAAAGGAATTTTATGACTTTCAACAATTAAGTTTGTAATCAACTTATTTGTAAATTTATGGCTTTAGAAGTATACAACTAGCGTAATTTGCGCTCTGAGCTCTGTTTCTATGAGCTGAGGATGAGGAACATTTTCTCAGTTGATAACAAATTATGCGTTTCGTAGTCTGCTTATTCAATTTTACAGTTTGGTCTCATGGCGAATGTTAGATCTACGCGAGTTGTGAACCAGAATCTATGTTACCTTCAGGTCGAGACACAATCTGTGTACGAATTGTGGAGTGAGCAACGATAACACATGGCGACGCAAGGTTGGGTCGAATTCTGTTTGCGCCCAAGGAAGATTTGACCAGCGAAATGGGAAAGATCGGAAGCGAGAAGTGCATTCTGGATGCCGAACAGGAAATGCTAGACCATTGTCTATAGCGGCCAAACTGATTTCTTCTCCAGGAATGTGACGGACGAGTAAATTATCCATATGCCGATCGGTGTTTCGAATAACATAATCGACAATACACATTTTTTGAAAGAGCAGATGGAATCTGAAATTCAGAATTATTTAGATTCAGAAACAAAAATAATGCTTACTTTTTCTCTTCTTCAGGGCTTAATAGATCTTTATCGTAATTCCAACGAGCGAAAACTGTGTTTCCGCTTTCATAACCATTGACGTAAAGCTGAAAACTTCCTTCTTTTGGACGAATATCATAGTGGCCGAAGAATCTTGAGTAAAAAAAAGATGGAGAAGCCAGCTTCACGATGCGAGTTGTCGGCACAACATCTAATTGCAGCATCTCGCTGACTATACTAGCAGCGGCTTCAGAAAGGTATCCGGTGTTGGGTATCAGACAGGCTCTTCCGAAACAGCAGAAACATAGCATTCTGAAAAGTTAGCTATTAAAAAGTTATGTATGCTTAGATAACTTTTTAGTTTGGGCCCAAATAACTCAGAAAAAGGTTAATCAAAAATGTGTTTCTTAGACTGAGTTGCATGGGATTTCTGGTTTCTGTCCAGGCGGTGTTTTTGAGCAGAAAACTTTCTACTGAAACATGTCCACTTTCATGTCAGAGAAATATGCGTTTTCAGAGTCATAGCTTAGTTCGAACATCACATTTAATTGGAGCCTACCCTAGAGACCTAGAACTCCAGGTGATTTCAATTTTTTCAAGCTTCCAAACACTACTTTCGAAAGGTTAAATATGAACTCTTACCGAAAAAAAATAGGGAAAGATGTGAACTTATTTTTCAAATCATAAAATATTAACAAATACTTTCAAAACTTACCTCTGAAAAAATTTTGGCCATTTTGGGTTCAAGGATGCAAAAGGCTCTTCATCTTTCGGCTTGAAAACTCCTAGAATTTCTCCTTCCGAACCATAGACAAAGTATGATCCCGAGCTGCCTTCTGGAATCAAACTCGGCTGAATTCCTTGGTTGATAGCATCCTGGGCTTTTCGAAACACCTGCTGGAATTCTTCATCTACTTTCTTTCTATGTTCCAGCGAAGAAACTAAATCAAATATGGAGGTCGAATCTGATTCCTCATCAGCATGGCTCATTGTTGAATTGGTCGACTGAAACGAGAAAAAATAAACAATATAGGTACTGATAAGAAAATATTTTTTAGAATTAAAAAAAAATATCTTGCGAAAATATTTGATTTTTTTTCGGATTTGAACTAAGCGTTTTAAAAAAAAGCATCAATTTATGCTGTAAAACACTACTCCGTTCAGGAAAAGCAACATTTCTGCGCAAGACTAACCATTTGTTTTTACAAGTAGCCGTTTCACGCGTTATTCGCTTATTCCACGTATTCTGCAAAACATGGCGAATAGAAGTGTTTAGAAAACTGCAGACTCACTCAAATAAAAATTATTGCAATTCAAAAAGGCGGTATTGCAATAGAAAAGCTAGAAATAACAGACAGAATGTCTTGTTCTGATATAAACTCACGCAGAAATTATGCAGTTCAGTTCAACAGTATCCAAAAAATTCCGAATAAATTCAATATTATCAAAATAGGGCTATTCTCGTTTATAACGTTTCACGAAAAATAATTCCAAGGAGGAAGGAATATGGAGTACGGAGTCAACATTTATGAGTAAGTTTACTTTTGAGAAGTAAACCATGATAAACTTTTAATAGAAAAAATATGCAAATTTCGCTGAAAAAAATATTAGCGAATAGTTCGAGAGGAGTCCGACAACGTTCTCACTGGAGCGCACCCAATGGCGTTCGTTATATTACTCCACGACCTCATTTTTAACTAGTTCAGTACAGTAAGACAAGAAAAAAAACGGTTGCAGCTCACCGTCGCCCATGCCTGACGGAACCATCACATAAAGCGAGGAACGGGTACGGGGAGAAAAACAAAAAAGGAGAAATAGGTGGAGTTTCAACCAGCACAGTTTTTTTGTGAGAGCTGAGAAAAATTGCAGAAGAAACAGTGCCTCGCTAGCGAAGCATTGTTCGCTGGCTGAAAGCAGTTGATTTACAGTGAGAAATTAAACAATAAAAAAATCAAAAATACCGCCAGAAAATTTTCAAAAAATGAAAAACGAAATCGGGAGAAACGAAAACTTAAAAAATTTGCTTCTTACTGCGGATTCTCGATTTTTTCCCTTAAGTGTGTGCTTGACGTGACTGTAATTGCAGAATATCTTACGGTTTACAATCTCCTATTTCGGTAAATCAAGAACAACTTTATTGTCAAAATTGAAAAAAAAAACAATTTCCAAAGACTTAAAGGAGGCTGAAAGGGAAAAAAAATGATTATGTCTCATGTGAAAATATTCACCACGGATAACCATGAAATGATAGTGTTATCGATGAAAAATGTCTAGTTCTTGAGTTATGATAGTTCCAAAGTCCAGAACTTTTATAAATGCCACTTTCTAGTGCGTCCGCTGCGTGTCGGATGGCGCAGGAGGTTGCAGTTTTGACTAACATGGGTTCGAACCACACATAGCTTTTTTGTTTTTTCTTTTCTCGGAAAGTATTATTTTGTATTTTTTGATAAATTTCAACTCTTTTCAAAGCATGAAAGTTCACTTTTCCATTAAAAAATCGCCAAAAAAGCTGATTGTCGTCAAATAAAGTGCCAGGTCCGCAAGCGCGTGTTTGCAGACAATTCTACAAAAAATTCTACAAAATATTGACTACCGTACTCCCTTTCGGCCTCCTTTAAAATCAAATCAATGTGTTGTAATCTAGTTCAGACCCATAAGGACGTCCGATCTGAGATCTAAACTGTTGGTTACTTTTTCTCCGAGCTTCTACTTCATCTGTAAAAAAAATGATTATTGAATCAGAAGAAGCCTAGAGAATCCTGAAGCCACATCTTACCATAATAACCAGAGTAAACATCTGATGACTTTATAGATTCACTTTGAGAATAGAAACTTTCGAAATCATCGTCTTCCTCACAGTAATCAACATGTTGCCTCATAATGTTCTTCAAGTACCACATTCTGTATTCTTCATACTTTTTCTGTCGGTTGATATAGTAATTGATAATGTAGTAGAAGAGGAATATCATCAATCCGAGTAAAATGATACAAATTAACAGGAGAATCGTCAAGTATTCCCATTCACTTGGAAACTGAAAATAGATTATGTATTCTAGCAGTCGTAAGGGTGAAACTCAAAATAATTGAAGACATGCCCACAGGCATCGTCGCCTAGATAGATTTTCCATAATTATATTTCTAATCGTTTTTGAATACAAATCTAAGATACCGTAAATACTCCGATTGAGGTGCATGCAACTCTAATTTCCGAGGGCATCCTGAGATTGGAGGGGCATTCTAATTGGAGAATGCATCTCTATTTTCGGATGGACAATTCTTTTCGCTGAGCCATACTCAATTCTTCCACATTGCGAATGCTTCAAGTTCACAAAATTCATAACTGTAGAACAAAAGAAACCAAAAAGGATAGATACCGTAAACTCTTTAATAGAGCGGCCGGCCGCTGTAGTTTCAACCCCCTCTCCAGGCGGCCGCTCTAATACAGGGGGCCGTACAATTTAAGGTGGCCGCTCTATTTTCAATGCGTTTGTTCCGGGAAAAAAAATTCAAAAATAGGTCAATTTCTTGATTTTTCCGATCATTTTGAGCGTAAACCTCGTTTTTTGAAGCTTTCGATGGGGTTTTTTTGAATCAATTATGAAGCTTTCACATGTTTCCGACAATAGTTCCAACCTATTTCATTTTTCCGTAATAGTTTGGAGGCCGCTCTAATTCAGGAAGCCGCTCAATTAAAGGGGGCCGCTCTAGCTTCAATACCCTCTCAGGGGGGCCGTTCTATTCGAGGGGGCCGTACAATTTAAGGGGCCGCTCAATTACAGAGTTTACGGTAAACAAAAATCAGATATTTTTTTTTCGAGCTGAAATTACTCACATTCTTCTAATACTGCCCTGAGATTTTCATGAAAGTTCACTACAGTTTCTCATCAAGAAATAATGTTATTTCGAGAAAATAGCAATACAAGTTGGATGGCACTACAATTGGAGGCGCACCTCGAATGGAGAGTGCAAATCTATTCCAAATCCAATTCCAAGTGGGAAAATTCCAAGGCACCCGCGAAGTGAACCACTATTAGAGGGGCACTTAAAATGGAGGGCACATCAATTAGGGTATTTAAGGTATGTGAATATTGGAAAGATAAAAAATGAGAATACATAGAGAAAAAAGAAATCAAAAATCAGGTTATGATTCAAGAATAAATACAAAAAAAAGATTATCGGAAGCAAGAAAGTTCTTTTTTTCTGAGGTTTCAAGTTAAAGTACGTTAGGTCTTGTGTTCAACACGCTGTGCCCAACACAAAATATTTTTCCCTAAATTCCAAAAAGTGTGAACTTTTGCTGTGTTCATAGTTTTTAGTTAATCTGTAATTTCGTTTTACCGAGGAACGCACCCATGTGAGTTTACTGTTGACTCTATTCTGCACGTAGTTCACGTTGCGCACAACCAAATCAACCTGAAAGACACATTTATACAAGTTCCGTGAGTGGAATGCCTACATGTTGATCGAAAATGCCAAGTCCAAAATTCATATTGTCGATGAGTAGACCGAGACCATGATCCAACTACAAAATTTTGGAGTTTGTTTCTGGTAAAATCTGTTTAATAGAAAATGACTGGAACCACAGTACTCTAAATCAACCGAATATTTCTTTCCGGCCCGAACCGGTATTTCAAATTTTTTCATAAGTTTTACAAGTCTCATCACTAATTTTTCCCTCCCCTTCACAAAAAAAGGCATATCTTCAAAATTAAACAACTTACATTAGCCAGTGTCAAATTTATATTGTAAATACTGTAGTAGATGTTTTGGACTTCTTCATCAACTCCCATTCTCGGCTTGTCTTTTAAAAATTTCTTTATATCTTCGAACAGAGAAAATAGTATAGCTTGATATCAGTTTATTCCGTTAGACAGTGCACAAAATGAAGAGAATGATAAGTAACAGAAAATAAGGAGAAGAAGAAGAGTAGTTTTCCGTTTGAGGTCTCTGTGATATTGTGTATGTATGTTTACTCTCTGATTCATGCATTCATTCTGATTATATTCTGTTTGATTTCATTCCCTATTTCTGTTTTAGTTATTCTTGTCGGATGCCCTTTCACTGATAGGGTTTTGGACACACACAAAGACTGAGGGGGGCCAAAAAATGGTGAACAAGTGGGGGAATGGCCGGATTGACTCCAGTAATGGCTCTGTCGAGAACGAATCCTTTCAAAACAGGGTCAGCAGTAAATTAAAACTTGAAAGTTTGTCCAAATTTTCAGTGCAATTTCTGAAACTATCGTGGGTCGCACATCTCTTATTGGAACTCCGCTCAAACGGCCCAATCATCATGCGGAAATGTTACCCGCAAAGCCAGTGCGATTTCGAATGACCTCCAAGCTTGAGAGACGACTTACTTAAAAAAGGAGTTTCCACGGCTCACGAAAATGTTGAAAAATTAGCGAATTTCGAAATTTTTGTAGGAAATTTTTCTGAGCAAAAACTTTTCACCCTTGAACATTGTCGAATTATTTCAGATGCATAATAAGAATGAATAAGTGAAATTAACAGATAGGTTCGAAATCTTCATTTGTTCTGTAAACAAAGCGGAATACTAATAACCTGGAATATTGAAGGCTTCCTCTGTTAGGAAATTCAAACCGGTAAGCGAAACTTGAGCGAAAGACGTGCTTGGCAGTGAACAAGAAAATCATCAGGGCAAAAATGAATAGATTATTATTATTATAAGTTATACTTCTAAGCGTGTCGAGTACGGCCGAGATGAAGACTGTGGTTGATCTACTTGAAATTTCCCAGACTCATCCGGTCGTCGTTGATAAGCTCGGACGTTATTGTTTTCAGCCGATATCGAAACTGTGGACTTAGTTTCTGAAAACAAAAAAAGGTTTTAATGATTACAAGAGGTTTTTTCTGCGTTTGTAACGCCTCACTAGGTTTCAAAATACATTTCCTCAAGATCCCCGTAGTTCCTCGAGTCTGTCACAAGTCTCGTTGCTTTTTCATTGTTTTTCTCGCCTCAACTAGACCAAACGCCGCATTTCATCCTCTTATCAAATCTCGCTAACTTATGGTGGCTGGGAAGCAGTGTTGCACGGAAGGCGAAAAATTTTCCGGCGGAAACGGAACACGGCCCGGCGAAATCTACGCGGGTGCGTTACAACTATGAAACAGCCGAATTTTCTATGATTTTTTCGATTTTATTACGTGAAAAGATGTATTTGAACACGCTGAATCCGAAAAATTTGGTTTCAATAGGGGTTTATTACTTGGTTTTTGAGCTAATTCCATATTTGTAACAAAAAAGTACGAAAAACAACGGAAAACTGATGTTTTCAGCCCATTCATCCCGGAGACTCCTCTCCTCCCGCTGATAGCATTCTATCAGCTATTTTATAGATGGATGCAATGCATGGTAATTTTTCATTTATTTCTTCGACAGGTTGCCTATTGCTGCGAGCATAGTCGCTGCATGTCACAGTATACCAGATCCATCTACATCCGAGGAACAATGAGCTCGTATTTATGTATGAAGTTTGGCTGCACTCCGAGTCACGCGACACATCTGCTCGCATACCCGCTTAACTGCTGTCAATCATGTGGCCGAACGAGACCAATCTCAGTTTACCGTATTTCGTATCATCGTAAATGACAGCGACTGCCTC
>GL379809.1:1145803-1156147 GCA_000143925.2 Caenorhabditis brenneri
TTTGAGCTGTTCCCTATTTGTAACAAAAAAGTACGAAAAACAACGGAAAATTGATGTTTTCAGCAATTTTCATCTCAAAAACTAAGTAATAAAGCCCTATCGAAACCAATTTTTTCGGATTCAGCGTGTTCAAGTACATCTTTTCTTTCAATAAAATTTAAAAAATCATAGAGAATTGTTGAGGTCCATTGCTAAATGTGAGCACGTTTTGCGCGTCGCGTAGATTTCGCCGGGCTGTGGGAAACGGAAATTTTTCAAAAAAAAACTCCGCCGGAAACGGAAACGGAAAAATTCCGGAAAAATATTTCCGACGGAAACGGAAACGGAAACGGAAATTTCCGTGCAACACTGCTGGGAAGTAGTGTATTAGGGAAATACAACAGAAGGCTACAAGAAAAATGCGTATTCTTCTGCAGAATTTTTCTAATAGCCACTTTCCAAAAACATACCCCATCCCCTTTGTTATTGATTATTACTTTACGCAAACGTATTTTTTCAATGGTTTCAAACACGACAGTTATTCTGTGTGTTTTTGAATGGTTAGAAAAACTAAAGTTAACGAATACAAACAAACACGCAATGAAAAACAGAAAAATAATCAATTTTTACACCTCTTCGATAGCCGGGCCTTCTTGGTTCCGTCTCCATTGGAATTTGAACATGCCTCATCGAAGTCCTCATTCTTTGCGATCCAAAATCCCCAGTATTTCTTCTCGTTTTTTCGACGAGCATACGTTTTGAACCTGAAACAGAAGGCATACAAAATCATGACACGCAAAATTATCAAATGCTTATAATTAAAAAACGGCACATTTAGGAAGCAAAGGGTAATTCACAACAACTATTGAAGGGAACGCATAGTTGACCATACAATGTGTATAACTTTGTTAAACTCACTTTCATCTGATCCTTTCATAGTGTAATAGATTGCTTGTGCTTTTGTGACAACACTGAGAATAATCAATATTGATAGTAAAATGAATACGACGATTAACACAATGAAAATCATGTAGAATATCCAAGCATTCGGTACCTAAAAACGTTTTTTTTGTATTTTGAAATTTTGAAGCGCTTTATAGTCTCTCAAAGAAAACTTTTCTAGTGACTCTTTGGTTTTTTTCAGAATGTTAGCTGTAATTACAATATTATCATTACATTAGTAAACGAACAACGCGAGAAATTTCTGTCCGTTTATTCGGGATCTGTCAAAATGCACGCAGAAAATGAGAAAGTTAACGAGCTGCAAACGTGCACAAAGCATAAAGCATCTAGAGTATAGAGAATCACACCAAGAAAGCTCAGGTGAACATTTTTTGTCAAGCCGCGAACAGTGATTCTAATAGCTTTTTCATTTTCAATCAGGTTGCTTCACTTTGGTTCAATCAAATTGGTGTTCGACAATCCCGAAAAAACAACAGAAATTTTCAGTCATCAGTAGAACCAAGTTGAAAGATTACAAAACTTCGAAAGTTTGGTTCTAAATGATTCTCAGAAACAATAAATATTGTAAATTAGGATTCGAGGAACAGAAAGCACTCAGTTCCCAGGATATGCACATTCATGCAATAACATTAGGTTCTACTTGAGTTTGATGGATTTTTTCGACAAAAAATATTTTGTTTATATTTTTCTTAACACAAAACCCACAAAAACTCACTTGTGATACCGTGTTTCCCACTTGATAAGTTAAAGACCCCGCATCTTTTGCCAAGTTTGCCACCGCCTGATCGAAGTTATCCAATGTCAGATTAACTCTTCCCGTAATACCAGATATTTGACCATTGATATGTGCAACAAGTGTGCTCAATTGGGCCAAAGTACCACTGAGTTCTGTTATCGTCTGGTCCACTGACATACTGAAAAAAGGCAACGAAACTTATCGGAAAACAGTAGAAATCGTCAAATACGAAAAAAGGACTACTAGTAGTCTACTAGAAGAATCTACCGGACAATAAAAAATATGTTTCAAGATAGAAATGACTAGACTTCTGTTAAGGACCTGCAGTGCTGTTTTGTAGCTCGAAGGAGTTTTTTTTGGAAATGAAACGCGCTATAGCGCGCTATAATTTTCCAGTTTTTTTCTATATTCTCTATTTAATAAATTTTTAGCTCAACCGATAGGATCAGCGGTTTTCACATCGAAATCTCATAAACCGGCCCATGGGCTTCTATAACAGTATTTACGGTATCTGGATTCGAAATGGTCAAATAGTAACACCGGAAATTGTCGCAGAAACCCGAAGTGGTTTCTGACGTACTCCAGAAATCGTTGATTAAAAGCTCAAAACTGGCCAAACTGGATATGCGCAAAGTTGGAAAATTCCAAAAAGTGTGATAATACAAGATACCAAGGCGGAGCGTTGGCGATTTAAGGGAGGAGGAGGAGAATACAAATCAGTACAGAAATAACAGTAATAAGGTGACCACAAGTTTCACTCAAAACAATAACTGTTTTTTACAAATGTTCTGGTAACTACGTAATCCTGTTCGATCCTTCTCAAACTAAAACCGTCGATGACTCCTTAGGACGGAAACTCGGAATAAAAATAGAAATGAAATTGAACAAAAACGGCATCACCAATACATTTTGAGACGAGTTGTAGGAGAAGCATTTCTGCTTTCGTTCCCGCATGTTTTATCGATAAGGCAGTAAAAAGAGACGATACAAAACGAGAAAACAGAAAAGGGAAAGAGGAGAAAAGAAACATTTTGTGCATACTAAAACGTTGACACGTATTGGTACGATTGTAATATTTCAGAAAACAAAACGAATCGTTTCTTTTCCAATTTTATCTAAGAAACAGTACCAAAAAAAATTAGTGGAACAATATTCACTAATTTTTTGCTGGTTCATATACATATTATGTAAATGAGAGAAAAAAAACGGACAAGTCTTTTGATTCAACTCTCCAATATAGAAATGACTCATTGTTAACAAACGAATCATTGTTGAGACGTGGGAGGAGAAACGTATGATGAGCAGTGTTTGAGATAGTAAGAAACCAAAACCAAAGAGTGTGAGAAGATGATGAACAAGTTGCTATTATATGATTCTTTGATTGAATGCAGGTGACCATGTTCTAATAAGCATATAAAATGGAAGAGATGATCCAAAAATAAAAACTTCAGCTTTCCAATTTCGACGGGACACGATGGGAAGGCGAAAGTTAAAAACGAATTTCCGTTTTTCTCTTTCATTCCAAATTTCTGTTAAAAATCATGAACAGGCGAAACCCAGATAAGAAGAACTATATATGCGTGGTAGTTACACGATGAGTCAAGAAATTGAATACATTCGTTATAACAAACGAATGAGTCATCCAGGAAAACGAAAAGAATAACAAATTCAATTCTTTCAAAAGTATGCGCCTACATGGTTAGGTCTGATGAAACTTTTTAACTTAAGAAATGAATATCATAAAAACTACGGTGTAAAAATGAAGTTTTCTGCAGAATCTCACCTACAGCTCTCTATGCTGGTAGAAATTCAGCATGTCAGAAGAATAAACATATATTTCCATTGTTCGTGAGAAATACACAAGCTGTGTTGAATGACAATTGAAGAGACGAGCTATGAATTGGAAACTCAGGAATAGTGGGAGCAAATAAAGCTTTCCAATTCAATTTTATCACTTGCTGTTAACGGAGTAATATATCTGAATTCATATTTTTGCTTTCGTGAACAGTAGAGTTGAATAGGAAAAACATGAAAAGAAGCTCTCAAAACCTATGTTGAGAAAGTTAAATTAGTCTCCCATTTTTCGGTTGGGACGCCCCACTGAAAAAGTTTGAGTGAGGGAATATGACTCCAGCTTCTTCTTGATTAAAAAAAATTTTTTTTTCAAAGTTCCGCTCAATGAGCTTGTTCACTCTCCTATTGAAAACTTGTTCTAAAAACATGTATTTTGTAAATGTTTTTTTTTAGAAAATTGGGATCAATTTTCAACCCTGAATGGAACTAATATTTTTTTCAAAAATATCTGAAACTTCATTCTTGTCCACTCATGAACCAATAGTTCAATGTTTCAAGTTAGTCTCTGAGGAGACGCAATAGTTGCAGGCAATTATTGTTCAGACCATTATTCTATCATTGCAAATTTTTTTCGAAAAAATCTCTAAACTTTCGTTTGTCGAAGCGACTTCAAGCCTAACATTTATAACTGAGATGATGTAACAAAACAACGTTTCGGACATCAATTTAAAAAAGGGATATAAATGCGTCCCTCAATTTATTTCTTCATCAATATCTGCAGAACAACATGCAAACAAGGGTTGAGAGCGCCGCTTGCCTTCTCACCTAAGGTTAATATTTGTTCAAGTGGCGATCGAATTTGACCATAGTGTCTATGCTACTCCCCACTCGCTCCCTTTTCTCTACTCCCTGCCACAGTAGATGATGTTCTGGTGAAGGAGATATCCACGTGGACAATCTAGAGCAGAGTGGGCATTTTATTTACTTTTTCTGAGCAATTTGGATGAAAACCGATCGAATGACGCTTTGTTTGGAACTTCGGAAATACAATTATATATATATGTATATCAGAAGAATATAGACTAAATGCTGCTCTTGCTAGAAAGATGCCCTGATTGGAAAACAATCCTCAATTGGTCAACTTCAGAACGGAGCATCAATTTAAAAAAAAACAGTTTTCTTCACTCCACTATTCCTTCTACAGAAACCAATACGCAAAGATGTAATTTAGATAACTCAGAAGTTGATTAATGAAAATGAAACGACACCAGTATCTGTCTCATACTGAAATGGATTTTTTGAGACTAACATGAGAAAAGAAAAAGAAGCGTATGAAACGATAGTGTTTTTCCAATTCAGAGAGAAATCCTCTGGAAGAAAAGGACTACAAACATTTGATAAAAACCTATATTCCAAATAAAATTAAAAATTTTACTTATGAGAACCGTGCTTGAGAGCACTGTAGATTAAGCTGTTTGGATGCAAAAAAAGTGAGAATTGCCTTGGTTTTCTTGGGAGAAATCAAGCAGAGAAAAGAAAGTGGAAAAGCCACTTTCTGATCAAAATCGGCATCATTTACACCATCAATCAATGCGAACTGAGGAAAAGCGAGTCTCTTCTTTCGTGGGTGGAGCAGCATAACGATTCGAGCTCCTGTCAGTGTTTGCCGAGCGGTGAAACGAAGGAGCGGGAGCTGCGCGCAAGGTAACACAAGAATATAAACACAAGGAAGAAGAAAATTCTACTATAGCTGCACGCTAAGCAGTTGATTTTGAAATGAAGTAAAATGAAATCGGAAGCTTTGAAAAAAATGAATGGAAAAAACACATGAGTCGGTTTACGATCTGGCGTCTTGAACTTCGTTATTTCGTCGCCGTTCCTCACTTCGTGATAAAAAATACTGTTATTTAATGAATGTAAATGGAACTATAAACTTTGAAAAAGATTTTGCAATTATTAGGTTATTTGAAATAACATTCCGTACAGGTAAGCTTTTCATGGGGTCGTTCAGAACAGTTTTCGGCAGGTCCATAGAATAGACTTCTTCAGAGCCCCCCGTGCTGTCAAAAAACTGCTTTGACCATTTTTATGAAATATTATCTTTTTTTCTCTGTTGATTTTTTTTGTATATAAAATTGCCTTTTGTCTGCAATCAGTTCTGATCACGACTCAAATTTAATCTTTAAAAAAAACTTAGCAATTTTATAGTCAAAAACACAGCTTGAAAAGTACGGTTTTGAAATGCCCGGTTTTGAAATGTCTGGTTTTGAAATGTCTCGGAACCAATTTTTCAAGTATGAAAACTTAAAAAAAAAACGTTCCGAAACATACAATGTGAAAGGTGTGTCGTTGCATTAAGGGGGAGAGAACTCGAATAAAATTGTGATTGGAATTGTGGTTTTTTTTTGGTTTTGTTTTCAACATCCGGAGCCCAATGAAAAATTTTTGGTTCCGTTGCTAAGGAACATCAATTATCAGAAACCCATGTTCTTAGTAATGATTAAGAAATACGCCACGACTCCTTCAAGCTATAATCTCATTCCGTAATTGAAGCATTCTGAGCGAAGTTTGTTTTGCCAGGAAAATCTTTTCAAATCTTTTCGTGAATAATATCTCACCTGTTTTTTAATATTGGTAGCAAAACTCCAATCATAGAGCAACAAGAATGTAATACTTGTAAAAAGTGTTTTGACCAGTAGCAGTATGTTGTAATATGATGCGCGCCTTTCAAGTGGTATCAGGTATAGAAACTGATGAATTATGTATACAAAAAATGTTAGTTGGTGTAGCAAAAGTTTATTCACAGTAAAACAAGATTGCATTTAATCATTATTAGTCATCAGGATTTTAGATTACTTCCAAATTAGATTCTGTGGCCAATTTCTTCCGGTTTCGATAAATTGTAACTCGTTCACCACACAAAACAAACAAAAAGATCAGCTTAAATATAAGATTTCAGACTGTAAAATCAAAAATCAACTCCTTACTGTTATGATAACAAGGATTGCTCCGCAAATCACTAAAACAATGAGTTCGGTAACTGGCCAATTATTGAACTTTTGACTGGCTATATCCTGAAAAAATAAGCACAAAATACAAAACACTTTAACTCCACTAACCCCAATACGATTAATATTCTGTATCGTTCCATTATTGAACGCACTAGACATCCGATCATAAGTTTCCACTCCACGATCGGCAATTTGAAGTCCTGCAGCTTCGCCCTATTTAGAAAAATATTTAAAGTTATCATATTAGGAAAATACAACAGGTTGAACCGCGCCCTATTGTGACTCTCCTCGTTGTGTATGCTATTTCGCTTTCTCTGACGGTCAGAGAAAAAGAAATAGCGCTTGGAACGAGGAGGGTCGCAATGGGGCGCAGTTCAACCTGTTGTATTTTCCTAATAGCTTTTAATGAGGCATTTGAAAAAATTTTGGGCGGTTTTGCCGGGATTACGGTTTGGAGGTCAAAAAAGGTTAAAAATGTTTTTGTTCTTACATCTGCAACCAACGTATTTATTTGGTTTGATAATAAATCCACTTGTGTCACCACAAAATCTATTGAAGCATTCGGGTTTGGATTAATAGTTGTTGTTGGAATCCTATCATAGAGGTTCTGCTGTTTATAATGATTGGAAGGAATGAGTTGGGGTTTAGACTCCCACATTTCTGCAAAAATATTGAATAACTTCAAAGTATTTGAAATAAGGTTTAACTTTACTATCTCTGACGTTCTCTAACACTTTATATCCATCGAAGGAGGTTAAATGTGAATGCGTATGAGAAACGTTTTGCAATTGGTGCTTCAGGACAAACTGAGTCTTTTTTTTTCGCTTCTTAGCGCAGCCTTTTAGAAATCTGCCAAATTGGTATTGGGTTCAAAGTCGTTAGAAATTATAATTGATATTCCAAATTGTATCCCATAACCCACGATCTTTAGGTTCTGGTCTTGTAAATAAAGGTCTGACTGTCAAGTTTCCTAATGAAGTAGGTTATTCCAAGTATTTCAAACATTATCATGTTCTTTCCAAAAATTTATACTTCACATATCAGTGGTGCGTAACAATCCATATTCTATCTATCTAACATTGAACACTGACTGCAATTTATTGATGTCAAGTTCTGGTATATGGCTCCGGAAAATTTGGTGCACGGCTTTTGTTCTCTTTTGGAATACTTGAAGGCTTTTCAAAGGCAACTTTTTTATTCGAATTCCTTGATGATGCGATAGAGCGAATATAAAAATATCGAAAACTCACCGTGATTTTTGAAGGTAACTTTGCAAGCTACTTTCACAAACTCAAAAAGGTATATGTAGTAGTGAATATAAAATATTGAGTGGGCACACACGGCTGATGAAGGAATCGATAAATAGAGCGATGGCTGTGTGATTCCGCATGACGCATTGTTTGCTTTCTTATATTTCTGTGAGTGTCGCATGTTTCCGTCAAACGCCGCATGTTTCTGTCCTAGCTATAAATGGGGAATTGGTTTTAGGTGCAGTGGTCGAATGCCCAATCTTCAGGCCAATCCGGGCCAACTGATGAATGTAATCTAGATGTAATGAGAGATTGTTAGAAAGTCCTTGAAATCAAATAAGCCAGCCGAGCTGGTTTTTCCTTGTAACTAGCTTCCTTCTAATTTTTAAAAAGCTCGAGTAATCATTAAATTGCAGGATTCGGCGTGGTTTTCTCTTGAGGTTTTCTAACCATTGGTGTAGATTCAAGTAGAAAAGACACATTTACTAACTAAAGTAATGATTTGTTTTGAACTACAGTCGGCCACTCTATTACAGGTTTTCCGGCAACTCGTTTATTTTCTCCGTCATTATTTTCATGTTTTTGCCCCCATTCACTTTTTTCTTTCTTTTTCGATCCATTTCATTCTGAACGAAGATCTGTTTCTCTTGATTTCTCTTTATATCTGATAAACAAACGATAAGTGAAACTATCTCCAAGATAAAGTCAACTAGTAGTATCATTTGTTTTCGCTTGTTCCTGTACAATTAGATCATTTCGGAACGGTCAAAGTTGGGCTAAGCTTGGATAATAATAAGAAAGAGAGTAACTGGTATTGGGAACAGGCGGATCTCCCGACGAAGTAAGAAAAGAGGGACTGGAAAGACAAACATATTTTTTACGACAAAAGCTTTTGTTATGACGTTACTAGTACTGATTTCTTTGATTTCTATTTCAATTGTAACATGTGAGTTTAAAAAAAATACGCATGCGTACGGTAAGCGATATTTTTTTATCACATAAACATATTGAACAAACTGCATGCCGTTACAATTTTGAAGAAAAAATTGGAAAACGAACGTAGGAGGAGGGGGGGGGGGACTGTCCGAATAACTGCTCCTTTGAAAGCTAGACAATTTGGGTACGAAACTTTGAGTTTTTAAATGCGCTATATTATGATTAATTGTGTGGGAGACATCCAAAAAAGTCCACAAACAAAATAATATTCGACATGGGTGGGATACGGGTAAAGTAGACAAAAGACACTTTCTGACATGAAAGCTACGTGAAAATGCGCTATGCCTTTTTCCGGCGGTATGCTAAATCAGAAATTTCCTGAATCATAACTGTCCCGAATCAGAACTGTTCAAAATAGAACTGTCCCACTAGGTGGAGCTAGAAAAAAGTTGTCAACTGCAAACTTTCTTTAAATTAAATTTGTTTTTTTTTCCTAGCTCCACCCACTTTCGAGATATGGGACAGTTCTATTTCGAACAGTTCTGATTCGGGACAGTTCTGATTCAGGAAAGTTCTGATTTAGCATACCGCCCTTTTTCCCTGAACCTTCACGTCTGTGCGAACGAATGATTTTAAACAAGTCAGAACAAAACGTTTGAAACAAGCGGATAATGTATGGGTTACTTACATGTCTTATCCTAATGTATGTATCAGTGTGGCACGGAAAGCGGAAACGGAAACGGAAGGAAAACGGAAGCTTAGGTTTCTATCTCAGAATTTCTTTTCATAATAGTTATACAAAAAGTAATGTTCTGTCTAACTGAAAACACGAAAAAAGTGA
This sequence comes from Caenorhabditis brenneri, assembly GCA_000143925.2. Classification (NCBI taxonomy): domain Eukaryota; kingdom Metazoa; phylum Nematoda; class Chromadorea; order Rhabditida; family Rhabditidae; genus Caenorhabditis; species Caenorhabditis brenneri. Next base: position 1,155,314 of record GL379809.1, read on the forward strand.
AAAAAAATCGCATTTTCATCAGCGGAAACATTCGTATTCCTTCCGTCAGAAAATCTTAAAAACTACGGAAACCGAAAACGGAAACGGAAAGAAAAAATGCCAGATTTTACGGAAGGCAGAAGCGAAAAGTTGCCTCCCTTGCGTTTCATCCTTGGTATCTGTTTTAGTAGTTCAACAAAATCATATGTTCACTTGCATACCACCGAAAACAGAAAAAAGCGTTCCAAATCTACAGAAATGAGAAACTAAGTTTTTAGTATAAATGCCATCCATTTTCGAGCAGCATACCAAAATTCTGAGATAATTTTAAGTTTAAGGTGGTAGAACAGGTGATCTTTCATTCGAAGTTCCCATTATGATGCAAATTTGGAGCTCAAGAGCTCAGTTTTTTTGGTTTATTATGAACATACCGTAAATCCTGTATTTGACGCACATGTGCGTTTATTTTTCAGATGGGCCGCGAGAGTGTGCGTCTATTACAGGAGTGCTTCTAATACAGGGTGTGCTTCTATTTTTCAATCATTTTTTCTAGAAAAAACTGTCGCTACCGGACAGTCCGGAATGAAAAGTTTGGATAAATTTCATCGAATTTTTTCCCAAATCGCTTTCGAAAATTGTCAATTTTCTTCTAAACTTGGCAAAAACATTAGTTTCCATGTTTTTAATAGTAAAACAACATTTTATCGGGAAAATCGCCCAGCCTGAAATCCTTCTGTAACCTCGGACCAAGTATGACGACGTGTATAACACAAAAAACCCGGGGTGTGCGTTCATAACAGGATGTGCGCTTATTACAGGTGTGCTTCTATTAACGGGTGTGCGTAATATTTTTTC
>GL379809.1:1166704-1206387 GCA_000143925.2 Caenorhabditis brenneri
TTTCACTGCGGCAAGAGGTTGTCCATACTTCGGAGCTCTCATCAACCACATAGCTTTCACCGTCCTCCTAGCCAATCGCTCAATCAATAGCCAAGATTAAGGTGGCGCCTTAACTGCTTAGCCATCAGCTTATTTAGGGTGGCGCCTTAACTGCTAAGACATCAGTTTATTTAAGGTGCCGCCGTAGTTGCTAAGACATCAGCTCATTTAGGGTGGCGCCTTAACCATCATCAAACATTCAGTCTGACTAGAGCGCTACCTTAACTGCTAAGACATCAGCCTAATTAAGGTGCCGCCTTAACTGCGACAAATTGTTAAGGGTTTGCCTTAGGCTACAGTAACCCACACCAAACTGCTATATGACGTGCAGGTTTCCGAGAACCTTAGATACGCAGGCTTCTGACAGGCATTACGGTAATAGGCGTTATTTCGAAAAATAGAGGGCCCAAAATCGTCGCATCTCACTTCATTTCGTGGCAGCGGGAGGTCGTTCACATTTTGAAGCTCTCATCGATCTATCAATTATCTTTGTCAAAATGACGTTTTAGCCAGTCATTCAACCAATAGCCTAAATTAAGGTCACGCCTTAACAGCCAAGTCATCAGCTTATTTAGGGTCTTGTCTTAATTTCTAAGACAACAGCTTACTTAGGATGTCGCCTTAATTGCGAAAAGTTCTCGAGGGCGTGCCCTAGGATACAGTAATCCACACCGAACTACAGTATGATGAGCGGAATTTTCAAGAACCTTAGATGTGCAGGTTACCGAGCGGGACTACGGTAACAGTCGTTATTTCAAAATTTCGGGGCCTAAAAACTGTCATTCATTTGTCATTTCACTGCGGCAAGAGGTTGTCCATACTTCGGAGCTCTCATCAACCACATAGCTTTCACCGTCCTCCTAGCCAATCGCTCAACCAATAGCCAAGATTAAGGTGGCGCCTTAACTGCTTAGCCATCAGCTTATTTAGGGTGGCGCCTTAACTGCTAAGACATCAGTTTATTTAAGGTGCCGCCTTAACTGCGAAAAATTGTTAAGGGTTTGCCTTAGGCTACAGTAACCCACACCAAACTGCTATATGACGTGCAGGTTCTCGAGAACCTTAGATGTGCAGGTTTCCAAGCGATACTACGGTAACAGTCGTTATTTCAAATTTTCGAGGCCCAAAATTGTCATTCTCACTTCATGCCACTCCGGGTGGTGTTCGTCCACTTTTTGAAGCTTTCAACAATCAATTTATCAATAAATCAGATTTGCCAAAATACTGTCCTAGCTAATCACTCAACCAATAGCTATAGCCTAAATTAAGGTCACGCCTTAACTGCTAAAACATCAGCCTGATTAGGGTGTCACCTTAACTGCTAAGACATCGGCTTATTTACGGCGTCGTCTTATTGGTAAGACATCAACCTAATTAGGGCGTTGCTTTAAATTCTAATTCATCACAAAGTTAATTAGGAAGCCACCATAACTGCTGAAGCACAAGCCTAATTGAATCGTCGCCTTGACTGCTTAGGGCGTCGCCTTCAGTTCTAATTGATCATCTTGATTTGGGAGCTGCCTAAACCAATAACTATCTAGCTGATTTGGGGAGTCGTTTTAAAAACTGAAATTTTATTTTGTTCAATCCGGCGTCGTCTTAACCATCAAACATGCAGCCTATATATGACGCCACCTTATTCATCGTCCAGTATCTAGCTTAACTAACTCAATTGACCATAGAGCAACGCCCTATTCAACTCGAAACAAGGTTGTCAATGGTTGAACCTATCAAAAAAAATAAAAACAAAACGGAAACACGCTGAACAACATCCTAGACATTATCAGCGCGACGCCCTACCACTTCAGCCAGTTGATACCTGTACACTTTGCAGGTACTCACTCAAGATGACCGATGGAGGATTGGGAATTTTAAATTTGAACCAAATTCATGATAATGCACTTTTTAATATTGAAAATTGATATTGAACCGGTTTGAAGATCATGTTTAGTTCTGTACATACAATTCCGCATTTAGTGCGACGCCCTATCTTTTTGTTATGTCGTTGAGACCACCACTTAGTTTGTATCTTTGCATTTATTTAGTAGATCCGCTCAGTCAGTAGGGCGACACCCAAATGTTCAATTAATTATTTTCAGCTTTTTGTGCTCATAATGACTTATTCGTAACTATAATTAATAATTAATTATTCGCAAGAAGTTTGTTAATTCATCATGTTTGCAGTAGACACGAAAAACTTCAAATGCTCTCAAGCTCACTAATCAGACTCATCAGTTGATAAAATCTACAACAAAATGACTGTCGGCTGGAACCACTTACCGCCAGAAGTCAAACTCCATTGTCTTAAAGAACTGAGCTTCATCGACAAGTAACTCGCCCTAGTTCATTGGAATTTTCTACAGTAGACTGTGTTACAGGTGCAATGTACGAAGGGTGAATCGTGAAGGACGAGACCTTATCGACTGTTTCAAAACCACTCTTCGCTCTTTGTCAATTGAAAAGTTCTCACCTCCGTTGACCCGAAACGAAGAGGTGTACGGATGGGAGATTCGTGCGTGCGAAGAAACTGCTGACAACCAGATCTATTGGTTCGAAAATTTGAAAGCTAAAGTTAGGATTGACAACTGGCAGGAGGATGCTGTTCCTATTCTTAATCGCATTTTGAATCAGTGTAGAAAGATTCAGGTTTTTCAAGCTGAAAATCTCCCAGGTAAATAACAAGTTTGAATAGGGTTTCACTTTTGAAAACGAAACTGTTGGCACGGAAAGAAGAAACTGTACGCACTATTTATTTTTCAGATGACGCGTTCACACAACTTCATCTTCATGCACCAATCACAATCGAGAAGGTGACATTGGTTGACTTATGCCCGAACGATGTGACGTTCGTTCTGAATAACGTTCGTCGCGAAAATATCGAAGGTTTCGAATCGATCTCTGTGTCACACAATCACTTCCCATTGCGCTCCGTGCCAACTGAGATGGTTAGTATCAATGCGTGTTCACAATAGGCAAATAATAGCACACGTGCTTACAGTTCCATTCGGTTCGAATGTTCAATATACATTATGAGAGCGATCCTACTCTTCCGGCTTATTTCGCTAAGAAATGGATTGAAGAGGATGTCGATGTTGGACACAAACTCCAATTCTCGTCGCGTCAATTTCACGCTGCCATTTTGAACAACATGCATTACGAATTTCATGGACGTCTTATGTATGTTGACGGAAGACACTCTGTGAAATGTTTCGTTCCCATGATTCTTGCCTTGTTTCAGACCACCTCGATTCGAGCTAGTGGATCGAATCCTCATGGATGATCAGGACAAAATGATCATAATAAAACGGGAAAGAGATGATTTCAGTGCTCACGAGTTTCACCGTTTCATCATGATGGTCGTTCCATATGATGGCGTCGATCAGGCCTTCATCGATGGAGTTGATTACGAAGAGCTGTATTCATCTCCAGTCGACTACATGTTCTAGTTAGTCTCAATAATCATTCTGACCATTTCATTTTACTGTTGTTATATGTTGTTGATCTCAATTTGTTTCGTTCTTGTTGTTGTTCTTGTTGTTGTTTTTGACTTCACTTTTTACACTCATTTTTTATGCTTTTTATCTTCCGCAAAATAGTGCGACGCACTAATTCATCTCGTTTCTAGAATAGGATCTCTTAAAAAATAATAAAGATATTGTTTGAAAAGAAGGAGAGAGATTATGCTTATTCTATACAACGTTGATAACGTTGACAAATATATATATATTGCTTTATTAATGTGTTTTCGGTTGCGAATTTAAACCGGCTCATTAACCTCTCATGATACCTCATTTTAAGGAACGGTTTCTTCATTCAAACTGGTAGACTATGGAACTGCCAAGCGCTTCTTCTCAATTGAAACGACGTTTAACGTGTGAGTCAATGCAAAAATAATTAATTTAAAATTGTGTTTGGAACTCAGTCTCCTCCTCCTCATCATCATCGTCATCATCACCGTCTTCATCACCATCAAAAGCTCCATCTCACGCATCATCTCGGCCTGCTTCCCCTCGTGCAGAATCGGCCGAAGTTCACCACGCTGTCTTTAATCCGCCGAACAACAACCTTGTGGACACACCTCCTAATACTCCAAGAGAGACCGAAAGTGAGTTCGTTTCCATTCTCGTCTAAACTTTTCAATCCGTTCTGTGTTCTATTCGAACTGAGGAAGTATAAATGGGAATCTCTACTCGCACTTGTTGTCTCAATTTTCAGATTCTTCGACGACCATAATCGAGCCCATCATCAACAATAACCAAGCCGCTCAGGACGTAACAAATTTGAACAATAATGGAACGTTCACACTTTCAAACATTCTTGAGCAGTCTTGTGCGTGTTAAGTGAAGCTCTAAGTGTTTGGGCGACGCACTAATATGACCCTAAAAAACATCATTTCTAAATTTTTAGTTTTCAATCTGTTTGACGAAGGAAGTAAGAGCAATACTGAACAACAAAGTCCAATATCGATACCTGCGGAAGCCACTCGTTCGATCGTAATGGGTCCTATTTCGAGTGCCGTCTCGAACTTTACCGTTTGTAAGCTTTAAATGTTTTTTTTTCTTTGCTTTTGATCACCGTATATCAGTCCGAACAAAAAAAAATAGCACCAAACAAATCATCTTCTTACAGTGGATCTGATGTCTCGTTTTGTTGGAAGCAGTCCTGCAACAACAACAACTAATACAACGAACAGTTCATCGTGTTTTTCCACCACCATCTCCACCTCCTTCTCGTCCCGGGTTTTCATCCCGCCTCCCGCAACTGAATTTGCAACTAATCAAGCAACAACATCAGACTATGTTGCAAAGTGGACTCGAGGGCAACCATTAGAACGTCTACCAAGTTTGACTTTAGCAAAGCCAGAACAAATGAGAGATCGAAACGTGGAGGTGAATTGACTATAAATTGCTTAGAAGGCGTTATAAAATCGTTGATGTCTATTTCAGAGATTCCTGGTTGCCTTTCGTAATTGTTGCACGCTTCGCAAGAAAACCCCGAGCCCCGGCTTTGATGTGAATATGCTACCGGTATGTTTTTTCTATTATATTTCAAAAAAAAAAAAAAATTTGCTTTTTGTCTGTTTGTCGTTGGTCGGCTGTTAATTGCGCATTTTTCAGTGCTCCAAACAGTTTGATGAGGAGTTCCGCCATCTGATGTGCAAGAAGAATACCAGTATTGTCCTATCGCTGAGAATTGGATACTTGAGTGTGTACACAGTTCAAAGGGCAGCGGCTTCGGCAGTGTACTTTTTATCGTTTCTAAAGTTGCAAAAAGAAACACACACTGATCTTGAGTCGCATTTCAACGATTCGCTCGTCACCATCAGTGAGAGGTTGAAAGCGCTGACTGTCGCAGAGAAAACGGAAATCATCACCAGATTCATCATTTGGTACGAATCGATTCCACCAGTCAGAATCACCTCTCACAAAGTGATCGCTGCAGCGAATCAAACATGTGAGTTGCTCGGGTTTTTGTTGGTATCACAAGACGAAGGAGTATGAATGCATAACAATCGGTTAAACCTGAACCTGACTCGTTTTCAGCTCGTGTTATTTGCAAAGAGAACAGCACAATGGCAACCGTGGCCAAAGGGCTTCTAGCTTTTCTCACCTTTGCTGGAGTGATTGTTCCCAGCCATTGCAAAAACTCGACAGAAGAATGCAAGCAGATTTGGGCGGGAGTAAAGTAAGTATAAACGAATGATGGAGAAATAAAAAGGTTGGACAAAGTATTTCGACATTAAAAAATCACACACACACACATATATATATATTTTTTTTTTCTCTCAGAGCCGCCTTCGCTTGTTGCAATAAAGCTAAAGGCGGCACGCTGGATTTCTCGCAAGCCGCATTAAGTTTAGACGATCTCACTCGACTGATGAGACAATCGAATGGGGTCACCAATATGGCCGGTATGCAAGGCTGGCTTCTGGCAATCTTGTTAGCCGGAACAGGTCTACGAATTGGCAGCGTACGCAACGCCACTGCACCAGGTGAGTTATATATATATATATATATGTGGCAATATGTATATAGATATATATTGTTATATTGTGTGGTCGTATTTTCTTGACCCGAGAAACGGATTAGAGCCCTCCTCTCTCTCTCTCTCTCTCTCTCTCTCTCTCTCTCTCTCTCTCTTTCTCTTTTCGTTCTTTTTTTCTATGAAATTAGTGCGACGCTCTAAATCATCAATCCCATTTATTGTTCTGTGTGAATCATCCCACAATAGTTCGAATATGAAAAAAAAAAATTGATAAATGTACAGGTCCCATTTCAAAAGCAAACAACGAGAAACGCACTCAACCGACGTTTGACGACGACGACGACCACGACAGTTCCGATGATGAAGGGGACCGTTTCGGTGACGATCTTCACAGTGACGACGAGACTAGAGACGACGGCGCCTATTTCGGCAACAATAACGACGGGAATGACGATCCTTTGACAATGAGGGATGCAGACGGCGGTGACGATTCAGTGATGCAAGTGGATTTTGATTGTTTGAGAGCCAACGACATCAAAGTCTATCGAGTTCCACGAGAGAACAATGATCCATCTGGCTTCATCCGCTTCCGATCTGAACTTTCAATTGTCTCGAACAAGACCACTGGCCAGAAATTTTTCACACCAGAAATTATTGGTTTCGATTATCCCCGAATCAACGAGGACTCCTCCTACGATTGGTCAATGAATGGCGGTGTTGCTCTAGTGTTTCTGTCAGTTGCAGTTGGTGCTACGGACCCTGAAAAACTCTTGGATCCGAAGTTTGAGCCAGAAAGAGGCACAGAGATGCTCATTTCCAACAGGACCACTGTAAACAATTGCAACAAGTTAGTTACACATTCCAAGTTTACGGCGGAAAACAAATCATATTTTTCATTTGCAGCAGCCGTAACGAACCGTTGTTCCGGTGCCAAATCGATTCTCATGGACGACTTGGAAACTTGCCAATGAGGCATGTTGTCTCCCCGCTCAAAATGGTTGCGGACAGCGTTTCGATTCCATCGAGTCTATTCACTTCGAGATCGTACCGGTATTTGAGACTAGAAAAATGACACTCTCGCACTCGATTTCTGCCTCGTGACTGTGCTATTATTTTTCAGATGTGGTTATGCAAAAACGATCATCGAGAACACAGTCAGCCGTGGCAGTCAACAGCGAATTTTGACATTGGATGATCTGCGGAGCACTCTTTTCACAAGCAGCAGATGGCGCTCCACACAAGTGGATCGCTATATGAGGTGCGCAGTGGGGCTGTGATGGAGTACGGGCAGAAAAAGGTGTTTTTTTTTGTCGTAAGAAACTATAAAAACCATGCTCGAGTACCTCTATCAAAGCATACATTTTACTGTTATCTGATTCTTACCTATTCATAGACACCTCTCACTCAACATCGTTAGCCGTCCTACAACTGACGTCGGCGTCTCTGCTGTGGATTGGCTCTCGGCTGTTTATAACACGTCTGCTTCCACACGTGCCAACTATACGCACCTAGAAGTGTCTCGCTTAGTTGAATCTTTCGCGACAACAACCAACGAGGTACCGTGCTACCGTACTCAGATTGTGTCACTTTCTCTTGTTCTTCGCAATTTTATTTATTTATTTTTTTTTTGAGGACGCCAAGCACGTGGCTGCTGAATTATCCAAACTGAACAGCAAACAAAAGAGACAACTCGTGAATGCGATGAACATCAACAACTGGAAGAAAACGGTTTGCAAGCCGGCAACGCTGCAAGAAAAAATTGAGTGGATCCGAAAAAAGCCACAATTAGACTTCCCGTGTTCATTGAGAGCTTTCCTAAAAATCATGGAGACCGAGAAAGGATTCAAACCGTTTCTGGGAGCCAGGTTTGTCGGTTAACAGATCGCTTCATGTGTTGTTGCAACATCCAACCTTTTTTTTTTCATTCGCCACAGACTTAGTGCGACGCACTGTGGCTACGCACTCGAGAACATATTTTGCTATTTTCAGTTCACAAGTCGATGGACCTTTTCGCTGCCCGGTGTCTGGTTGTGCAACACCGATGTTCAACACCATTTTCGACACAAACAAACATTGGAATGATTGTCATAAAAGCCAGAGAGCACTACAAGTTTATTTATGTCATGTTTGCAAGGATGGAAAACTGTTCCGGTAAGAAATCCGTTTCTCGGCAAGCTCCTGGCAACGTACCAGATGCTTTTTCATACAATTATTTATATATATATATATATTGCTCCAGATGGCGCTACTACTGCCGACACCTCAACAGTAAACACCCGATCGAGAAGACTGCATTCAACTGGACATTTCGAGAAGAGTTATAGAAAGAAATGGAGGACGATACTCTCATTCTTCTTGTTCCTCATGCCACTAATTTTTTGTTCATTGTTATTATTGTTGTTACTATTATTATATCGTTGTCTCGTTTGTTAACTGTCATGCACATCATCTCAACCATTTAACGTGGCCGCACACTATTCTCTTTTTCTTTTCTCACCCTACTTGTTAAAATGAAGAACGTTTGTTGAAGTTTCTATGTGCCGCTTTGAGTGTCAAGAACACGTTTTGCACGTGTTTCCCATATCTAACTATGTAATTTGGATTCATGTGTATCCCATCAAAGTTTTCAGATTTCATTAGAAACATCGCAACGATATGGATCGCCAGACGGAATTCGTTTTGGTTTTGAACCCAATAGTTGAGCATGGACAGCTCCATAAAGCCGATCCGAAAACTTTGCTCCAATCACTTCTACGCAGTATCGAAAGTAACTTCCGCTTGTTCTCCATAGTCTCCCAATATAGTGCGCCGCCCTATTCTCCCTTGTTTCAGGTTATCGAAGGATGCACACAAAACATCTAGTTCGTGTGTTCATTCAAGCAGACGACAATATCGGCATCGGAAGTTTCGAGATGTTTGAAACGTTCACTGTAAGTTCGATATATCCATCTCTTTAATCGACTCTCATCATTTTGTTTTGAATGTGAATCATCTCGCTTCGTCTTCCCAGATCCACAACATCAGCCAGCAGCGTACTGATCGATGGAGTCTCAACCGTCAAGGACGAGGTCGACCATTGTTTCGCCAGTCTGACCGTTTCTTATTGAATGAGACACCAGTGAATCCTCGAATGATGCTTCTTTTGCAAAACGAGGAGAATGGCTTCCAAGAGTTGGTGGGTTATGTCAACGTTTTCCGTTCGTTTGCCATGTTGTATTACTTTTCGATTTTCAGATTATTGATAACAGAAAACGTCGTCTTCTTGTCCTTGATCACGAAAGCTCCAATACCGTTGTTGACTGCGCGATCGACACAAATCTCATGAAATGCTTTCTAGTCAAATACAAAAACGACAGTAATGGTCATTTGGACAGAATCGAGATGAAAGTGAGTGCCAAAAGCATCAAACGAAAAACAGAGAGTTCTAAGCTGACTTCTTGCTCCTCACTTGTTCATGAACTTGCACTTCTTCCAGACAGTGTCCTACAGCCAAGGGGATGAGTTTGTCAAGCAAAGAATTTCCCGATACAATCCTCGAGTCACATCTTACACCGACAGTTCTACATCAACTGCAACAACTGCTGAAAACAGTTTACCGAAAATCGAGTTCATTGTTCATAACAGCATAGGTGACCTGAACACCAACAATCAACAAGCATACGCCAAAACAATGATCGATCTCATAAATGGAGGCTCCCTGCTGCGCAAAGGTCAACGCATAGTTAGAATCATTTCACGTCTCATCACAGTTCCGACATTAACCGAGTTTTGCACTTGGAAAAATAAAGCCGAGGTGAGTTAAGTCTAAGGAGTGTTTATACACTCTTAGGGACAAGGTTCACGAATGTAAGATGTATGTTGAATGTCACGTTTTTCCTCAGATCGTCTTCATAGACGCAAATTCTTGCGAAACAGTACGTGTATCTCTTGACAGCGCTCTGTTTTACTCAAAAAATGTGTCCAAGACGAAATGGAAGCCTCTTCATGCAGACGCTGAGAAGTCGGTTCAGATATCTTGTGATTTCGCATGTTTCCTGGAAGATGAACGTAATTCAAGATCAAAGCTGGTAGGGTAACAACAACAACAACAACAACAACAACAACAACAACAACAACAATAAAAAAACCACATGCATACAATAAAAACCAAGCAAACTTTTTTGTTTTTTTTCAGATTTGCGACATGAACTCCAACACAATTTTGGAACTTCACTCAACTCCAACCGTTCTTTTCGATCATCTTTACGGCAACTTTTTCATCGTCCATGAGTCAGTTGAAGCATCCAACAACCTTGGAATTAAGCCTTGTTTACTCTCAACTCCATCTTCGGCATCAACAACCACACCAAAGGCAACAGTGTCCACCGCCAACGTTTATTGTGGACCTTCTACAGCTGAAACTGATAGTAGGATCACTATGCACGGCGCCGAGCAACCAGAGGAAAACGATCAGGAGAAAGAAACTTTGCCCCTACTGCCATTCAGCTTTGATTCGCCGCCAACATCTGCAACTGCCCCGCTGGAAGACCTGTGCGATGATTGTCTATTACTGTCGCCAGCACGTACATCAGATACTTTTCCGAAAAAAAACCGATTTTCGACTTCAACATCATTCAGTTCTGACACCATCAGTCGACCAATGCCAGAAAATTCTTCAGAAAGTGAAGAAAAAAACGAGCCTAGGAACGCCGAAAAGGACATCGTATGCATTGCGAATCTGTTTTCCGCGTCTCGATCTCCTTCAAAGGCACGTCTTTCGAAACAATGAATTATCCACTACTTGATTTCAAATAACGAATGAAGACCAGATAATAAATTGAACTGACACTGTACAAGAAATGAACTGATTTTGAGTTTCAGTGATTTAAAAATGAAACACAAAGGGGTTCAAGAAAACTATGGGGGTGGTGGATGAACCAACTGAGAGAACTCACGAAAGGAAATTAGTTTTGATTATGGAAACTATCAAGTATCTTGAAAGCGGCAATTGATGAAGTTTGGCAAGCTTCGTCGCGCCCATACTACACGTCTCCACTTCACCCTTCTCCCCCCCCCCCCAACCCCCCCCGGGGGCTTCGCCTTGGGCCTTCACCCGCTCTTCTCTATGCCAACGCTCCCCCTTTGCCACGGGGCACGCGGGGCCAAATGGGGAGCACCCTTGACTGGGGTTCAACAGGTCGCGGGTTCAACTTTTGTCCCCCAAATTTCTCTTTGTCATTTCGTTCCCAACATCATAGCCACAAAAAATTAAGGGGCCCCGCTAATTTCATCCCCTATCTTCAAATTCGAATTTGCCGCCTTGCGCCTTGCGCCTTGAAAACAGCGCTTCGAGACTCAAAAGTACCGTAATTCTCAGATGTGCTGTCAGTTGGCCTAAAATGTCTCGTTATTTCATTCACTCATTATGTATCCTACACGTCGCTTGCACATGGCGCCTTAGCCCACTTAGGGCGATACCTTAAAAACTGTTGGGTCGTCAAAGCGGCTGCTCTAGCCCAAATAAGGCGATGCCTTAAAAACTTGTCCAAATAAGGCGATGCCTTAAAAACTTGCCCAAATAAGGCGACGCCTTAAAAACTTGCCCAAATAAGGCGACGCCTTAAAAACTTGCCCAAATAAGGCGACGCCTTAAAAACTTGTCCAAATAAGGCGACGCCCTAAAATTAAGATGGGACTTTAGGACATTCGCATAAGGCGACGCACTATTTGAAGGAATCTCAAGACTTTATTCATGGCATAGAAACTGCTCTAGCAATATTAGGGCGACGCCCTAAAATTAAGATGGGACTTTAGGACACTCGCATAAGGCGACGCACTATTTGAAGGAATCTCAAGACTTTATTCATGGCATAGAAACTGCTCTAGCTCAATTAAGGCGACACCTTACGGCAGTTAAGGCCTATTGCAACAATTTGAAAACTTCGAACGAATATTTGAATTTCGCGCCCGAATGTTTCGTCACAAGACCCACGAGTACCGTATTTTCTGGAAACTTCTGTCAACTCTGAGAATTGGTGTCATTTAGGGCCTAAAAAAATGTTCAGAGTCATTTCATTCACTTGGCACGCCAACTCCCTCACCATCATACCCACATGCCGCCTTTCAACTCTCAGCACTTGCTATAGCCAACGCTCACGTATCTAGAAGCCGCCCTATTTTCCAATTAAGGCGACGCCCTAAAATTAAGATGGGACTTTAGGACACTCGCATAAGGCGACGCACTATTTGAAGGAATCTCAAGACTTTATTCATGGCATAGAAACTGCTCTAGCAATATTAGGGCGACGCCCTAAAATTAAGATGGGACTTTAGGACACTCGCATAAGGCGACGCACTATTTGAAGGAATCTCAAGACTTTATTCATGGCATAGAAACTGCTCTAGCTCAATTAAGGCGACACCCTAAAATTAAGATGGGACTTTAGGACACTCGCATAAGGCGACGCACTATTTGAAGGAATCTCAAGACTTTATTCATGGCATAGAAACTGCTCTAGCTCAATTAAGGCGACACCTTACGGCAGTTAAGGCCTATTGCAACAATTTGAAAACTTCGAACGAATATTTGAATTTCGCGCCCGAATGTTTCGTCACAAGACCCACGAGTACCGTATTTTCTGGAAACTTCTGTCAACTCTGAGAATTGGTGTCATTTAGGGCCTAAAAAAATGTTCAGAGTCATTTCATTCACTTGGCACGCCAACTCCCTCACCATCATACCCACATGCCGCCTTTCAACTCTCAGCACTTGCTATAGCCAACGCTCACGTATCTAGAAGCCGCCCTATTTTCCAATTAAGGCGACGCCCTAAAATTAAGATGGGACTTTAGGACACTCGCATAAGGCGACGCACTATTTGAAGGAATCTCAAGACTTTATTCATGGCATAGAAACTGCTCTAGCTCAATTAAGGCGACGCCCTAAAATTAAGATGGGACTTTAGGACACTCGCATAAGGCGACGCACTATTTCAAGTGACCATAGAACTTTAGTCAAAATGGCTGCTCCAGCTCGAGTCGGGCGACGCCTTAGCACCTAGCCCAATTAGGGCGTCGCCTCAATAGATGTAAGGGCGATGAGGAACAATACAAAAAGTGCAAATGAATATTCAAATTTCGCGCCCAGAGTTTCAAACAATGCGACCATTATCGTCACAAGACCCACGGGTATCGTATTTTCTGTAAACTTCTGTCAACTCTGAGAATTGGTGCCATTTGCGGCCTAAAAAATGTTCATAGTCATTCACGTTCACGTGACTCGCCCACTCACTCATTCACTCATCAACACGCTCGCGCTTTCAACCCTTAGCTCTTGCCGATCCAATTAGGACGACGCCCTAAAATTGAGATGGGACTTTAGGACACTCGCCTAAGGCGACGCACTATTTGAAGGAATCTCAAGACTTTAATCATGGCATAGCAATATTAAGGCGACGCCTTAAATAAGATGGGATTTCATGACACTCGCCTAAGGCGACGCACTATTTGAAGGAATCTCAAGACTTTAGTCATGGCATAGCACGGCTGCTCTGGATTGATTAGGACGACGCCCTAAAATTAAGATGGGACTTTAGGACACTCGCCTAAGGCGACGCACTATTTGAAGGAATCTCAAGACTTTAATCATGGCATAGCAATATTAAGGCGACGCCTTAAATAAGATGGGATTTCATGACACTCGTATAAGGCGACGCACTATCTGATAAGACCATAAGACTTTAGTCAAAGCGGCTGGAATAGCATTTTCCATCAACATTTGCAATTGCTAATCGTTTCATAAAATCTGCATAAAAAGCAATCTCCCAAAAAAATTATCTTGTTGATTTCAGGTAATACATACGCACGCTATGCAGCTGAAACTCGTTGACAGTTACGATACGGATTTTGATGATGAAGTGAACACCGTTCTTGATGCAGTTCTAACGGAAATCGTCGAGGCCGAGGTACGTTACGCTTAGATGATCCGAAGGTTTACCCCATATAAGGCGACGCCCTACCCAGCGCAGTCTGTAAATTGAACAAGATATAAGTCTATATAAAAGAAAACTTGACTCAATTCTTAAAAGGGTATGATAAACGAAGGTTTAGCGCGGCTAATATAGCTAGATTAGGGCGACGCCTTGGGTTAATTTATTCTGGATCCGATTTAGTGCGGCGCCCAGATATTCTTTAATTGACTACATCCATCAATTGTCTTGTGTTGCAGAAAATTGAACAACTGGCCAATGAAATGGAGCAAGAGAAGGTGAAAATCCTTGGAGTAACATCTTCTAAATGTGTACGTTAAGTTCTGTTTTTTGGCGAGACTATGAAAATCCACACCATAAGCGTCGTTTTGGTGAAATCTGATTCTCATGCCCATGTCAATCTAAAATCAACATGGTCAAAGATCATGAAGGCCTTAAGACACGTTTAGCGCGTCGCCCTGTATCTCCTAAATAATCATTTTTACAGAAAACTCGATCTCAAAGTGTGAATTCATGCACTGAAAAGTCAGCTCGGAAAAGAGCATTGAGCGAGTCAAGCAAATGTATTCAAAGTCCAGCTAAACGCAGGCCGACGACTCCAATTACCACTGTAACAGTGAACGTTGAATGCGGTGCTCCACTAGCACTGGAGGAAATTATCCAGACACCGGTTAACACGAATGAAACTATTGAGCAAGTGGAAGCAGAGCCAATCGCCCGTTCCTTTGAAGATTCCATTGAATCTCAGACTCCGACCATCAAAACAGTCGCCGAGAACATTCTCCCACCACAAGATCAAACTATTGAGCAAGTGGGAGCAGAGCCAATCGCCCGTCCCTTTGAAGATTCCATTGAATCTCAGACTCCGAACATCAAAACAGTCGCCGAGAACATTCTCCCACCACAAGAACAAACTGTTGAACAAGTGGAAGCAGAGCCAATCACTCGTTCTTTTGAAAATACCACAGTCGGTGCCTACCTACAACTCAACATTCGCGGTCAGCTGCTGCGCGCATTGTCAAAAAAGAGAGTCGACGAATATAAAAAATTGAGTGTAAAGGATATGTTCGGTCACGAGTCTCACACTAATCCGTAAGCTATTTTTTCTCTGCGATAACCAAACATGGATATCTTTTCAGAATTATCCTACGGTGTACCGAAAATCCAAAGTGTGTATTGGCAATCGAAACGAATCATAGAACATGTTCACTACGAGACCGTCAACTTTCATTGGAAGAACAAGCGCATTCTATTCGTTTAGAGATTTATACTTGCTCTCAGACCATGTTTGAAAAGACTTGGAAACTGGCGCCAACGCTTCGTTATGATGAAGTGTTCCACAAAGGGAGTGTCTCACAAGCACCGGAAATTTCCAAACTTCCAAAGCCCATCCAAAAGTTGCTTCTCACCATCTCGAAAAATACCTCATTACTCGAGAAATCCTTGCACACGTTGTTTGATGAGTATAAATTGCAATCATCGTATTTCATGTCAGTTTTGAGCCATGAGCAGTACACCAGTTTTCGTGTGAATTCACGAGAACGGAATGCTTTCTATGATTCGTTGTGTAAGGAAGGACTTTTCGCTTCAAGATCGGATTCGGAGAAGGAGACCATTTGCCTCGCGACATGTTTGATGGCTCCACAAACCCGCGTACAGGCTGTAAAAGCCATCGAGGTAAGATTGTGATGCCAAGCAGGGGGACATAGTAATGTAAATGATGAATTTTCAGACGGACAAAATGCCAAAGACGAAACGAGCTCATCTCGCGATCCTTAGTGCATCTGTAAGAAACGACTTTAAAACGGCGTGTCTGCTACAGGAATACCTGGAGCCGGCTTCAACTCTGACTCAGACGATACTTCTCGCTCGTCTCGAAACTATTGGAAAATCGGAAATCGCCACAAAAAAGAGCTTCTCGGGAGATGGCCAAAGCCCATCCACAGTCACCACCATCAGTTCTCCATCAGCTTCTGTCACAACTGATCCAGCACCCACTATCGCCGAGGCTCTCAACACCCAGTTTGGTGCAGCATCTGGAGATGATGTTTGTGATGAAATTTCTCATCATCAGGCAGATAATCACGACTCCTTACCCGCCACTTCTTCTGAGCCAATGCATCAAGAATCGAGAGAAGGAGGAATACCATCAAGAGCTGTCGTTATGGATATGTTGAGTGGATGTGTGCAGATTAGAGGATCAGTCGGAGACGTTCCAGACAACTCGGTGTTGTTCTGTATCCGAGAAGCTCCCGACGCGACTGTGGTCAACCAGAAAAATCTCACTATCGTGTGTGTAGCGCCATCAACAGCGACTCAAACTAATCTCGCGGATGTTGTATCAAAAGTGAAAGGACTCGCAATATTAAAGGGTATGTTGAATAAGAAGCCTAGGCGCAACCGTCATTTGAATTGTTTTGTTTTTCAGGAAGCGTGGTCTCGGGAAAAGGCGTTTTTCCAGTGATGCTTCGAGGATCACTAGTTTCCGAAGAAGTCTCCGCAACCATTTTCTCCACACTTTTTGGCTTGATTAATGAGATGTGTGACGACGGAAACAAAACGACCCGGCTGAGACGCAAATGTTTCACCACAGTGTACAGCGTACCAGAATACCTCTGAACTTCATCCCCAATTTTTTGTCACTTTTTGTAATAGTTACTGGTTCCTCCTAAGCCAATTTCTTTTATTGTTTTTTGTTATTGTTAATAATTCTTAATCCACACCTTTAACACTTTTTCTTGTTTTTTTCTCATTGTCCTCCGGTGGTGTCGGACCTCATCCCCGGCACCACAAATTTGTTTCCCGTGTTTCTTTGTTATTAATCTTCATTGTTTTACATGTTTTTATAAAAACCAGATGAAATATGTGCCCGATGTTGTTTTCTTTTCAAATCTGACAGTACTTCTCGTGCTCGTCAATGTTCGGCTAAGTAGTCTGTGCACAAGTAATAATCGTATCGGAGTCAGGTAATGGAATTGCCATGGACTCGCCCTAAACAACTGTAACACGGTGTCTTGCCTTCATCACTCACAAAACCACAGTATGGTTTTGAGAACCTTAGATGTGCAGGTTTTCAAGCGATACTACAGTAACAGTCGTTATTTCAAAATTTCGGGGCCCAAAATTGTCATTCACTTTTCATTTCACTGCGGCAAGAGGTTGTCCATATTTCGGAGCTCTCATCAACCACATAGTTTTCACCGTCCTCCTAGTCAATCGCTCAACCAATAGCCTAGATTAAAGTGCCGCCTTAACTGCTAAGTCTTCAGCTTATTTAGGGTGGCACCTTAACTGCTAAGACGTCAGCCTATTTGAGGTGCCGCCGTAGATGCTAAGACATCAGCTCATTTATGGCGCCGCCTTAACCATCATCAAACATTTAGTCTGACTAGATCCCTACTTCAACTGCTAAGACATCAGCCTATTTAAGGTGCCGCCTTATTTGCGAAAAATTGTTAAGGGTTTGCCTTAGGCTACAGTAACCCACACCAAACTGCTATATGACGTGCAGGTTCTCGAGAACCTTAGATGTGCAGGTTTCCAAGCGATACTACGGTAACAATCGATTCGTTCAAAATTGCGGGGCCCAAAATTGTCATTCACTTTTAATTTCAAGGTCGTCCACATTTCGGGCTCTCTCATCAACCAATCAACTCAATCAAATAGCTTATTTGAGGACCCGCCTTAACTGCTAAGCCATTGGCCTTTTCAAAATGTCGCCCTAAATGCTAAGTCTTCAGCTTAATTAGGGCGTTACCTTAAATAATAAGCCACCAGCCTAATTCAAGGCGTCGCCTTAACAACTGACCTCTCAACCTTCATACGGCGTCGTTTTTCACAAAAAATACGCGTTTAGAGCGACGCCCTATCGTTTTGTTTTGTAATTGAGTCTGTCGCTTAGTTGCATCTTTGCTTATATGCCGTAGGTCCGCTCAGGCAGTAGGGCGACGCCCAATGGTCCATTAATTTCATTTAGAGCGACGCGCTAATATTCTATAACTCAAAAATAACACATTTTTTCGTTTTCTATGCTCAAAAATTATCTATTCGCACGAAGCTTGTGAAATCATCACGTTTGCAGTAACTCTCTCACACTTGAAGTTACTCACTAACCACACCAATTGGTCGATAGAATCTGAAATCATGACTATCGAACAGAGCCATCTTCCACCAGAAATGAAGATCGAGTGTCTTAAAGGACTCAGCACCAAACATCTAGTCTAATCATGCCTCCACATTAACAACTTTAATCACAATTCAATTAGTGCGTCGCCTTAACAAGTTTATTCTCAATTTGGTTAGGGCGTCGCCATTACTCGTTTGCTCACTAGTTTCGCCGTGTTTATATGAAAGTTGAGAACAGCATCTCGTTTACAGAATCAAACATGGCTGAGAACCGTCAGTACTGGTCAAACTTGCCACCGGAATTAAAGATGGAGTGTTTCAAAAACTTAGAATTGAAAGAAAGGTGAGAACGAAAAACCTTCTATGTGTTCTCTGACAAACAAATGAACTCTTTGTAGGTGTATGATGAGAGGTGTCAGTAGAACTGACAAAGTACTCATTGACAGAACACGATTTGAGCTGCAAAGTTTGAACGTCTACGTCAACACTGAGAGCGTTTATGCCAACATTAAGGAGAAGGGCGACTCGGAACGTTGGTTCACTCTAAGCAGACCGAATTTCAAAGAAAAAACTCGCCATGTCCTTACATACTTGTTTCGTGAGTGCTCTGTTTTCGGTGAGATCAACTTTTCCAATGCTGGTAGGTCAAGAAAATAGATCCTTTATCAAGATCATCATATGCGATTTCAGAAGACCTCATTTCTGAATCATGCCTTCCAGTCAAATTCAGAACTCGAACTCTTGCATTTTCTAACTGTTCTGATTCACAAATTTCCATGCTGACTGAGAGATGTGACCGCAATTTTCTTCATATTTTTGAGGCGACTCATAATCAACAGGAAGAGTTTCCACTTCGTCTTGTCTCTTCGGTTTGTGATTCAATGACAAAAGAAAAGGAAGAATAACTGAGTTTCAGGGATTAGACGCTTCACATCTCTTCAACATTCACTATCAAGAACAAGAGAGCATGGGCGTTGTTGTTGCCAATATCTGGAAAAAGGGCGACTTCCCAGTCTTGAGAAAAGCATTGTTCTCTATTGCGAAAGGCGATGCTTTCCAAGTGTTTTTGAAGGCATTTGAGAGCTCAACAATACGGTATGACTGAGCATTATTGCAACATTATAAATTGATTTCAGATATCTCCGAGAGGGTTCCATTCGTATTTCTACAGACGATCCCAAAAAGCATATCGTTTTCATCTCTCTCGGAACACTTGACGACTACATGTTTTACGAAGTGGGGATCGTGAGTTGTGAAATGGACGACGCTAGTGTTGAGGAAGCTCTTCGTTTCGACCATTTGGATATTTCTTACCAATCGTCATAATAGCTCTTTTATTTTTTGTTCCGTTTTCCGGACACAGTAGCGCCAGCGTGAAAAATGAATTTGTTGTTAATAAGTCTCTGCTAAGACATCAGCTTATTTATGGCGTCGCCTTAACTGCTAAGACATCAGCCTATTTAAGGCGACGCCTTAGAAAATGACAAGGGTGTGCCCTGAGCTACAGTAGCCCAACCCAAGCTACAGTATGATGTGCAGGTCTTCGAGAACCTTAGATACGCAGGCTTCTGACAGGGATTACGGTCACAGTCGATTCGTTCAAAATTGCGGGGCCGGCCCAAAATTGCCATTCACTTTTCATTTCACTGCGGCAAGAGGTTGTCCATATTTCGGAGCTCTCATCAACCACATAGCTTTCACCGTCCTCCTAGCCAATCGCTCAACCAATAACCAAGATTAAGGTGGCGCCTTAACTGCTTAGCCATCAGCTTATTTAGGGTGGCGCCTTAACTGCTAAGACATCGGCTTAATTAGGACACCGTCTTTACCATCAAACATCTAAACTCATCATGTCACCACCTTAACGACTGAAATTTCAGCTTAATTAGGGCGTCGCCTTGACCATCATCAAGTGACAAACTTAACTAATTCAAGTGACAATAGAGCGACGCCCTATCCAATTTGAAACGAGCCAAAGTTAAGAGCAGCACTGATAGCGACAGCCTCAACCATCAATTATCTAGCTTATTTAGGGTGCCGCCTTAGTTGCCAAGACACCAGCCTATTTAAAAGTGACACCTGAACTGTTAAGCCTTCAGCCTAATTATAGAGCCGCCTTATCTGTTCCCCAGAGTAGGACATCCGAACTTTCGACTTCCGGGTGACTTCTGACTTCCTACTTCCATCTTCGAAAATTTTCTTCCAACTTTCGACTCCCCGACTTCCTTGAAAAAAATTAACTTCCGCACAGCTCTGCTATTGACCCCAATAGAGCGACGCCCTATCAGATTTGTTCTATTCATGGAACCCCAAGTCTTGATACTTAATGTTAATTCAGAAACAAATGACGGGAAACACTTTCTTCTCTCGACTAAGGACTTTTTTGTTATGAAAAGTTATATCGTAAGAATATTTATGAGGTCACACTCTCTAGTCACAAAATCCAGTATGAGGCGTTTCCTTCGTTTGATCTCTCACTGTGCTATTCAATATTATACTTATTACTATGAGTGCTAACTTATTTCAGGCATGAGTGATCTCGACTTTTACGATTCAGGAGAAGAAGACTATGATATTGCCGGACACGAGGCAGTCATCGAGGAAGCTATACAACATCAGGTCGATGAAGTGGATGGCTTTGGAAATCTTCGTATGACGCTCCTGATAAAAGCTGTTGAGATTATTTTTCAAAGGCACGCAGCTCAGAGAAGTCAGGCTCGCAAGTTCGTATTTTCTCATTACTTTGAGTCCACTGGGCTTTCGATTCAACAACTTCCTTTGGCCCAGCTTCTCATCTATCTCCAAGAGCTCCAAGGACGCAAGGACGAATCACTGGAGTTCATAAAGTACTTTCAAACTCAACGGAGAGACGATTTTCATCCGTGCACCATTGGAGCAGTTAGAGAGGAGCTGGTGACGATTAGCCAAAGATTAGAGGAAGCTAAATTAGAACTTGATTCTCGCTGAATTTTCTCCATCGTTGTTGTAACAGTTGTTTATTTGCAGTGAATAAACTTGTACGTTAAGAGTTGTTTGTTGTTCTGAATATTAAGAGATAATCTTATGAATATAATTTTGTCTGTGAGACATAATCGTTTGCCTTAAGATGAACGAAATGCAAAAGGTCCACGGGTCCGATTTGATACGTATAAGACTTTTTAAACTTTTGTTATCAAATAAATTTTGTTATCAATAAGTAAGTTTTATTATCGATGGCTACTCTATTGCAATCGCGTCAGGATCCACATTTAATGAAATGAACTAATTAAACTGTTTTCCCTAAACAGTATATAGATTTCATACCAATATTAGAATTTGGATAAGTGGGGAATAAAGGGACAGTAACAAAGTTGTCGGATCGTATCTTTCGAATTAGTGTGCGGTTTGGCAATACTAATGACATTCTAAAAACAATTGAACAATCTTAATCAATGCCTGCTCTATCGCACTCGTGTTGAGACCCACATACAGTAACTTTGATTATATAATTTGGCATAAATTATAATTGGAGCCGAAAAAAGTAGGATGTGTGTTGCTTATCATTCCTACTATTTCTTTTCTATTGTCTTCTCCGAATTGATTTCTGGTTTTCCGAATAGAACTCCACATCCAATTTAAAATTTGTTGTCGAATATTGCTCTACTGTAGGTGGTTCGAAACCTACAGACAATAATTTAGAAGGGACCAGGTATTGTTGGCCTAAAAGTTCAAAGTCGAGAGTTACGCAGATTTAGTTCTAATACCTCATTATGCTGAAATAGTTATCTCTAACTAGTATGAAAAACTTCTGTTTTGTCAAGAAGATTGTATTTTGTTCGTTTTGAATGTTGTGTTTAGCATAATATATTGAGGATAAAGTACACAAGAACCCCGGGTCGCTTTTCATCCAGAGTTCGAATTTTTAAATAAGACATGAATTTCCTTATCAAAGTTTGATTCAATGAAAATGTTTTGTGACCAACCTACAGTAGCCCTATATATATATATATATATATTTTTGTTGAAGGTTTTGAAGGAAGTGCAAAACGACTTCGGGTCATTTCTCATTCGCTCCCAATGATTTTGAAAACATTCTGAATTACAAATTCGAATGATATTGTGATTAATATAAGTTCAGCCGAAATTCGTCTTAAAATGTGTAGAGGTTTGAAATCAAAATGACCATGGGTCGATTCCTTAATTGTCCAGAATAACAACAGATGAATTTAACAGCTTAGATAAATTAGTTCACGAGTTCGTAGATACATCGATCATCTTTCCGACTCATGTCTTGAAAAGGGGCTGTACTTCGAATAAGGAACATCTTCGTATTGCAGCATTTGATCTCGTCACCAGCAATGAAAGCGTTTCCCGCGCCGAGAATAGTCGTCGAGTTACAAACCCCAAATCTCACATTCCCACCAAATTGAACCAGCTTGGAAATTAGTCCATCCACCGTTGAGACACTCTCATTTTCCTCCGGTGGTGTCGGACCTCATCCCCGGCACCACAAATTTGTTTCCAGTGTTTTGTTGTTGTTAATCCTCATTGTTTTCCATGTATGGTTTTTTTGTATGGTTTTCGAGAACCTTAGATGTGCAGGTTTCCAAGCGGGATTACGGTAACAGTCGTAATTTCGAAAACTGGAGGGTCCGAAATTCTCATTCACATTTCATTTCCGTTGCCGCGGAGCTCTCATTAGTGAATTAAATCAATCAGCTTTGCCTGTCCTAGCCCCATTTATGATCTTATTTATAGTGACAGCTAAGTCATCAACCTAATTTAAGACGCCGCCTTATTTGCCAAGACATCCACTTGATCAGCACGGTACCTTAACTGCTTGGCCATATGTTAAGTTAGGACTCCACCTCAACCGTCAAGCGCTTAGCCTGATTAAAACACCACCTTAACTGCTAAGTCATCAGCTTATTCAAGGCGCCGCCTTACTGCGAGAAGTTGTCAAATGTGTGGCCTAGGTGGCAGTAACGCACACAAAACCGCAGTATGATGTGCAGGTTTCCAAGCGGGATTACGATAACAGTCATTATTTCGAAAACTGAAGCCCTACTAAAAACTGTCATTCTCACTTCATTTCGTGGCAGCGGGAGGTCGTTCACATTTAGGAGCTCTCATCAATCAATCAATCATTTAGCTTCGCCAAAATGATGTCCTAGCTAATCACTCGACCGATAGCCTATTTATGGTGCCGCCTTAACTGCTAAGACACCAGCTTATTTAAGGTGACGCCTTAACTGCTAAGACACCAGCTTATTTAAGGTGCCGCCTTAACTGCTAAGACACCAGCTTATTTAAGGTGCCGCCTTAACTGCAAAAAATTGTTAAGGGTTTGCCTTAGGCTACAGTAACCCACCCCATACTGCTATATGACGTGCAGGTTCTCGAGAACCTTAGATGTGCAGGTTTCCAAGCGGGATTATGATAACAGTCACTATTTCGAAAACTGAAGGCCTACTAAAAACTGTCATTCTCACTTCATTTCGTGGCAGCGGGAGGTCGTTCACATTTAGGAGCTCTCATCAATCAATCAATCATTTAGCTTCGCCAAAATGATGTACTAGCCAGTCACTCAACCAATAACCTGAATTAAGGTGCCGCCTTAACTACTAAGTCGTCAGCCTAACCGAAATAGGACATGACCTGAACTGCTAAGACATCATCTTTAGTAGGAAACCCATTTAACAGCTAAGCAAATCATGCTGATTAGGTTCTTGCCTTAACTGCTAAGAAATCAACTCAATTAGGGCGTCGCCTTAACTGTTAAGACATCAGCAGCTTACTTATGACGTCGCCTTAATTGCGAAAAATTTTCGAGGGTTTTCCTAGGATACAGTAATCCACACCGAACTACAGTATGATGAGCGGAATTTTTGAGAACCTTAGATCTGCAGGTTTCCGAGCGGGATTACGGTAACAGTCGTTATTTCACAATTGGTGGGGCCCAAAATCGTCATCGGCGTTCGTTCACTTTTCGGAGCTCTCATCAATCAATCAATCAATTAGCTTTGCCAAAATGCTCTCCTAGCTAATCTTCCAACCAATAGCAATAGCCTAAATTAAGGTCTTGCCTGAACTGCTAAGACATCAACTCTTTAAAAGCGACACCTGAACTGCTAAGACTTCAGCTTAATTAAGGTGCCGCCGTAGCTTCTAAGAAATCAGCCTAATTAGGACACCGTCTTTACCATCAAACATCTAAACTCATCATGTCAGTACCTTAACGACTGAAATTTCAGCTTAATTAGGGCGTCGCCTTGACCATCATCAAGTGACAAACTTAACTAATTCAAGTGACAATAGAGCGACGCCCTATCCAATTTGAAACGAGCCAAAGTTAAGAGCAGCACTGATAGCGACAGCCTCAACCATCAATTATCTAGCTTATTTAGGGTGCCGCCTTAATTGCTAAGACACCAGCCGTTTTAAAAGTGACACCTGAACTGTTAAGCCTTCAGCCTAATTATAGAGCCGCCGTATCTGTTCCCCAGAGTTGGACATCCGAACTTTCGACTTCCGGGTGACTTCTGACTTCCTACTTCCATTTCGAAAATTTTCTTCCAACTTTCGACTCCCCGACTTCCTTGAAAAAAATTAACTTCCGCACAGCTTTGCTATTGACCTCAATAGAGCGACGCCCTATCAGATTTGTTCTATTCATGGAACCCCCAGACTTGATACTTAATGTGAATTCAGAAACAAATGACGGGAAAAACTTGGAACCACCTACCGCCGGAACTGAAATTGAAGTGTCTCGAGAATCTGCCTTTTCTCGACAAGTAATTTGGTTCAAATAACGTAAATTTAATACTGTGGAAAATCTTACAGATGTAATGTGCGAGGTGTGAATCGCAATGGACGGGATCTCATTGATTCATTCAAGACGATATTGCGCTCGATATCGATCTACAAAAATAAACCTCCATATTACCAACCGGAAGGTTGGTGTATTCGTGTATGTGAAGCAACTTCGGAAAATAAAATCTATGGTGCCAACAGTTTTATCGCCAGAATTGATATCGATAACTGGAATGAAGATGGGATACCGATTCTCTGTCGAGTGTTGAATCAAACCAAACAGATTCATTTCTTCTTTGCGGAAGATCTCCCAGGTAACCGTTGGTGTCCGAGCTCTGATTCTAGATAAGAAATGCTTTCATAAAAATCGGTAAGCGGAAATAAATATTCAAGTTTCAGATGACGCCTTCAAACAGCTGCACCTTTCCGCCTCAGTGAACATCAATAAAGTGAGACTAATCGACATATGTCCAAACGATGTGTCATTTGTTTTGAACAACGTTCGTCATGAGAATATTGAAGCTTTCGAATCAATAAGTTTCTCACACAACTATTTCCCATTGCGGTCCGTGCCCTCTGTATTGGTTAGTATAAATGCGTGTTTCCGATAGTCAAGTGAGAGCATATGTGGTTACAGTTCCATTCGGTTCGAATGTTCAACATCCACTACGAGAGCGATCCAACTCTTCCGGCTTTTTTCGCTAGAAAATGGATTGAAGAGGACGTCGATGTCGGACACAAACTCCAATTCTCGTCTTCTCAGTTCGTTGATGCTATTGTCAACAACATTTACACAAGTATGAATACTAGAATGATGTAGGTATCACAGGCTAGCAAGACTTTCTCAGTTAGGTTTTTCATTTCAGACCAAAAAGGGTTGAACTCGTCGATAGGATCGCAATGAACGATTCGGACAAGATGATCTTACTAAAACGAACGAGAAATGGATGGAGTGCTAATGATTTCCTTTTCATCATGGTTGTTGTCCCCACAGATGTTGATCAAGCGTTTGTTGATAACCTGAAGCACGAAGAGCTGCCTACTGGTCCACTTTACTACAGTTTTTGAATTCGTTCGTAATCAAACTTCGAAACTTTTATTGTTTTTGTTTTCCTTGTTGTTGTCACGTTGGGATTCATCACATGGTTTAATTTCACTGTAACCAATGTTGTTCAAGATTTTTTTTAGTGCGGCGCACTAAATCTTTTATCACTGAACCAATTGTTTTGTTTCCATCAATAAAGAAATCCATTTTATGCCTCACTTTCAAATGTCGTTTCTCAATCGTTTCTTCCATTATAATATCTCTATAAATTTTTTTGCCTCCCATTTTTGTGGTTAATTCATAAACCATTTTAGAGCTGAAACGGATAGATTCCGATTACTACGTCGCCCAAAAAAGCCAGTCTTCATAAAACATGGAAAAGGTGATTCTATTATCCTTTTCGGATGTTGAGCGTTCCAGATAAAACATTTATTTGGTTGCAGATAGTCATTGACAGTCCGCAAGATCAGGCAGCCTCCGATGTACTCATTGTCGAAGGAAACAATTCATTGGAGGCTCCACAAGAACATTCGAGCCCAAGGACCTGTTCTTCGTTCAACGACCAGGTACGGTTGGTCAGGTTTTTTTTTGCGAGTTTATTGAAACCAGTTTTTGTGAAGAAATTCGAGATGTAACTATTTCAAAGGACATCATACTGATGTGCACTGATATTGAAAAGCTATCCGTGTCAAAATAAGCACAGTTAAACCAACGTTAGTGCGCCGCCCTGCAACTCCGTTTTCGATTTTGATCAAAATTGAGCCCTTTTTTCAGCAGATGGCAGTAAGCTCTTTCCGGCAAGCTACGAATACGATGAAAAAAAAGGCTCGTGAACGCGTCGGGTCTTTTTGCGACAATACGGAGATCAATCCACCAAAACGTCATGACAGTAACAGAGCCTTGGCAACGGCGATCGTCATATCCAAACAACCCGTCAGCCTCGACAACAACCTGAAGGGGATTAGTCATCAAACAGATGTAATTCCTAATGAAACGGTCAAGGAGCCTCTGAACAACAACGATCCGCAAGAAACACCCGTTTCCGTCGATTTGGAAACAGAGTCTGGAGCAACTACATCAATCACTGGAGGCGATATCATCATCAATCCAACACTCACTACTACTGAAGTGCTCATGGAGATGGATAAGATTGAGTTAGGAACGTTTCTACAAATGAGCCTAAAAGGGCAAGTTCTCCGCCAAGTGAATAAAGAAAAAGTTTTGGCACTTAACGAAATGCCAATCACACAACTGTTTGGACCATCAATTCAAGCGATACCGTTAGTTTTCGTTTTTACCAAAAACTTATTGTATGTTCAACATTTCAGAATTATTCTTGTCTGCAAAGAACAACCAATCAACGCTATCATAGCGGAGGCAAATCACCGAGTGATCAGTTCACGCAGACGATATCTGTCGGAGGAAGATCAAAAAACCACTTTTCCCTACATAAAATACATATGTTCTCAATCACTCTTCGAACACGCCTGGACTTTATCACATCCGCTGATCTTTGAAGAATGTTTCGAAAATGGCCGAATGTTTGGATCACTTCCTCGATTCTCGGAGTTTCCAGTCGTTTTGCAAAAGTTGTTTCTCGGTATTGCGAATCGTACAGCTCAACTGGAGAAAAGCATTTTCTCCGTATTCGAGCAGTACACATTGCAGTCCGCTTTCTTTGAGGCAAACATAAATGAGAATTTGAAGTTAAAACTTCAATACAGCGTCGCTGATAGAAATTCGTATTATGATGGTCTCGCTTCGAACGGTTTGGTTCCGCCGAGGGGTCCCAGTGAGAAAGAAACTATCCCCCTTTATATTTACCTTATGCCTAACAAGACTAAGACGCAGTGTTTGGAAGCTTTAAAAGTGAGAATATGACAGAGGGATAGTGCAAATCTCACCCGAATAAATTTTCAGATTGACTCGTTGCCAAAAACCAAAAAAGCGCACATCACACTATTCAATGCTGCTCTCTCTAATGACTCCAAGGCAAACGAGCTACTTGACAGATACCTAAGACCTTCGAAAGCTGCGCGGATGACGCAAGAGTCACTGCTCATCCAATTGGAGGTGTTAGCAAAAACGGGAGAGTATATTGTAGAGAGAACACCGAAAATGACGTCGAAGGGTTCTCGGTCGATCAGGATATCCACGCCATCTAATGTTGGAACGACTGCTCAATCTTCATCAACCGTTCCCAGTGAGTCAGTGGATGAACGCACCTCTTTCGAGACGGTGGAGGACGTCAGGCCGATCAACGATCCGGACACCTCACCCCAACAGCCGGAATCGACAACGCCGGTAGAAGCAGAAGCCGAAGAGCACAGAGGTTCTTGCGTTCCGCCTCACTCAGTAGTCCTTGCCCACATTGTGACAAGTGTGAAAATAGTTGATGAGTTTGATAATGTTCCAAGGAACGCTGTCTTCGTATCCGTCGGAAAATGTCCAGAGGTCAGAAAATTAGATGAAGCCGGAACGACGCTTGTCTGCATTCTTCCGTCAAGAGAGGCGCATCATCAGATTTCTTCGATGACCAGCGACAAATGTGGTCTCGCTTCATTAAACGGTTGGTAAACTTTCTTGCTGCGGTGCTATCTCAAGACCAAAATATTTTTGCTCAGGTTCGTCCATCGGCGGAAAGGGGGTTTTCCCAACACTTGTTCGAGGACCGCTGTGCGAGTTGAATTTGAGCCACACTAGCTACTCGAGTGTTGTAGGCCTTGTTAACGAATTTTGTCAGAAGCCAACGCTCAATTCCTCCGGATCGCAGAAGAGGCGTAGAGGCTCATGCTTCACGACGTTGTACACAACTGCAGAGTTTCTCTGAACCCAAACAATCGTAGTCATGTAACCATGCACTTCTCACTCCACCTCTTGTTTGCCACTCATTGGGCGGTACTCGATTTTAGAACTGAACAATGATCAGGTTCTTTAACAGCTCTATTTCGTTACAATTCCACTCAGCGCAACACAAATTATTTACGGTTTTGTCTTGTTCAGTTTTAAAAGCATGTAACGCCACTAATTGTTAAATAAATTGTTAGTTGTTGACGTTGTTCTGATCCAAGTTCTTTCAACCCAAAAATAGAAAATAAAATGAATGAGAAACCTACTTAAATACTAAACTTGTGAGGGCGACGCACTAACTGAGAGGATTCTCAAAGGGAGTAGACCCTATAGATAGCATAGAGCACATAGAGTAAATCCAATATATGATTAAACTTGTCAATATTTATTCACCAAACCGAGCCTACTCCGAAAAAACGCGCTAGTTTTGCCACAGATGTTCTTTATCTAGATTTTATTCAAGACGTCATTGACACCAAGGTGCGACGCACTAATTCCAGAGTTTTTTTAAATTAGAAACATTGTATTTTCCGCCTAAAAACATCGTTCAAAAAACTTCGAAGTGCTGTAGTTTTTAGATGTGGTATCATTTTTCATTAAAAAATTCCGGCAATCTGTTCATTTGGCTCCTACATTCACTTACACTAACCAAAAATGGGAGGGCGTCGCCTTAGCTGCTAAGACACCATCATATTTAGCACGTCGCCCTAACCGCGTGAAACTGTCAAGGCTGTGTCCTAGAATACAGTAACCCATTTCGAAGCACAGTATGATGTGCAGGTCTTCGAGAATTCTAGATGTGCAGGTTTCTGACAGGGATTACGGTAACAGTCGTTATTTCACAATTGGTGTGGCCCAAAATCGTCATTCTCACTTCATTTCACCGCGAGTGACGGTTGTCCACTTTTCGGAGCTCTCATCAATCAATCAATCAATTAACTTTGTCATCATCTTGACTAGGAAGCCGCCTTAGCTGCTAAGACACCATCATATTTAGGGCGTCGCCTTAATTGTTAAGACATCATCTTGACTAGGAAGCCGCCTTAGCTGCTAAGACACCATCTTGACTAGGAAGCCGCCTTAACTGCTAAGAAACCATCATATTTAGGGCTTCGCCTTAATTGTTAAGACATCATCTTGACTAGGAAGCCGCCTTAGCTGCTAAGACACCATCTTGACTAGGAAGCCGCCTTAACTGCTAAGAAACCATCATATTTAGGGCTTCGCCTTAATTGTTAAGACATCATCTTGACTAGGAAGCCGCCTTAGCTGCTAAGACACCATCTTGACTAGGAAGCCGCCTTAACTGCTAAGAAACCATCATATTTAGGGCTTCGCCTTAATTGTTAAGACATCATCTTGACTAGGAAGCCGCCTTAGCTGCTAAGAAACCATCATATTTAGGGCTTCGCCTTAATTGTTAAGACATCATCTTGACTAGGAAGCCGCCTTAGCTGCTAAGAAACCATCATAATTAGGGCGTCGCCTTAATTGTTAAGACATCATCTTGACTAGGAAGCCGCCTTAGCTGCTAAGACACCATCTTGACTAGGAAGCCGCCTTAGCTGCTAAGACACCATCTTGACTAGGAAGCCGCCTTCTTTATAGACATCTTGCACTCAACATTGTTAGCCGTCCCACAACTGATATTGGCGTTTCTGCGATGGATTGGCTATCGGCAATTTACAACACTTCTGCTTCTACACGAGCCAACTATACACACCTAGACGTACCTCATCTTATTGAAATATTTGCGGCGTCAAGCAACGAGGTAATAGAAGGCCGGAGCCATAGTCCAAAAACTATTTTTCATTGTATATTGTCTGTTGTTGTGACTTTACCTTTTCTAGAGTGTCGAGCACGTGGCTGCTGAAGTTGCCACATTGAACAGTAAACAGAAAAGACAGCTAGTTAATGCGATCAACATCACCAACTGGAAGGAGTCGGTTTGTAAGCAGGCATCGTTGCAAGAAAAACTAGAGTGGATCCGAAAAAAGCCACAACTAGACTTTCCATGCTCGTTACGAACTTTTCAAAAAATGATGAACACCGAGAAAGGATTCAAACCATTTCTGGGAGCCAGGTTAGTATCGTTAACACGGCGCTACAAACAGTGCGACGCGCTATTTGTAGAAAATATATTTTTTTCATTTTCAGTCCACAAACCGATGGTCCTTTCTGCTGTCCGGTGTCTGGTTGTGCATCGCCGATGTTCGACACCATTTTCGATACGAACAATCATTGGAATGAGCGTCATCGCAATCAGAGAGCACAACACACCTACATATGTCACGTTTGCAATAATGGAATTTTGTTTGCGTAAGAGAAATGCATTTGGCAACCTCCCAAGCTTTGCGCCACAAACTTTTCTTTCTATTCGTTTATATCTGCTTTAGGTGGCGTTACTACTGCCGTCACCTCAACAGCAAACACCCTATCGAAAAGACTGTCTTCAACTGGACGTTTCGAGATGAATAATGCGAACGAATGAAAGAAGATACTCGTCATTGTTTTCACAATTCACTTTTTTTTGTTCCTCGCATGCTTTACATACAATTATTATCCCGTTCACTAGACGTGTGCATTAATTTCTTGATTATCTCACCTCGCCGAATCTTACTGAAATGAACAAAGTTTTTTAGTGTTGCACATCCGGTATTAAGAACATGTTGTACCCTCGTTTCCTATATCTTACTATAGCTTACTTTCCGCATAACTTGAAAAATGTGTTTCTAACTGAACTATTCAGACTCGTCCAGAACACCGACAAAATATGGATCGTCAGACCGAATTTTTGTTGATTCTAAACCCAATAAATGCGCACGGACAGCTTCAAACAGCGGATCCAAAAACATTGACCCAATCACTTTTACGCAGTATTGAAAGTAACCATTTTGTGCTCTCTCTCTCTCTCTCTCACCAATAGTGCGGCGCCCTATTCTCTGTTGTTACAGGTTATGGAAGGATGCACACAAAACACCTGGTTCGAGTTTTCATTCAAGCAGACGACGAAGTCAGTGTCGGAAGTTTCGAGATATTTGAAACTTTCACCGTAAGTGATTTTTTTTCAACCAGTCATCATCATTTCGTTTGCGTCGAAAACCAAACCACTTGGGCTTCACAGATGAACACAATTCGCCAGCAGAGTACTGATCGATGGAGTCTCAACCGTATGGAACGCGATCGACCATTATTTCGACAGTGTGATCGTTTCTTGTTTAATAAGACACCAGTAAATCCACGAATGATACTCCTGCTGCAAAATGAAGTGAATGGCTTCCAAGAATTGGTATGTCGACTTCTCCGCCCTCCCCTCCCCCTTTCACCGTTCTCTCTTCGCGGAAAACAGACTCCAAACATCACATCACTTTCCTAATTTATGTTTTTTTTTTCCATTTTTCAGATTGTCGATAACAGAAAACGACGTCTTATTGTCCTCGATCACGAAAACTCGGATACTGTTGTGAGCTGCGTGAGTGACACAGCACTTATGAAATGCTTTCTAGTCACATACAAAAATGACAGTGACGGCCGATTGGACAGAATCGAGATGAAAGTAAGTGCCAAAAGCATCATATCGATCAGTGGGTCTAATGCCCACTTTTTCCTCTTGTTTCCTGAAGTTGCAATTCTTTCAGACAGTTTCCTACAGCCAAGGAGAAGAGTTTATCAAGCAAAGATTTTCCCGATACGATCCTAAAACAACGTCTCGGACAAGAAATTCTATTCCTGCAACAACTGCTAAAAACAGTTCACCGATAATCGAGTTCATGGTTCATAACAGCCTAGGTGAACTGGACACCAGAAATCAACAAGCGTACGGCAAAGCAATAATCGATCTCATTAATGGAGGCTCCTTGCTGAACAAAGGTCAACGCATAGTTAGAATAGTTTCACGTCTTATCACAGTTCCGACATTAACCGAGTTTTGCACTTGGAAAAATAATGCTGAGGTGAGTTCTATCTAGAACGTCAATACACTTTTAGAAAAGGTTCACGAATGTAAGCTTTATATTGAACGTCACCGTTTGTTTCTCAGAATGTCTTCATGGACGCAAAATCTTGCGAGGCAGTACGAGTATCTCTTGACAGTACTCTGTTTTATTCAAAAAACGTGTCCAATTCGAAATGGAAGCCTCTCCATGCAGATGCTGAGAAGTCGGTTCAGTTGTCTTGTGATTTTGCATGCATCCTGGAAGACGAACATAATTTAAGATCAAAAATGGTAAGATAACAAAATCAAATTCACACATTAAAAGCATAGGCAAATTTTTTGTGATTTCAGATCTGCGACATGAGCTCCAACACAATTTTGGAACTTCACTCAACTCCAACCGTTCTCTTTGATCATCTTTACGGAAACTTTTTCATTATTCATGAGTCAGTCGAAGCTCCTAGGAGCAATGGAACTCAGCTCCCTTCGATCTCAGCCCCATGTTCGGCAACAGCAACCACAAAAAAGGCTACAGTGTCCATGATCAATGTTTTTCGCGGACCTTCTACAGCTGAAACTGATAGTAGGATCCTCCGGCGCGACCTAGAGCAACCAGAAAGAAACGAACAGGAGAAAGAAACTTTGCCCCTACTACCATTCAATTTCGATTCGCCACCAACATCCGCAACTGCCCCGCTTGAAGACATGTGCGACGATTGTCTGTTACTGTCGCCATCGCATGCACCAGATACTTTTGCGAAAAAAAAACCACTTCCGAATCCAACATTCAGTTCCGACACCACCAGGCGACCAATGCCAGAAAATTCTTCCGAAAGTGTTCAAACGAACGAGCCTAGTAGGAACGCCGAAAAGGACATCGCATGCATTGCGAATCTGTTTTCCGCGACTCGCTCTCAACCAAAGGCACGTCTTTCGAATCAATTCATTATCCACTACATTTCGAACAACGGATGAAAACCAGAAAATATAATTGAAAATGAATAAGAAACTAAAAGATATATAATGTGTTCCAAAAAATGAAACATAAAGCGGTTCAAGAAAACTAGTATAGCCGTTGCACCAACTGAGAGAACTCACGAAAGAAGTAGCATTGACTAAGGAAACTATGAAGTATCTTGAATCCGAAAAGTGCGAAAGCAATGCAAGCTTCGTCGCTCACACCACACGTCTCCCCTTCACCCTTCCCTCCCGCGCGCCTCACCTCGCACTATCCTCCACTCACCCGCTCTTCTCTATGCCAACGACTCCCATTTGCAACGTGGCAAGCGTGGCCAAGTGGCGAGCAGCTTTGACTGTCGTTCAACATGCCGCGGGTTCAACTTTTGTCCCCGAATTTCTCTTTGACATTTCGTTCCAAACATCATGGCCACAAAAGAATTAGCGCGTCGCGCTAATTTAATGTAATCTGCTATAGGAAAATTCAAATTTGCCGCCATTCGCCTTGCGCCTTGAAAACAGCGCTCCGAGACCCAAAAGTGCAATAATTCGTAGATGTGCTGCCAGTTGGCCTAAAACGTCTCGTTATTTCGATCACTCATTGAGTCTCAAACACACCGGCTTCCGACACACTAGCTCGCATAAGGCGGCGCGTTATCTGACATGACCGTAGGACTTATCATGGCAACTGCTCTAGCCTGATTAGCGCGGCGCGTTAAGTTTGGACGGGGCATTGAGACACTGGCATAAGGCGGCGCCTTAAGTTTGGACGGGACTTTGTGACACTGGCATAAGGCGGCGCGTTAAGTTTGCACGGGGCATTGAGACACTGGCATAAGGCGGCGCCTTAAGTTTGGACGGGACATTGAGACACTGGCATAAGGCGGCGCCTTAAGTTTGGACGGGACATTGAGACACTGGCATAAGGCGGCGCCTTAAGTTTGGACGGGACATTGAGACACTGGCATAAGGCGGCGCCTTAAGTTTGGACGGGACATTGAGACACTGGCATAAGGCGGCGCCTTAAGTTTGGACGGGACATTGAGACACTGGCATAAGGCGGCGCCTTAAGTTTGGACGGGACATTGAGACACTGGCATAAGGCGGCGCCTTAAGTTTGGACGGGACATTGAGACACTGGCATAAGGCGGCGCCTTAAGTTTGGACGGGACATTGAGACACTGGCATAAGGCGGCGCCTTAAGTTTGGACGGGACATTGAGACACTGGCATAAGGCGGCGCCTTAAGTTTGGACGGGACATTGAGACACTGGCATAAGGCGGCGCCTTAAGTTTGGACGGGACATTGAGACACTGGCATAAGGCGGCGCCTTAAGTTTAGATCTTAAGTTTTTTTTTTTTTAATTTGACATGACCGTAAGACTTGTCATGGCAATTGCTCTAGCCTGATTAGCGCGGCGCCTTAACAGGTTCGAGATTGGTAGAAATGATTTGGAATTTTCATAGGAACATTTAAATTTCGCGCCCAAAGTTCAAAACAATGCGACTAATCTCGTCACAAGACCCACAATCATCATACTTTCTGGAAACTTCCACCTACTCTGCGAATTGGTGTCATTTGTGGCCTAAAAACGTTGAGAGTCATTTCATTCACTCCACCACACGCCGGCTACCAACCCCTTAGCTCGCATAAGGCGGCGCGTTATCTGACATGACCGTAGGACTTATCATGGCAATTGCTCTAGCCTGATTAGCGCGGCGCCTTAAGTTTGGACGGGACTTTGTGACACTGGCATAAGGCGGCGCGTTAAGTTTGGACGGGACTTTGTGACACTGGCATAAGGCGGCGCCTTAAGTTTGGACGGGACTTTGTGACACTGGCATAAGGCGGCGCCTTAAGTTTGGACGGGACATTGAGACACTGGCATAAGGCGGCGCGTTAAGTTTGGACGGGACATTGAGACACTGGCATAAGGCGGCGCGTTAAGTTTGGACGGGACTTTGAGACACTGGCATAAGGCGGCGCGTTATCTGACGTGACCGTAGGACTTGTCGTGGCGGCGGCTAGTTATTTTGTTTGTCAACACTCTATTAAATCTCCATAAAAAAGAAATAAATTCCCTAAAATTTATTGTACGGATTTCAGGTAATAATAGGTTCTTATCCGACAATGTACCAATTATCAAACCCATGTGAAGTAGGTGAGCATGAATCGGTAAACGAGGAGGTCAACAAGTTGTTGGATCACTTGATAAATTTGGTTAGCAATAAGGAGGAATCACTGAAACTGTTGGTAAGTGTTACTGAAAAACTTGAAACCACTCTAGCTCACTTAGGTCCTTGCGTTTCGATTAGCTGATTAGAAGGTAGCTCGATTAGGTCGACGCCTTAAGATAATTCATTCTCGATTCCTTAATGACTACACCAATCAACTGTCCTGTGTTGCAGGATACTAATGAAAACGAGCTGATCGTTGAACAGCTGACAAGAAGCGAAAGTGCCCAGTCTTCCCGACAATCATCACCGAACCGAAAGCGACGTGATAGGTCGTTCGATGATGCTCCCATCAATTCTGCAAAACGCAGACCAACTGCAACGGCTGTAGTGACGACCGCAAGTCCAATCTTTTTGGCAAATTGTGAGAAATCAACTGGAGAGACGTCTTCTTCTTCACCTGTAATCACGACAACTACTGCATCAATGGAGCTCTCAAGACTTTTACAAATGACCCTTCGCGGTCAGGTTTTGAGACAAGTTTCCCGTGACAAAGTTCTGCAGCTGAAAACACTGCCGGTCACAAAACTTTTTGGAATGGAAGTGCAGGCGAAGCCGTTAGTTTCCACTTTTATTGAAATCATATCTGTAACTTTGAAATTTCAGGATCCTCCTCACTTGCCCCGAATTCCCAAACAAAGCGATTGTCGCGGAGGCAAATCATAGAATTATGTGTGCACGTGACAGAAAGCTATCGGAAGAACATCAGAAAATGCGAGTAGATTACATCCAACATACATGCTCCAAAGAAATGTTCGAAAAATCGTGGCACCTCTCTCATAGCCTTCAATACGACCTTTGCTTTGGCCAAGGTCGAAGGCAAGGTCCGCTTCCGAGATTCGCAGAATTTCCACTTGTACTACAAGAGCTGTTTCTTAAAGTTGCAACTGGAACAGCTCAACTAGAGCAAAGCTTGTTTTCCTCTTTTGAAGAGTACACCCTGCAATCTGCATATTTTCAATCCAACATTGATGAAGTCTCCAAAGAAAGATTCCAAAAAAGCGTTCTACAACGTAACTCCTTCTTTGATTCTCTTGCTTCAAAAGGTCTGGTCCCCGTTCGGAGCGCGTCTGAGCGCGAAACTGTGTCCTTTTACGTATATCTAATGCCAATAAAAACGAAGTTACAAGCTATGGAAGCGTTGAAGGTATGATTGTGATGTGAGAAATATGCATAAACCAGCTCATCCAAACACTTTCAGACTGACTCACTGCCGAAAACGAAGAAATGTCATATTTCGATATTCAACGCTGCCTTAGCATCAGACCTAAAAACCTCGGAGCTTTTATCCAAATATTTGAAGCCTACGACAAAGTCAAAGATGACTCAGGATTCGCTGCTCGTCCAGTTAGAAGTCATCGCGAAAACTAGAGAAATTAGCAACGCAAAGGCTTCCAAACACTGTGTATTGAATGAACAAACAACCGACTCATCCATTGCAATCGAATCCTCGACAATGGATGAGCAACATATCCCAGACACTATTCAATCAACTGTTCCAATTAGTGAACGAAACCTTCCGACGGTCCTAAACAGCTTGTTTGCAAAAGGAGATACATCAGATGATTCATGCCAGAGAGGTCATGGTGTTCCAGATCAAAGTACAGTTCTCGCTCATATTGGTAACGCCGTTAATATTGTTGAGAAATTCGAAGAAATCCCAAAACGCTCGGTTTTCTTTTGTATTGGCATTTGTCCGTCCGTTGATGAATTGAATTTCTCGGAAACAACAGTTATCTGCGCTCTGCCAACCCAGCACACACAGGCACAATTTGCCAAATTGGCGAACTCACAATCTGGACTTGCGATGTTGAACGGTTGGTACATTTTCTTCTGAGGTTTTAACGAGGCTAATTTTTTCATTTTAGGCTCAGCCCTCGGTGGAAAAGCTTCTTTTCCTACCGTGATTCACGGACCGTTGTGTCAGCAGCCCTACAGTACCACAACGTTCTCAACCCTTCCTGGACTGGTAAACGAGTTTTGTCAGAAACAAGAAGTGAACGCGTCAGGATCAAGTAAAAGAAGGAGAGGTTCCTGCTTCACGACAATTTATTCAACAATTAACTTTCTTTAAAAATCATCCATAGGTCTTCTCATTTTTTTGTTCAAATTGAATTTCCTTTTTTTTCATTGTTTTTTTTTTAAACTGAATTTCCTCGTTTTTTTGTTGTTTTTGTGTTGTTTTCTGCCTAATATTTGTTTTTGTTACCTATTAACCGCCCCTCCCCCTTTCCAGTTTCAGTGAGAATTTTTGTATTCCCCGGTATCTCATTTGTCGCTTTTTTCTCTCCCCTTTCCACGTTACCTTCGTTGTTTTGTCTCATAGGCGGTGACCGTACCTAATCCTCGGCACCGCCAATAAAACTGTTCTTTTACAAACATTAGGCTTACATTTCAAAAACAACATCACAAGTTTATTTATCAGTAATAGAAGAAATAGGAAGATCTTTCCTAGAGTTCAATGGCTAGACGGTACCGCACCGGTGAGTGCGACGCACTCTACGCTACAGTAACTCTCATCAGAATACAGTATGATGTGCAGGTCACCTAAAAACATAGATATTGAGTCTCAAGAGCGGGACTACGGTAAAAGGTGCTGTTTCGAAAATTGGAGGCCGGAACTGCGGCAGGAGGTCGCCCACATTTTGATCAGGGCAACGTCTTAGGATTGAATGGGACTTTCGGATATTTGTATAAGGCGGCGCAATATCTGGAGTGATCATAGTACTTTAGTCATAGCTGCTGCTTCGGCTCGAGTAGGGCGAGGCTTTAAAAAACTAGCCCAATTAGGGCGACGCATTAGAAGATTTAAGGTCAATGTGAACAAATAGAAAATTAGGACGAATATTCAAAATCCCCCCCCCCCATTTTCAAAATGATGCGACCATTTTCGTCACGAGACCCACGAGTACGGTAATTTCTGGAAACTTCTATAAACGCTGCGAATTGGTTTCATTTATGGCCTAAAAAAGTTTAGAGTCATTTCACTCACTTTGCAGGCCTACTCTTTCACCCTCATTCCCTTTCTCTCTCTGCTCTCAAATTCTAGCGCTTGGTCTAACCAACGCTCGCACACAGAAATACATCAGGGGAGGTCAGAATGAACGCTCTAATGAGAAAAAGTGAGAAATTAGGCCTAAAACAGCTCATTACGGCAATGATGAATAATATTATCGCTCGATTTTTTGAAAAATATTCAATTTAATTGTATTGGAAACAGCCTAAAAATTTTGGGAACATGAATTTTAAAATTGGTCGAATAAATTTTAGGTAAAAGGGCCTAGCAGACAGAGCGCACTTTCTGACATACCCTGATGTATTTTCGTGCTCGCATATTTAGAAGCCGCTCTATCCCAACTGAAATCGTAGAAATAAATGAGATTTTCGGACATTCGTATAAGGTAAAGCACCATCTGGAGTGATCATAGTACTTTAGTCATAGCTGCTGCTTTGGCTCGAGTAGGGCGAGGCTTCAAAAACTAGCCCAATTAGGGCGACGCATTAGAAGATTTAAGATCGATGTGAACGAATTGGAAAATTAGGACGAATATTCAAATTTCGCGCCCAAAGTTCAAAACGATGCGACCTTTTTCGTCATGAGACCCACAAGTACCGTAACTCCTAGGAACTTTTTTTAATTCTGAGAATGTGCTTCATTTATGGCCTAAAAAAAGTTGAGAGTCATTTCGTTCACTTGGTTCGCCAACTCACTCTCTCTCTCCAATACGTTTGGCTGGGTAAGTTCCATTATAACC
>GL379810.1:12182-297552 GCA_000143925.2 Caenorhabditis brenneri
ATTTTGAAATAACGTGAAAATATAATAACAAATTTGAACCCAATCACATCGTGTTCGTCGTGGTAAAATGGATAGCGTGATTGAACTTGAATCTGAACTCCAAAGTTCAATTCCACTTGAGATCATATACCTTTTGTATATTTCAAATTTGAAAAATCCAGTTAGCAGACTACAGAAAAAATAATTGGAAATTTCCGTAGTCCGGTCTAAACAAAGGGACTACAGAAAAGGAAATTGGAAAATTCTGTAGTTCAGCCTGGAGGCTGAACGGACAACAAACATTAATTTTTTGGAATCGGCGGCACATAAAAACGTATTAATATACGTAAATGCACTCAAGAGATTTTCATAGGAAATTTCTGTATAAGCTACAGAAAAAACTAGAAACTGTCTGAAAAGAGAACAAAATGCAATTATTTGAAATTTGCATTCTCTTATATAACAAAAGGCGCACAAAAAATCTGAATTTGGAGAATCAATTTTTCAACTTCAACTAAAGAATTTCAGCTTATTTTTTTTTGAGTTCATTCCCAATTTCATTTTATCGAGTTACAAACATTTTTGTAGAAATAATGAAAGCGAGGTACAAAAATATACAGCAAAAGAGCAGAATATGATCAGGAAAAAAAAGCAGCTACATGCATTTGAACACAAAAATTGCCAAAAAGAAAAAAAACGGGGCTGAAAGGAAAAACAATGGTATGCATTCTTCAAATTTTGATTAGTTTTTGTTATCTCTTTTGGATGGTTCATCTTTCGTCCAAAGCTCTGAAGTTGATCGCTTCACTGACCTATAAACTTTTTAGTATTGATCTTGATGTCAAATGGGGAGGAAAATTGAGAACTTACAAGACTGAAGTGTTGTACCGATTCTCTAGAGCTGACAATCAAATCTTTCAATCCTGTTATCATCGCAATTGGGTCGAATGCTTCGAAAAACTCTACAGAGTGAATTCCTCTATAAAATAGTCGAATGTTTGTTGCCGAAAACATATGTCTATATTGTGGATCTCCCAAGCCACTGTCGGTGTCCTGAAACATTGGAGTTTCTTACTTTTCGGACATATTGAATACTCACGCGGATTGTCAAATTTTTGATATGAGTTTCGCGATTACGTGTTAGATACTGAAGCTTTTCGCGCACTTCTTCCTTAGAATTGAATTTCATCACCGATTTGGGTTTATTACCAATTTTCGCAACAATCGCAAATGTTCTGAAGTTGACGTTCAGTTGTTCGAAATTGTACGGAAGACACGGTTCCCACGGGTACAACTGTTTCATCGATGCCCTGTAACAATCGAATTATTATCAGCCCAGACCGAAAACAGGGTTGTTCGATTAGGGTTCCCATTACCAACATTTTTTCATAAAAGTGGGGGCAAAAGAAGAATGTTTTCTAAAAATATTTGTACAAAAAGATTTCAGATTTAGAATTTCTTTTTTTCAGTTTTATTTTCCCGAAAAAATCATTTTGAGTTGAGAAAACATCGAGAAAACCTTTTTCCAACAACTGGCGGACCGATCCGTCACGGCCCAGCTCAAGGGCCGACTCCAAATTTTGCAAGTATAATAATAAATCCAGTTAAAACAAATTTACAAAATAAATCAAGTCACACCTGAGTTCACAGGTCCCATATAGAATGTCATTATTGATCTGTAGTAGTCTGTCTGCATTTATATGAGAAAATTGGCTGAAAATTTCAATTACGCTGCCTGTCAAACAAATATGATACCTTCTTGGAGTAATCGCATTCACTTTCATATGCAATAAAAACTTTATATCATATGTCAAAACAATCTCTTTGTGATAATGACTGTAGGCGGCCGCAAGTCTGAGAAATGTTTTCTAGAAGTATGAATCAAGAATGGAACACTTACGTGTCATTTTGAGGTTTGAACTGCCACCCAACACCATTGGCCATAATTTCTTCAATAATTTCATATGTGTAATGTTTGGACAGATTAATAGTACACTCAAATCCAATATTCCGAGTTTCAACAAATCTCTGAAAATAGCATATCTGGAGACAAATTTCTTTAGCTATTTTTAATACATATATAAAGACATAAGTAATTAAGACTAAAGAAAAAACCGTCCTGGAAAATTTGATTCACCTAGTTGTTACCAAAACCAAAAGTCTCGGAATAAAAAACGTATTTCTCATAAACTGACCTGCGCAAGATACATGAATGATTCGTACTCTATTGTGTCCTCTTCATCATAGTATTCAGGAGCAATAGTTGAGCCAGTTGCTTTCAGAAGAGACCACCGTTCCAAGTCAAATCCTTTAGCAGAAATAGTGCACGGGAGGCGTTCGAACT
This sequence comes from Caenorhabditis brenneri, assembly GCA_000143925.2. Taxonomy (NCBI): domain Eukaryota; kingdom Metazoa; phylum Nematoda; class Chromadorea; order Rhabditida; family Rhabditidae; genus Caenorhabditis; species Caenorhabditis brenneri. The sequence goes on from GL379810.1 coordinate 14,506, forward strand.
GAAACAAAAAATCATTTTATCGAGTTTCAAATCATAAAATGTTACCAATGGATGAGTCAGAATGCTCATTTGTTCCAGACTTTCAGTTAATATGTGAACTTCTTGTGCATTATCCACTTGATTCAAGAACAGACGAAGTGGTTCATAGTCTGGGCTTCCTCTTGACCCTGGAGAAATGCTTAAAAAGTTGGAAGTGAATCTCTTGATGAGGATCCCAGGACTCAAATTCTTAAAGATGAAAATTGAAATACTTGAATTTTTCAGGAAAGCTCACCATTATCGAAACTCTATCATAGTGGCTACTTGGTGTATTCAAATAAACCGATGCCATGAATTGCAGCACTTGTTCTTTATCGGCCGAGAGAGTGGGGAACGAGTCTTCAGCCGATTCAAGAGAGCAGCGTTCTCTGCTTTTGTACATCATCCTATCATTGAACTGGAACCATAAAGTGTCCTGGGCTCCGCGACTTATACTGAAAGTATAAGTTTCCGGATCACTGCAATCGATGGAAAAAGAAGTGATATGATATGGTGTTTTGTGGGACATTGCTTCCAATTCTGGATACTTTCTCACAACTTCTTCTCTGAAATTTAGAAGTTATTGTTTTTGTCTGGGAAATAATGAGCACCTCTTCCAAAGATTGAGTTTCCCGACGATTGCGTTCAGTGCGGGATAAGCGATTTTCCTGGCGTTTTCCTTTTTTGACCGTGGAATGTCTGACATGGTTACTGAAAAATAATAATGCTTGTTTTGAAAAAGTTAGCAATCGGCTTTTGAAAAAAAAATTATTTCAAAAGTAGCGGAAAAGGTTGGCCGGAACGTAACTAGATGAATTTTGTTCTTGCTGAAATAGTGTGTTCGGGCAGCAGGTTTCAAAAATAGAGTCGTGGGCAAATGGAAGGAGAGATTTTTGGTTTTTTCACTGTACCAACAGGAAAAGTGGGGTATGAGGAACAGGAAGAGGGAACGCTAAGCAGTCAATCTAGTGAGAAGGGTCATCAAAAAGAGAGAGAGATAGTGTCACTTGTGACACGTGAGTTTTACAAGCAATTAGTGTCTGGTATAGTGTCCGCACTAGCTGCTCTTTTGAAGAAAGGATACTACCGATAGTATCTTTGAGATGCTTATCTAGATAATGACCATCTGTTCATTTTTCTGGACGGAACATATTGGAGATATTTTTTGCTACTGTTTCTCAAGGGATTGTTCTTGTCACTTTTTCCGGAAGTTGAACAAAAGTCTCAAAAGTTGAACATTTTAGATAACTCGAATCGCAAATCGCAGGGGCTTGAATTTATATTCCATAGGGAAATTAAAAAAAGAGCGACGCGTTTAGTACAAAGTCTTCGTTCTTTTTGTCAGAAAACTCAGAGAAAAGAACATCTCGAAAAAAAAGCTACAAAACGATGAGAAGCAAGTACAATGACATGTCAGGGAACGGAAGTGTGCGTTTTAAACGAGGGTAAAAATTTATAGCTTGATGTGTTCAAAGAAGTGTCTCCAACACTTGATACACGGCAGCTAGAATTGAATATCCTATGCACGGCCAAGACTTTCCTTACTATTCTATCTGAAAAGACCAGAAGAGTGGCACGCTCGCTAGAAATTTTTTTTTAGACTTCTTTTTTAATAACTGTTGCCAGATATCTACATTGCCAAAAAAAATGTAAAGGCTGAAGATAGAATAAAAATTTGATCAAACTTCACGATAGGAATTAGATACTGACGAAACTAAGTCTTACAAACTGAAACAACGCTATTTATGGAATTAAAATCCTATCAAAGTTTTTCATTCTTAGCCTAAAATAGGGCTTTCCCCTTTGAAATCCTCTAATCAGAAGCGGGCTTAAGAATACAAAGTCCTTCTCACTTCTGACAATGAGTCACCGGATGCCACCCCTGGCTTTAGTTTTATAACGGATTTTTGTGCCTTCGTAACAAAGATCATCTGAATTCCGCAGAGACCTGCTACAACAGTGGTTCAGAAGAAGGGGTATATGCTTTTATCATTAAAAAAGTTAGGAAACAGACAGGAGAGGGAGAAAAATGCAGATTTTCTTTGAAAGATCCGGTAATATGAAAATAGAGAAGAGCCAAAAGGAGAGAATAAAATTCTCAAAAACAGTAAATTGGATGGGGTATGCTATACGAGAATAAGAAATTCGAGGAAAAAATCAAAAATAGTGTAAGGGAAAGAAGGGAATGTGGGATGTAAAATCAGATATGGCTGTTAACATCAAAAACATATATAACGAAACATGCCAACACTCCATTTCAATGAATAATTCAACAATAAAAGTCAAAAAAGCAGATTTTTTTTGTGGGAGGAAATTTACATAACAATGCAACAACGAAATAGTAAAAAAATTTCAGATACAGGAAAAGTTTAGATATTTATATTGAGTATTTCTTCCGATTCTTGATTGTTTTCTCGGCTTTCACTTGGATATATTCGTCATCAACCAACTTGTAGGTATCACTAGAAATGATTGAATTCTTCATTTCTTGCCACCTTCTTTCTTGCCGGCGTTTCCTTTTTCTCGCACACTTGCCGGTCCGTTCCAAGTATACAACTTTCGCAGAACAGAGAACCTAAAGCAGCTGTTGTGAACCCGTGAAGTGCGCGGATATTTCACAGAAAAAAGTGCGTCTGTTACAAATGTACTTCTAAAGGGTGCACTTTTTCAAGATCTAATCCTAAGGCAAATTTATTAATCAGTTATTCCCCAAAAAATCTAAGAATTGGCAAATAACAGGAGAAATTGATGCAGGTATGCTTTGACTATAGGATTGACAGTAGATTTTTGAAAATACTCTAGTAATCCTAGTAACATGAAACCTACCAAGTCTTGGATGTTTTGAACTGTCACTCTGCTCTTTGCTATCAGTTTGGAGAGTCTGAATTCTGATTTGTGCTCAAAGAATTCCGCTGGATACGCATTGGGGTAATCCAAAACCAACTCTTCCATTTTTGTGTTTCCAAGACAGAACAGATTATTATAGCCCTGCAAAATCGATCACAACAGTGTGGACTCTTACTTTTCAATCTTACTTTTATAGTCAGTCTTCTCAATTTAGTTCTCGATTCTGCCAACAACTCGTAAACTGTGTTTGTTATTTCATCCGCACTTGTGACATCGATATCAGTACTATCAATAATCAACTTGGTCTTTTCATAATCAATTCTGACTGATTGAAAGTAATACGGCAGCAAGTTTTCCCACGGTACAGAATCTTTGATAGCCAATCTGAATCAGTTTGAAAAACGAAATATCTAAAGTTTGTTTGATTTCTTACCTTTGTTTGATTGGGCAGGTATGGATGATACAATTTATTAATTTCAATGGCATTTCAAGTGGAGGTGGGCTGAAGAAATTTGTTTCAAAATCTTATTAGTAAATTACGTACCTTGTTGTGGACTTTCTACTGATTTCTATGAACAAACGCGGAATCAAATTTGTTTTTTTATAGCTGACTGATATTTCTCGTTTACTTCGTGTGAACACTGCAGTGAGCCTAAAAACAACCTTTTTGAGTTTGAAACAGTGTAAAACCTTACTCATGTGGTTTCGGTCTGAAAGTCCATCCTGGTTGGCTGCACAAGTATTCTATTATTTCAGCAGTGGGTTGATTGTTACAAAACTCGAGTTCTATGAAAAGACCAATGTCTCGATGTTCGATAAGTTTCTGGAATATTTTACTCATATTTTAAGATACTGAAAACTTGGAACATCTAGAAGTCCCCCAGTTGAACGATAGAACGAAGGTGTTGTCTCGTTAAAATCATACTGCGGTAGTATTCATGAGCATTTTCAGAAGGGAAGTGAAGTGTTTCAGTTTTATTTCCAGGTTGAAAATTAATTCTGTGTTTTCGCACATCTGGAAATCATTCTTCGAAGAGAATGTTATCAATTATGAAGATCTGATTACTATCTGGCACATACTCATAAACGTTTACTTACCTCAGCAAGTTTTTTGTAAATAACGTCATTTTCAGGAGTCTTATTAACCGTGATTTCAATGTTTTTCGATTTGATAGCCAACACGTTTTCCACAGTTAGAGATCCCATAAAGACGAAAATTCCGTTTCGATCAAACTATAAATAAAACATATATGTATTATTCTTGCCCCAAACTTTCTCACCAATCCGTGTTCCAAAAGATGTGGTATCGGTTCTTTTGGAAGAGAAACATGTATTTTTTGCGGTTTGATGACATCCAAAAACTTATGAAGTTGACCAACATCATGAGTCCTGTTTACAGCTAGTAGCAAAACGAGATCTTTCACTGTTGCAACTTTTTTTGAGGTCCAAATTGGAGGAATTCCCTGAAATTTTGTAATTTATATGAAACATTCTTCAGTAAAAATCTCACCGACAAACATAAACTTTTAACTTTACCATGAGCATCATTCAAATAGAGATCAATTAATTCTTCCAATTTTGCCTCTTTCGATCCATGCTCGGTTGCGTGGTCATTATACCTTGCACATTCGCCAAGATTACTTGAAATAACAACAAGATTATCATGAATTTTCCAAGAGAAATTTTCTGTGTCGCTTTCCATCTTGACAGTGAAAAAGTTTGGATCAGTGTAGTCAATTCTCATGCTTTCTGCTGCGAACTTTGCATTTTCGGATGATCTTATGAACGGAGGATCTGTTTGTTTACAGTTTGACCTTCAAAAACAATAGATTAACAATGAATATTAAAACTCTAACATACCCTTTATTTGTCGGAAAAAACGGCATATCTCGATAGTTCGTCCAGGAGACGTAATCAGGATAAATCAAATCTGCTTCGTCCATCGGGGAAAATCGATTTGCTGCTATTTTCCTAGGAACAATAAAGGAAATTATTCGTGTTCCATGATTCATGATTACGAAACTACGAGAAACTAAAATTCAAATGAAATGTGGTCTATTGTATTGTTGCTTGCATTACTAAAACACTTCCGGTTTTAACATAAAAATTTGGAAATGGGATGCAACCAGAAAAAAAATTGATACGAATAACAAAGAAAGAAAAAAGGGGTGAAATCAGAGGGTACGTCATATTTTTTTGGGATAACGTTTATCCGGAAATTACTTTCGACGGCATACCTAGTTTTCTATATTTTTCGAAATGAAAAGAGAAAACAGATTGTGAGTAATGTTATTCACTAGCAAAAATGTTGCGCAATCTTCAGGCTGAACAAATTTTTTTATTAAAGAAAAATTCATGTCACGAGGTTTTCTTCTGCTTCACTTGACAGAAAATGGGCTTTGATAAATCATACATACATTTCAAGGTTTCAGAGTTCCAGCTGTTCAAAAAACATATGTCAGTCAGCTGCTGACCGGCGATCTTTTATAGATGAAAACATATCGTTCAGAACAAAAGCGCGTTAGTGAGTCATCATAACAGCATACAGTACACAGCTAGGTTAATTTCTTCATTTTTGGTGACACATCTCTATAACTTATGTTCATTTTAGGTTTTTCTCGGTAACTTAGGTTTTTGGGAATGTACTGTTTTAACCTGATACACGATTTCCACTACGTTTTCAGTTGGCGGTTTTCAAAATAAATTCAAATCATGATGATGAGATGATTCATTCTATCAAAAACAGCTCGGACATGTCTTGGGAATACTTTTTCAGTTATAAGGGGTTCGTATACAAAAAGTTAATAATAGCGTACCACTTCAGCGCCAATAGGTTTAGACTCGATTCATAGAGAAGTTTTGTCTTAAAATGTGTTGAACTTGCTCAGCATATAACAATAGGTACATTATAAAAGAACAATGAGTTTTCAATACAGCTTCTTTCAAAAACTCTCTTGATTCTTTTCGAGTTGTTGCTCCAAGACCGATGAAATTGAATAATGAGGAGCACGACCTCTAACAATACAGCTGCTACAGTTCAGTATTTAGATTAGTTCTTTAGCAAATTAGCTCAAATAATGTGAATTGGTTAAAATTTTCAGAACGAATACATCCCATTGTCAGATAGTCAGTCAATTTCACATTGTGAAACACGCGAGATGAAATTTCAAATTTCAGTTTGTTAATCTTGGTCTAATCAGAGTATTTATCAATTCAATGATCGCTTCTAAACTTGGTGCCATTGTTGAAATATGTGACGTAGAGATATGAATAGATAGAAGTTCGATATTCCTGGAATCCTAAAACACCTACACTATTCGGATGATTTTTACTTGTGATTATTGCATGAAAATACATCGTGCAAAGATGTTGGGAATCTGTGTGAGTATACATTTCAACTGAAATGGGGTAAGAACTCCTGTGTGTGTAGGGGAACTCTAATGTTATAACACCAAAGGTTTGGCTTGTTTTCCTGGTAGCTTGAGCAGTAAAGTTTAAATTAGTCAGCGTTGCTTACCGTCGTTATTTTGAAAAATTTTATCGAATCCGAAGTCATTGTAAAATTGCTTGCAATTGATTGAAATGTAGAGAAAACTGAAGTTTTTTCCAAGAAGAAAGTGATATACTGCGGTCAAATTTTAATGAAAACATGGTATTTTTACGTACTACTCGAAAAAATATTGTTGTGACACAGAACAAGCGGCAGCGTAACATTTTATTGTATGGTTTGCAACAGTTATGAAGAAACAGCTTTCTTGCCATTGGTGGCATAAGCAAATCCAACCGCGGCCACGATCAATGTGTTCACCACTTCAGCGTTTTTAGGCTCAGAATACCACGTGTAGAATTTTTCAATTGGATTAGCCCCGACGGCATCTTTGATCTAAAAAATAAAATTAAAAACTACAAAACTAGGTTTTTAAAAACCTTTTGAACGAGTTCTGCTTTTTCTCGATCACTCATCTTGAGGACATGTTGCAAGACTCCCTAAATACATAGTTTTTTCAGTCTTTTCATCTATTCACGCTTACATCATAATCGTCTGATACGGCAAGCCCAATTCCGGCACCGATCACTGTACCAAGGGCAGCACCAGGTGGACCAAGTATTATTCCACCAACTACAGATCCTCCAACTGCAAAGCCCGCTTGTTTCGCGATTCCTTTAGCAGTTCGACTGACAGTCTGCAAACGGGACATATAAACCTTCGAAAACTTTTACAAAACTACCTTGTTAGATTTTATATGATTCACGGCCAAACTCAGATACTGCACTGCGTCAGCCATATTGTCATTGGTTGTGTTCATCATGATCGTCTGAAACCCAATTGATAGAATATTTAAGAAACTATTGAAAAAATAAATCGGAAACTATGAAGAGAGGAATTTTTGAATAAAAATTTTTGAAATATGACCGACTTTTTATGCTGACAACATTTTATGCTTAGCAATTCTAAACTGAGCAAATTTCGGAATGCCTGATAAGAAACTGTTGAAAGTAATAAGTATTTGCTCAAACCTGACTAAAAAATTGCGAAAGAAGTTCTCAAAAAGGTGATACTGGTTAAGCACAGCGGAACAAAATGAATCAAGCGACGGACTCGATACTTGGTTCAAATTATACATTTTGAGTTTGTTCCGCTTATTCGAGTTCATGTATGCTATTAGTAGACATTTTATGATTTGTTGTCACTTGCTGTATTACCCATAAACCATGTTTCGAAAATTTGCTCATCGTTAAATTTGCACAGAAAAGTCAGTCAATCAGTTAGTGACGCCCTGTTTCAAATGAACTTCTTCTCAACGCTTTCCAGTGAACTTCGAACAGTTTTTGAGAATGTTAAATGATTTTTTTTGCAAGGATGAGTCGCGCTGCTGAAAATAGGCAGTAATGGTACTTGTGGCCAGAAATATAGTGGGTGGAGTGGAACTTTGTTATCTCGGTGGTTTTTTGGGTTCAGTTGTTGGGGTTGAGATCGGATGCACCGTGGCTATCGAGCAACAATGATTCTTCAACAGGATTTCGAAAAGAACTTCTTCACCAAACTGAAGATTTTCAGATTGTAAGTTTGTTGGAGGTTAACTTATCAAAAAAATATATCGATGATTTGAGACTGCTGAAAATGCTGAAATATTGGTTGCAATGTTCCTGGCTGCGGTGGGACTGACATATGTCGCAACAAACAATAAGAGCACTTCTTAGTTTTTGTCGCGACACTATTTTTTTTATTGAAATGAACATTTTCCTCAGTCTTGATTTGTTTTAGAGTCATGTGATTCATGATAAACACGTGAAAATTTCAAGAAAAAGACGTCTCAACGTGTCATTGATAACAACCCTTCCTGTTTGTTCTCAAACGTTTTTGTTGTGGATGCACAAAATTAGAACATGTTTGTTGTAACTGAAAATCTGGAAAAAATCTATATTCATTATAATATGTTGGAAAAAATCAAATAGAAAAAACGACACTCAAATGAAAATTCGAATAAAAACAGACATTTTCATTTCCAAATCTCTTATTGATTGCTGCGATTTGTTCTCTCAAGATATACTATCCAGTAATATTTCTTTTACACATTTTTCTGTGCTTTTTGGGAATGGATGAATGGAAGTCAGTTTATGAAAAACTGTTAAACTTTGTGAAGGTATGCATTGTACGTGTCGTTAGAGACTCTAGTGAATCAATCTTGACCTTCCTACTCGTTTTTATGACTTCATTTATGCAAGCATCAAAGGGTTCGTAATTAGTCTAGTGCTGTACCAGTTATTTTTAGGATCGTCGTTAATTTTGTACTGAATTTTTAAAATGAAACTTCACTTGGTTTTTCTGATTTTTGACACTTTTCCGCCCAATTGATATCAATATTTCTATCTGATCCCCACAGGAAACACTGGAAAAAACATTTGACTCCAACCAGTCTCCGCTGAGGAGATGATGGGAGGAAATGCTTTTCTGATCGACAACCATGCACAGATGTTACCTCCCACACAATAGATGCATCTCCCTTCCCGTAGCAAAGAGCTGGTGGGGAAAAAAGAAAGAAAAGAAGATAAAAGAAGTGATCACAAGTGAGACGAGACAAACAACAACTGAAAAAAGAAAGATAGAAAGCACAAAAACTTCTCCTCTAACCCACATTACACCGTCTCACGCTTTTATCGCTGAACCTCTCCGACATCTGAACTCTTCGCCTGTGTCTCTAGTCATCAAAGTTTTGTCACCGTCAAGAAGAGATCCTAAGTTTGAGTTTGGCACTGCCAACAAATTTTTGTTAACTCGGCTTTTCTTTTTCACTGTTTTGCTTCAAAACTTTGATTTATTTCAGATATGTCTTACTCAGCGTATCTTCCAAACAACTATCATAATGATGTAAGTCTCACTGTAGAAAATTTTGAAACTAATGATGATTTTTAGACCAAAATCTACATAAACGGAGTTGAACTGTTGAACCGTCACGAACTGTCTTCCACTCAGGACCGAGAACTTCAACGTTTCATTGACAACAATGCTCATATTCTGCAAATCCAGGAAAGAGAGCAACGTGAGAATTTTATTAAGCATGAATTGGTATGAACCCTAAAACATTCAGCACCTCCACCACCACCGCGTAAAACCCCATCACATAAGTATGAAGAGATGAGAAGAAGTTTGAGCCGTGGACCATCATCAACTTTGGAAAGATACAGTTCCATGGATAAACTTTTTGGATCTCAAAACAAAGAAAAGAATGTTGAAGTTGAGCAAGGAATCAATCCAAGAGATCTTCCGATCTGTCCAAATATTGAGGGTCACAACTACACCAATGAATTCCCAGGACTAGAGTATCTTTCCGACAACAAATTCATCGAGGATCTTATCAAAGATGGTCAAGTATCAATTGGAACCACTGGAATGATCAGTCAACCAGGCTCTCGTGTTGGATCAGCAATGAGCAACCCATATTCGCAAAATCAATCAGCCAACTCAACTCTAACCCGTCAATCTTATTCTCAATCTAACACCCTTTCTCATCAAATGCCGCAGTACCAGCAGTATCATCGCCACGCGTCACCACCAGTATCGGCACCACAACATCAAAACAACACCAATTATTACACCGAGAATTCGACAACCACCACCACCTACCATCCGACAAGTGTAACATATGGAAGTTCAAATGCTAATAGCCAATATGGTGGTAGTCAAAGTCATTATGGAGGTAGTCAAAGCCAATATGGAAGTATGAGCAATGTTGGAACAGGAAGCAACTATGGAACCTTAAAAGGAGGAATGAAACATACATCAACTCTTCCACCAACCAGTCCATACAGTAGTTTGAAGAGGTGAGATTCTGGAATTGGGAATTAAAATCAGTTCAGATCTCGATTTTCGGACTAGTTTTCCGAATCGAAAAGAAAACTATCTGAAATTTTGTAACACCTTATTTTACAGAATTACCAGTAATGATAACTTTTCAATAAACAGATTCTGGAAAGTACAACGGAGTAGAGCCCAAAATTAGACTACTCCTACTTCCTCCTTAACCCATATTTGCTCAAAAAACTTGTTTCTACTTACTTTTTTCTAAATTTGGTTTATTTGCAGAAAAGGCGTGAGCTGGCTCGATCAGGAGCGTGCTCGTTCATTGTCTCCCGGTTTACACCAATCCACCTCTACCACCCGCCAAGTCCATCATCAATATAATCGTCCGGCATCTACGATTCATACGACAACCTATACGACTACCTATTAAATTTTCAATAGCATTTTGTATATTTTCATCGTACCTTTATGTTCAAAAAATGTTCTCTTTCTCTGAGGGAAAACACCTCTTTTTTTGTTTTCAAGCCAAACCTTATTTTCTTTCCAAATATCCAACTAATCATAAACATCTCACCTTAAAGTAAATCAGCGTTTTCTCATTCATTCATTATGCTTTTGACTTTTGTTCCCATCAGTTTCCTTGGCCAAACTTCCCAAATCTTTCTTTTACTTTTATGTGTTTCGTTTTTCTTTTCTTTTCTTTTTTCCCGCAAGAATTAGTAGCATATGTGTACAATAAAACTGTTACACAAGAAACCAAATCCACTTCATAACTCGATAGTCATCTGGAGAATGGAAACACCGCCCAGTCATGGGAAAACAATAAAGATGGAATGATTCCTAGTTGGATTATGACGTTTAAAGAAACTTGCGGTTGTCAGATTCCACTGACAAACTTTGATAAATCATTGCCATTTCATCAGAAATTGCTGACATTTTTTGGGATACTGAAATTTTTCTATTGAGGTGTCTTATCTTTTTTCAAATCTCCTGAGTTCAAAGATAATCATCTCCCATTCCAAAAGTTTTTGTAAAAAATTGGTGCACCTCTTTGTCATTTTCGAAACCACCGATCTGAACGGCAGATGGAAATTGTCTGAAGGGAAATAGAACAAGAGAGATGCAGTGGCAATGTGCCACATGTTATCGGCTGATATCTCTTCTCCCTCCTCCCACTCCCGTCGAGCCAATGCCATCGTTTTCTCTTCTCCGGCTCCGCTCTCGAGACATAAAGACAAGAAACGGCACAAAATATCAAGTCGCGTGGCAAATCCTTTTCTTCCATCTTTTTTTCTGTTGATCTTGAATTTCTTTGGAACTCCGAAACTGTTGAAACTCTGTATTGTGCTGTTAAAAAGATCATTATTGTTGCAGAGTCATCCAACTCAAACCATTCGATCGAGAAATGTCGCAATACGGTAGCGCTGCTAATTTGAGCAGCTTTCGTGAAAGAACTGGAAGTCCATCTTATGCGTCACTCGGGAAACATACGGTATGTATTTTTTTCAAATCTCGAATCTTCATATTCTACTTGATAGGCTGATATTATGGTTAAAACTTTCGTTTCAACCATTCCTGTTTCCATAACCTTCTGATAGACATTGAAAAACGCTGATTCACTCCGAATTCATAAACAATTTTAAAAGATTGTCGAGAGTTCAAGATATTTGTATGATCAACGCTTTCTCAGCGTTTTTCAAGTTATTCATGGAAAACGAGAAATATTTTTCGGAATTCATGAGAACTGAATTCACTTTGTCTTTTCTTCTTATCATGTCTTAATTTCCAGTTCTTTAGAAAAACCAGTCCAAAACCAGAATCGGAAAATTCAGTACCTTTCTCGTTTTATTTTGATCCAAAACAAATCAATCATGGAAAAACCCGCTAAAAGATCCGAAATTCTCTATCTGTTGGGGGTGCGTAGGCGCAAAACAAAGCTCAAGGCATTCTGTGTTGTAAAGTCAGAAACAGATATCTCGGGTCCCGATGAGACGAGGGGGGGGGAATAGAAAAGACACTCTCATCTCAACGATCAATAGTCAATTCAATGACGTATCCGTTTCATTGCTTTTTCGGCGACCCACGCGGGGAAGAACAGATAAAAGGGGAATCGGAAGAGTTCATAAAACTTCAAGTGTTCTTTTGGAGATAAAAAGTTTTTGCAGGACAATTACAATAGATTTGAAACTGCACGCCACGCCATGAACAGTCGCTCGAACCGGTCGCAAACCAGTCAGGAGAAGGAGGAAATCCGTTTCGGAGGATTCGGAGATCGTGCTGGAAGTGGAGTTGAACTTTCTGGTTTCAACTGGTCCGGAGGAGAAGTAAACAAAACTACGAAGAATTGAAAAGGGAATTGTTGATTATTTAGGTTATCACATCTCCAACTCAACTTCCAAAGGCAATCAAGCCAAGAACGATGTTCTACTCACCAATTGGAGACGGAACTGTTGCCGCTGATGGTTATGAGCTGAAGAGGTACAATAGAGGAAAAATTCCATATTTATGGAAAAATTGAATATAAGGGCTGAGAAAATTCAAAACAAGTTCTGCTAAAAAAAGGAATTTAGGCAACAGCATTAGTATACCATGAAACAACAGTCATAATATACCTTGAAACAACAGACATAGGAAACATCAATAGAAAAAACTTTCAAGATAAATGTTTTGAGGTTTTCAAAATTGCTGGCACTTATTCGTATCTCTTACCATGAATACAGTAATCGAGATGCCCCTGATCCAATTAGAGAATCCACGGTAACATGTTGAATTAAAAACCTTAATTTCCAAAACAACATATGAAAGTGATTATTTTAGAGGGTTTTAACTCACTCATTGGTTTTTCTGAATACATTTTACTTTATTCCAGACGCCCAGTGGACCTCACTCCAAAAGTGACGGTTACCCAGCTCCAACATATCGAACGTGGAGCTAAAGGTCATGACGGAGTCAACATCATTGAGAAGAACTGGAGCACTGGAGGATGTAAGTTTTATTAATCTTACTACTTTGTATGAATGCTTTTCAATTTCAGCCGTTCCTGCTAGCGAAGCTGGTTTCGGAAGTGAATATGGACCAGGAAGCGGAAGAAACTCTCGTGCTGCTTTCAGTCCCGAACCATTCCCAAAACCAAATGGAAAACCAGCTCCTCCACCAGCTGATTTTGGAAATTATCAGCCAAAGTCTGGTAAGTTTTCAAGTTTGAAGAATAAGTGTTGTTCAAAAGTGTTTTGTTCATTTTTGAGTTTCATATTAAAACCTTCTGTTTTCTCCCCTTGTTTTCCCTCTCCCTACTGTCCATTTCAGATCCTTATCCAGCTGCCGCTCGCCCAACTAGCGGTCTTGGAGGAGATGGAGGAAATCCATATGGAGGATCGCAATCGAACTTGGGACCAAAGGACGGACGCAATAGTGGTAATTTCTCAAAATATCCCAAAGTCTTCCTTTTTTGAATGTTTTCCATCCAACTTGTCAGATACTATTTGTCAAGAAAAATTTATCGGAGTTGTCCCAAACGAATCCAGTCTTTGCAAAGTCTTGTGTAAGTATATCTCCAGAAATAGTATTTTTTTCAGTCGCCTCTTCTGTTTTTTCTGATCCATCGTACCGTCTTGACACCAAAACCGGATACCTTATCACCAATCCACGTGAATTGATCCACCAATTCGCTACAATGACTCCAGTGGCAACAATTGACGATAGCGTCAACAACACGCCTGCCACTCACACGATTCAAAAACAAAGCTACTACAAGAGAACTGAGGAAACTACAGAGTATGTTGACTTCAGTGTAAAACCTTGTTAAAATTGCATCTTTTTTGATATTCTTCGAAAAAAAAAGTTTAAACTATTATGTTTCACGACATGTAACCTGATCCTCAGCTGCTAACTGTTCTGAATTTCAGAGAGCAATTCGCACCACATGCCCCATACAAAGCAAATCATCCAGTTGCTTCTCCCAACAAATTCGTTCGTCAACTCCGTGATGATAGTGAGACTGATTTCGAATTTTCGTTTCCGAGATTACAAACTTATTTTTCAGACTTAACCCATAGCCAACGTGAAGCCAACACTCATACTGAACCAGTTTACAACAGAGATCCAAACTATAACCAACGATTCCAAGAGATTAGAACCAAAACTACTTCTTATTCCAGGTAACTTGTTCCTGAATTTGAGTTACTAAAATATGTTATTGTTTCCAGAGGAGGTGATGATATTGATCAACTTACGCAGCAACTTGTCAGTGGTATGCATACTGGCAAGTCACGATACAACTAAATTCTAAAAAAAAAACAACATAAAAAACAATAATCTCCCTGTTCTTAATGGCTTCTATCGTTGTAATTACCGCAAACACAACACAAAATTCTCTTCTTTCCTTTCCGCTTTCCTTTTCAAATATGCTTCTTCCATCTCTTTTTTTTTCAATTTTCCAATTCTGATGTCATCAATATTTTATTCAAAACATATTGTATTCAATATCTTTCAATACCGATACATAATCAATCTGCATTTCTCTTTATAATTTACACAAAATATTATTGTTCTGAATTCCCGAATCGTTTACAACTTTGATTTCTTTGCCTTTTCGAGGAGTGCTTGAAGTTTTTGGAGAAGCATTACGTTTCCTTTCACCTTCAGTTTTCCGCTCATGAATGCCTAAAAAAGTAATGTTTGATGGGGCTTAACTGATAACACGAACCTTTTGAGCATTCAATTTTCCGGCTGCAATGTCAACAAAATCACTATCAGCGACGGTGACCGTGGCGTTAGCCTTCTCTCCGTTCTGCACATCTCCCAAGTATACGGATGGGTTTGCACTCTTGAAATCGAGTGCTGAAAAATGCAACGTTTGAAAAAAAATTAAAAAAAATCGAAACTTACTGAATTTTCCGAGCTCGTTCTTTCCATCAGTAATGACGTAGAGAACAATAGCCTTAAGTGGCTTGACTGCATTTGGATCAGCCTTCACACCATCAGCCATCTCTTGGAAGAGAGCACTACTCTTAATGTTAGATGGGAAAGCACCCCCAGAAGAAGAAGATCCGGATGAAGCATTTCCAGTTGAGGACTCGTGTTCCTCAAGAATGGAAACAAGGCGGGCTGATTGTTCAGTGATGGTTCCAATGAATTCAGCTCCAGCCATGTTGGTAATCGTGGACCAGTTCTTGGCAAGATCGTCAGCGGTGGCGTTGGAGATAACCTTTCCCTTGGATTTGTAGTATTGGATAGTTCCGTACCATCCTGCTCCAGCTTCGAAAACTTTTCCGGACTCTTCGAAGGAGTCATGAACCATGTAAGTCACAAGTGGGGTGACATAGTCCGGTTTCAAAGCATCGACAAGGTTCTGAAACAAATATTAAAATTCATAGTAGTACTCAAAAAACAGCTCTTCAATCCTATTCACTGAAACCGGCATAAATACTTATCAGCGCCTATTATGTGGCTTTTGGCTTGATAATGTTTCCCCCCAAACTAATTAGATAAATCTGTTTCCACTAATAGTATGTTTCACATTCAGATGCACTAGCCTCATCCTGTAAATATTTTGAAAACAGCTGATTTAAGTCAACAAATTACTCAGTCTACCTTGATCATTATGTCAGTATCCTACAAAACCACACTACAACCCTATAAACATTGTTTACCTGTGGCATGACAGTCTCTGTGAGTCTAGATCCGGCAGTTGGAACCAATGTGTTAGCCAATATGTTGTACTTTGCTCCTTCTTGAGCAAGCGAGTTGGCGAAACCAATCAGAGCACTCTTGGCAGCGGCATAATTGACCTGCCCGAAGTTTCCGTGAACTCCAGCATTGGAAGATGTGACAACAATACGTCCGTACTTTTGGTCTCTCATGTATGGCCATGCAGCCTTGGTGACGGCGTAGGCTCCCTTGACGTGAACCTTGAAGATAAGATCTGAAATGTCGAATTTTTCGGTGATTTTCTTTTCCGGAACATTCTGACAAACCCCAATCCAAGTCGGTCATCTTTTGGAAAGATACATCACGGAGGATTCCAGCATTGTTGATGACAATATCTGAAAACAGTTCTGATAACTCAACCGCATTTTTCAAGCAAAAATATTTACCGATTTTTCCAAAGTTGTCGATGGCGGTCTTGACAATCTTGTCTCCGAACTCAACACTGTCATAGTTAGCAACAGCTTGTCCTCCAGCAGCCTTAATCTCCTGAACGACTTTGTCAGCCATTGAAGATGAAGAAGATGTTCCGTGTCTGTCTCCTCCAAGATCATTCACAACAACCTTGCAACCTCTCTTGGCAAGTTCGAGAGCATAAGTCTTTCCAAGGCCACCTCCGGCTCCAGTGACAATAGCGACCTTTCCGTCAAAACGAAGAGCCATAATTTCTAAAACATTAGAATTGGAATTCTTGTTTTTAAACGAGAAAAAAATTCGAATTTGAAAGGAAAAAAAACAACAAAAACTGTACTGCTTTCAAATAAGAAGAAAGGGTAATCAACTGATAGAGAGAAGTGACGATTGATTATATAGATGACTACGCTGTGGTCTCCCTTCTTTGTCCATCTATTACTGTGCGAATGCAGGCAAGAAAACGCGTGTTGTGTATGATAAAGGTACACTCGAGTCGGTTTGAAGGAGACGTTATCGTCAACACATCATATTCAAATAATCCGGAGAAAAAATACCGGTAGTCAAAAAAAGGATATGAAAAATGAAAAAAAAAGTCGGTAAAACTTTTTTGATTACAATTTGAGCGATAAACTTTGGACAGTTCTTTTATAGTTAATGCCTGAAATTATGACATAATTGACAAGTATCCCCAGCTCGTTTCAACTACCCCTTGGAATGGTTGTTCTTTCCTGAATGTTTATAACCTTTACATGACAACGATCATCAATCAAAAGTTATGTAACAAAAACTATTATCTAATCTGTAGTCTCCCGGGACCAGCAAAACCTATTTGAACGTGAGTGATAAAAAAATTCGAGACCGATGTTTGCCATGAAGCAAATAAAAAAGGTTAATCGGTGTTTTTTCAATGCTGATTTTTCGTTTTTGAAAAAATTGTTGTGTGAAACTAATAACTTACTACAGTGCTCTGTTTCTTGCAACAAATTCATTTTCAGATAGAATTTTAAAATCATAAGATATAGGGTTCAATGGGAGAGAGGAGGTTTATAAAAGACATAAGGCAATTGTGGTTTACAAGTAAAACGACCAAACTGGCAAAGAAAAATTTCAAAAAAGACAATACGAAAAAGACACAAACACTAAGACCAGTCTCTAGAAAAGGTATGAAAGATGAAAGAAAACGAGAAGTTGGAAATTACCGTAAAATATGTTTCGAATCGGATGGTTGGGGGCAGAAGCACGACACAAAAAAGAAGCGGGTATGGTAGGGGTAACATTTGATGATACATAATGTACAAAAACGCAACATGAACACAGAAAAAAGCAGGAAACAAACTAACAAAAATGTACAAAGTATTTTACAAGTCAAAATGGAGAGGGGGAGATTTACAATACAATTATTTGTGAACTCCTCCCGGAACATCTTTCTCTCCCCATTTTCGACGCTCGTCTTGATAGGTATCAGGACGAAGTTGGTTTCGTAGACCACCAAGAAGTTGGTAGGTGACTTGAGTGGCCAGTACAATTGGACCAAGGAACGTCGGAACAGCATATCGGAATGCACTCCGGACGACTGAATTTCCAGATGCGCGATCTTCCTGAGCAGCCAGTTCCAAATCGTCTCTTGTTTGATGGTAACCCTGAAAAAAAGAGAAGTTAGTGAAAATCCTCAAAGAAATGAAAACTAAAAACCTACATCATGAAGAATTCCATATGCCAGCTGCAAACTGTGACGGACATCTGTTGGGTTTGTCCCGTGGTTTCTATTGTATCGACGAGACCGTCTTGTTGATGGGTCATCGGGCTTGATCTCGTGCATAGTCATCTCAGCGAGGCTCTGCACAAAACCAGTGAGAGTCTGTGCCATTCCAATAATGCCAGCTGCAGAAGACACTCCAAATGAGCCAACCCCTCTCTGCACTCCCTTCATCACATTTCCATCATCTTTTCTGAATTCTGAAACAGGCATCCAGAACAGATCCACTACTCCTCTTCCAATCTGCACCAATGGACTGATTGGTCCATAGCTTGCAATGACGCTTGGCATGTTTGTAAGCATGTCTCCCGACCACTCACTCATAGCATGCTGCATACAACGTCCAGGTCCAAGAAGGCCAGTGCGAGTATTGATTTTTCGAAGAGTTATGGGCATTTGGTTGAGTTGTCCAAAAGCCATGAGAAGACCAACAAGTGCACCAGTCTTTTCCATGGCAATCTTCCGTTTTCCTTGGTAATCCACATATATGTTGACGGAGGGAGAAAAGACGAATTGCTTGAAAAATGTCTCGCCACGTTCTACGCCCTCTTCAATAAGCCTGGCTCTTTCGTCTTCTTGTTTCTTCTGCTCTTCTTCGAGCTCTTCCTCAACTTTTTGTTTCTCCTGTTCTTCATCGTCATCAAGACTATCCAAGAAATTCTGGAAGCAATAAAATCATAAGTAAGTATGTATAGAATTAATTTTCATAAAACTTACACCATGATCTTCAATTTCATCACTGGTATCAACCAAGTTGTCGACAATCTGGTTTGGATGCACAGATCCCATCATTGTTGAACGCATGAGAATGTCGTCATTGGAAAGTGGTTGATGTGGCATTTTGAGTGGTGGTAAGTCTTTTCTTAGGTTTCTAACAGCTTTGACTGGACTCGAAGTGACTGGAGAAGTTGGAGATCCTTTTCCTGATTCTACATCGTCCATCAAGTTCAACGGTTGAAGTTCTTTGATAGGGCTGACAGTACTATCGTAGTCTCGGGTGGTGTGATAGTCGTCCGGACTTGCAAATGTAGTTAGAGTTCCATGTCCTTCATCAATCCAATCGCCAGTAAGATCCGAAAAATCAACTGGATTAGATGGATCAAACGACTTGTTCAAAGTTTTGTTCAGAGAGTTAGAAGACTTTACAAGATCATCTTCAGATTCCGAGTCATCTCCGGAAGTAGAACTTGTGTACGATCCGCTGAATAACTTGTTGGTTGTTGACTGTTCAATCTTATTCAGCTCTCGAAGTTCGTCATTCAGCACTTCCATTTCATCCATTCCTTCAGCTTGGATCTAAAATAAAAATAATTATACTAGCCACAAAGCAGTTTGTTACAAGCTTACCGGGTCAGTTCCTTCCTCGTCGTCAGGGCTTCTGCGAATATCGAACATTCTGCCTGTAATATAGTACATTAGTATACAAACTTGCTAGTTTATGTGTTACCAATCGATACAGCGGAAGCGGTTAGTGGAGCGTCAATGAGTGGTCGTTTCACTGGAGATTGGTTGTTCGTCGGGATTTTCTCAAGGTACGAGAGGTCACCTGAAAGTTAGATAATGAGCAGACCAAAGCGGAAACTGATGGATGTAAGTTAGTAGGGTATAAACTTTAACTCACCAAGTGGAGTAGCAGGAAGGACTGGAGACGGCCTGAGCGGTTCCGAAGTGAGGGATGGTTCTGGGAGGCTTGGGTACATTCTTCCGATGTCCCCTTCTTGGGACGACACGGATGTTTTTGCAGATGATCGTTTGGAACTGTTGCTTGCGGGAACTTCGATAATCGGGCGTTGAATGAGATTCACGTTAGTTTGACTCTTTTGTAAATCCAGAAGTCGGGATGTTTCTTCGAAGAAGTCGGAGAGAAACTCGAGAGTGTCCTGGTCAACGTTGATTTTGATTGGAAGCATTGAAACTCTCATCTTTCCTTCTCTTGCTTGATTTTCAGCCATTCGAACACTGATGATTGGGGCACTGGCTCTTCTTGGTTGATTGGACACGGAGTACTGGTAGAGCATCTCTTGAATTGTACTAGCCTTCACACAATCTTTGATAACAGCATCACCAATTTGGAACAGAGTAGTCGAGAGATGTGGAGCAGATTTCTCAAAAACTTGTTTCAAATACGTAATCCTATTCAGCTCCAGAATGACAAAAGCGGAGTGGTCACGATGTGGTCCACCAGCAGAGTTGGCTTCAATCTTTTGCTCAGGTCCATATCCATTTCTGTATTCTTCAGTGCAATAGGTTCCCATAGGTGATGGTGAAGCCGAAAGATCGTTTCCAGCGTAGAGACTCAAGCGAAGAGTGAGATCCTTCAAGAAGTAACGAAGAGCTGGTGTGAATGCATCTGACATCGTTTGATACAACCCATCGTTTCCACTTTCTTCTATGCAATGGAAAAATTCGGATTTGGCAGGAGCATCGTCAGTAGGAACAGTTATTGGGAATGGTCTAACACGAGATTCTCCAGGAAGGTTGGTGATTCCTGAGCCGAAAACGTTGTCGTCAACCATACAGAACTCTTCATCAGTTATCGTGAAGTTCTGGGCAATCACGTCCTCAAAGTTGTCAGATGATGGTGCACCCTTGTTCTTCTTCGGTTTAGGTTTTTCCATGGTGAATTCTTTGACTGCATCCTCACCAATAGCGATTCCTTCACTTTCGTCGTTCTCATTGACAGCTTCTTCAATCATTGCTTGGATTCTCCTTTCCACATCATCTGGAAGTGTAGCACCAACAGTCATCTTCTGAATATGTCTACTTCCTGTGGAAGCGTCACTCCAAACTGATTCTCCGGCGATACTTTTTGTTCCATCATTGTTCATTGATCTCTCTAATTCATCAACTGCATCAGGAGTTTTTGGGTCGATCTGTTCATGACTTGTGTATTCCATCACTGTTTTGATGAAAGTGGCTAGAGAATCGGCGCAAGCCCACGCATTTATGATGTCGTTTTGACAGCGGATTTCAAATGCAGGAGTGGTTCTCGAACCGGTTTCTTCACCAACAGCAAACAAAATGTCAAGTTGTACAGACCCTAAGGTGAGGAAAGGAATGAACTTCTTGCTGGAGACTTTTGGAGTTCCATATCCCTCAAATCGAACAGCATCTTTGATTGTGTCGTTACTCATGTACAAACGGCAGTGTTCAAATACACATAATGTCTGGAATGATAACGAATAAGTATAATTGAATGTTACATTTCAAGTTTTACCTTCGAGATATTCATGTCTGATACGATTGAGCTTGCGAGGTTACACTTTCCAAGAGCAGCACGGAGTTTGAGTTTGCTTTTCGGGTTGATCCAAGAGTGATCATATCCAATTATTGCATTTTCGAAACAAATATGGAGATCAGTTGAAACGGTTGGCAGTTCATATCCAGGGATAGCATAGTCTTGAAGAGTGAAGAGATCGGCCAATTGAGTGATCCAGAAGGCACCCCAGTTTTTGAATGGCTTGGCGAGAAGTTGGGAATTTCGGAGAGCAATTCCCAAAAGAACATCCTTGACGTTCATATCCGGCTTGAAATGCATATGAAGAGCAACTGCAAATGCATCTTCAGTGGAACCAGAGCTCAGTTCATCAGTTGGTAACACGTTTTCCAGTTGATTGTACTCTTTTGGCCATTTTCCAAAATCTTTTGCAGTGATGACATTTGGGATGCGAGAGCCTCTTGCCAAATCAATAGAGCCCACTGCAGCCTTGGTTGAAGTGAAGTGGAAATATGTGTGGTTTATATCTCCATGGTAACCGGCCGTTGTGCCAATGTGCACTTTTTCCAGATCGAGTGACACTTGTGAGGCTTCTGGTGATTTTTCGTCCTGGAAATTTAGAAATGTTTGTTTTGAACTCTCTTTTAAATTAGAATCTATCGAAATTTTTTCATCGTAATCATTATTAACACTTTTCAAATTTCTTACCTCTTTGAGTGCAGTATTGCAGAGAATAGAGCATTTGTTGGCGTTGAGTGTCATGACAAACGTATGAGGCATATCTCTGTCAAAATCAATAGTATCCATGCTCTCTCTGATAGTCGTATTGTCATCATCCAAATCCGAATGCTCACTGTCAGCTAAATATTCGAAAGAGTTAGAACTCGAAAAGCGACTAAATGGTGTTTTACCATAGTTCTTTGGAGATACACACTCTTGGAAGGATTCAACTGGAAGTGCAGTGTTTACATCGGTTGGATTGGTACGGAATGCTGGTGCAGCAGGTTGGAAGAGAGCCAGATCGTTGACCAATCTGTTATAAAGAATTTCCAGTGCATTTTTCTCTGGGATGTGAAGCTTTAACGTCGGAATGGTGAATAACATGAAGGTTGACGCGAAGGTTTCACAATCAGATTGGAAATCGAGGATTTCTTTTCGAGTTCCAGCTTGGACGATCTGTAAGTTAGGCGTACTTTGATTGTTCATAACTTTTCAGAATAAATATTATTACCTCTTCTTTTTCCTCTCCATCATGAGAGCAATAAGAACGTGGGGTCTTGGAGAACGGCCCCTCTTTCTTTGGATGTGCCATCATGATATCGGCAGATACGGATTTCATCATGCTCTCAGGAATTCCAACAGATGAAGACTTCCTTGTTACTCCAGCAAATTTTACTTTGCTTCCTTTCAAAACCAACTTCAGATTGATTTTGTCGAAACCATTTTTGGCGGCATATAGGATTCGTTGCTGTTCTTTTGGAATGTTCAGCCCCTCTCCACAAAAATCTCCATACATTTCTGTACAAAGAATATCAATGAGAGAGACCTCCTTCTCCATTGGAATCGAAACATCGATATCCTTGATACCAAGACGGAGGAATTCGTTGTGAACATGACGTTGAGAGAATGGAAGACGAGAACCTTTAGGGTCACGTAGGTCAGCTTTCGGTATCCTTAAGTCAACTTCCCAGTTGGAGCATTTGATGTTGACCAATGTTCTTGTTTTGATTTCCTCCTCCGCGTTCACAGTGTCGCCATAAAGATCGTCCTTCAACTGTGGCACTTTGCTACTGCAATAAAATGCGGTTTTATTTTTAATATCATTGTAATAAAATATTGCGACATACCTCTCTCCTTTCCTGACGGAAGCCTCGTCAAAAAATGGTTTACAAACCAATAAATTTGATATACGATCAACAATCGAGAAATCCAATTCAGTTTTTACTGCACCCAGAAGAATTTCAATTTTTGTCTGTCCCTTGTTCTCCGAAGATGTGCTTAGAATCATCTTGAAGTTTGGATCGTTCTCCACATTTTCCTGTTCGGAATAGTCAAGAATGTTCACTCTGAGAGGTGTACTTCTTCCAGGAACACTTTCTGGTGTAAGGTATTCCAGCATATCAAAATGTGTGGCAACAACTCTGC
Organism: Caenorhabditis brenneri; assembly: GCA_000143925.2. NCBI lineage: Eukaryota > Metazoa > Nematoda > Chromadorea > Rhabditida > Rhabditidae > Caenorhabditis > Caenorhabditis brenneri. The sequence goes on from GL379810.1 coordinate 37,912, forward strand.
ACAAGAAGGTGTCAACGGTTCCAACTCTTTTGCAACTGGACGTTACTCCCAGTGATCCTCCAACTATCCTAAGGTGATCGTTAGGGAAAAAGGCATCACCGGCTTGTCGGATGTTAGCAAGTCCATGCTTAGACAAAAAGTTGAATCCTTGAATGGCAGCGAAGAACTTGTTCGACTCTTTTCTCAGGATGTCAAGGGCATTGGCGTAACCACCATGTTGGAGAGCATAGTCGGAAGACAAGTAGTCACAATGAGGAATGTACATGAGCAATGTTCCAATATGAGTTGTCACTGTTAACTCTTCTTTGACGTTTCCGTTGGCTTCTGAAAAGCCCATTGTTTCAAGTTTTCATCAAAAAGTATGAGTTAATAAAACTTACTCAAAGTTTTGAATTTCTCCTTCTCAAGCTTATCCTTCTTCTTCAATGACTTTGACTTGGGATTCTCGAATTCGCCGAAAACTTCTCCAGCAGTCCAGTTTCCTCCAAATGTTGGAACAGTCATTGGGGCTTCTTTTTGTTGGTTTGGCTCCATGTTCTTGGTCATGTTCTCGTAGTCTTCCTTGCTCATTGGTTTTCCTTGCTCATGAACAATGATTTCTTTTGGAGCAGCTACTGATGAGAAGAATCTGCAAAACGTTGAAATTATAAAAATGATGATTCCTAAGAACTGTTTTACCTTTTGATAATCTCAAGTTGTGATGCAGTGGCAAACACGTTGACTGCTTTGATGAAAATATCAGATTCAATTTTTGACTCTTCAACATCAGCGAAGTTGACATCATTGGATCCATTCTTCAATCGGAAAACCACCGAAATATCTCCAATTACCTCGGCACATTTGATTGGGGCAGAGAAGAGTTCTGGCTCAGTTGGTGCAGTCCTCAACGTCTCGAGCTGATCCGGCGATGTACACTCTTGTGTCACTGGAATGCCGATCATTCGTTGGATACCATTCTTAACATAAGACAAAAATGACTCACGCTTGTCATAGCAAGAATGAAAAGCATCCATGTCGCTCATAGCTGACTGGAACATTTCTGGATGTAATGAATCTTGCGGAGACTTCGTGGGTGATCTCTGTTTTGCTTTTTCTCTTCGTATGTGCATGCTGGTAATGAGAATATCTTCATCTTGACCCTCACTAATATCCGAAAACACATCCGTGTGTATTGTAACTCCTGAAAAACATATTTGTTCAGCTTATTCCATTAAAATTGGATGAGATATTCTCACCATGAAAACTGAGGTTCTTATTCAAATTGGTGGTTGACCCCACACCATGTGGCTGAGTGGTTACCAAGTCAGTCGCATTGGTGTTATCCATCTCACAAGAGCGCATCTGTTCATCCATGAATGAGACCATTTGAGCGTGCACTTCCACAGCAGATGTCATTTCCGACGGATCCTTCGGTATATTCTCAAACCGAAGTGTCATGTTTTTGATTTTGAGGCAGAACCGTGAATAAACTGCGTTGATGAATCCTTGTAAACTGTCAGCAGTGTCATCGTTCCCAAGGAAATCACTGGCGAAGTTGTTCTCTTTTGACACCTCATCAAACACACTTTTAGCCATATCGTCAGTGTCAAGACCCATCAAGACACTTCCAATCATTGATGTCACTGTAATTTGCTTAGTTTAAGAAAAAAAATTTTTTCAATAAGTAAACTTACATGTTTCCATATCATCCATCCTTACTAAGTCAGTTCCTCTAAATGTGAGTTGTAAATCTTCTATACACATTCTGGTAGGATCTGTCATCAAATTGAGCCATGGTATCTCAATTCTGATTTTGCCGATGTACCCATCCACTAATTTCAGCGGTATGTTACACACCGTCAACCCGTTGCTGACCGCCTAAAAGGATTAATACATGTCAATTATATTAATTGAAATTTCAAAAAAACTTACTTTTGTGTTGATGTCTAGATTCTCCAATTCTAGACATCCATTGGCCAGTTCGAGCGATAACTGGTCGACTGATAATGTGTCGTCCAGCCATACGCCCATATATCTCTGGAGCATCACCCTGCACCACACTCTGTTGAATGTTTGCAGAGTCATTCCTGAAAATGATACATTTTTCAGATTGAAAACCAAGAAAATGTTTTCTAAACAAAAGGAATATCGAAAAAAAAAGAATAGCCTGTTTTCAAAATTTTCAAAATTGACTGTTTTTTGGTGATGATTTTTCATTACGTGACCTATTCTTATCATTATTTGATGAAAGTGGGAGACTATCGATAATGAAAAACGGTGTATTGATGCTTCGTGGTTTGTCAACGGCTAGTCACCTGACAAACTGTACATGTATCTAGGAGAGAACCTAGGCGGAAGAGTAGAAATGGTAGGAGAATTGAGGGATGCGCTACAAAGACAGATGAAATAGACAGTAATGGTAAAGGACAAAGGCGCGCGACTGTATTATATAGAGAGTGAGAGTGGAAAATGCAAAACGATTATGAAGTCGAAAAAAAGTTGAAAATTGTCTTAAAAAGTACACTAGTCAGCCGACTTCTAGCACGGGAAAATGCGCTCTATCGGAAGCTCGGAGCAAGAAAAATAGTGGTAAAAAAATAGAAGAAAAAAGAAGAGCCCGGAGAGGGAGTGACATCGTGGTCCTTCTCTTTTTTCTCAAAGAAAACAGCTGATGCTCACCAAGACGGCACACAAAAAGAGGTCGCATCACACCCGACGTGTGCTAGACAGTTGCTCTTTTTAACCCTACTCAGGTACTTTGTTCTCTAATGACAAATCCTCAAATTTCAGGGTAATGGGTGGTGACCAGTGAGGATGAGGGGAGAGAGAGAGAGACTGAATGAAAATGGTAGAGAGAGAATAGTGTGATTGAAAATAGACAGTCAATTGTCGAGACCGGTTTTCATTATCATCTATGGATCTTTCATGTGAGAAGTGAGAAAAAAGTGAAAAAAAGAGAGAAGAAAGTGAAAATTTGTCTAAAGTTGGTTATATTGAAATATGAGTTATTAGTTATAAAGTTGAATTAAATTCGTACAATCGCTAAAAAAAATTTTTTGAGCTGTCGTTTTCGTTTCCGGGGGGAGAACTCAAACAAAAAATTCTCGCCGACAAACAAACATTCCTCACCAGGTATTTCTATTTTCCCCCTTTCTATACAAGCTCGGCGTGCTCGTCAGGCAAAAACTATAACTAAACATGGAATGTGAAACTGATATGAATATTCAGTTTTTTTTTTCTTTTCTAGCCAGGCGTTGGTTTTATGGAGAAGGAAGAATAACAACTGCCTAGTTTCTCCGCGCTCTACATTTTCAGACACACTCTTTTTTTCTATACGTGTTCGTTCCTCCCGTTCTTCCTTTCATGAGCTATGAAAAGGAGAAGAATTTGGTTTTCTTTGAATGAGCAAAAAGGTTTGAAGAGACCAAGTTAAGGGTGAGAAAGTGTGTTGAAATTCTATGCACATACTAATGGGGTAGGATTACGAGCCACCAAGGTTCAATATTTTTTAAAAAACTTTTCTATACTAAAGAAAAGTTGCAACAAAAAGTGCCAGATGAGCAAGAATTTTCGGGAGGAAAAGGCAAGAAAATTGGGAGGAATAGAATAAGAAGATAGCATGAGATCTCCAACTGCGATGGCTTATTTGTGACTGGCCAGCAGACAATAATGAATAATGGGGGTAGTAATGAACGGGGGTTGTCCAAATAAAGGAAAACCCACATGGTCCGTAGAATCTTTCACGTGAAGATAATGTGAGAAGAAGAGACACAGAACGTTTGAAGGAAGAAGGCAAATGACAGTCGCTTGACTTTGCTCGGGTTTTTGAATCATTACGAGTGCCTCCGCTCATTCTCAGGAAAATAGTGCTCATTCTTATTTGTGCTCTTTCAGATAATAAACAACAAATTAATCGATAACAAGACAAAAATCAGGACTATACTAGATAAGACAATGTCAAATGGGGTACCTATTTTTTCTGACGTGATAGATAAGTAGATAGACTGGGTGGCTGATAAAGATCACATGTTCTAAAAGTTACACTGGGAATTGAGAAAAAAAGGCAGACTGACTGATTGGATTTCTCCCTCTTTTTCATCAGATTTCAAGAGATTAGTGCTTGCTACCTAATTAGAAATTCTCAATCTACACCCAAGATCTAAAGTATACGATATCTAAACATGACCCCAAGACAAGAAACGTGTTTATTTTGCTGGGAGAGGATGAGTGTGCTCTATTTAAAACTTTCTATACATTGCCGAGGGAGCGAGAAAAGCACGGAAGAGCAAGAGAAAACGAAATGAGCCACACGGCGCGATCACAAGACCGTGAGTTCCATTCAGTTTGATGAAGAATGATGGTCGGAGGCGGAAAGATCTAAGTACCGCAGCACTATAGTACTGCATAATGAGTTATTTGAATTTTTGAAAAGGAATTATGTGTTTTGGAAACAACAAGTCAAATTAGTTAATAAAATAATAAGTAATAACTCACTGTTGTGGGCGAATAGCAATACATTTCTGAAGTGGGCGATCGCGTCCATTGTTCCTGTCGTTCGAGTTGGGTGCGGTGGTGGAGGTTCAAACAGCGGGATGCGGGTGAAAAAGGACGACTAGGGTTACGCAACAGAGATACACAGTTACGATGGTCCAAGAATATGAGAATGACCGTATATGGGTGGTTCTCAGAGACGAGGAGAGGAGGGTGGTAGGGTTGGGGTCCCGAGAAGAAGAACGGCAGTTGTGGAGTGTCGTAAAGATGCAGTGTGTGCTGAGGACCCTCCAGGTCAAACCTCTTCACTGGGTCTTAGAAGATTTGAATACGCAGGGCAGGTGTAACAGCATCCTCATCGAAGATGCCAAAGCCTGATAAAACAAAAATGTTAATAGGAATAAAGGTGGATTTCGAAAATATACAAAAAGTTATTTTTCTAGTGCTGATTTCAAAATAATGATATACTTTTGAATGGAATTGGTGTTCGAACACTACTGGAGCAAACAAGACGAGTTGTAAATGTTAGTCTTGTTAGTGCTGGGCAGTACTGATAATGCTCAAAATGTCATCAACAATCTGCGCGTTTAATTCTATTATTCTCGACGGTTGTTATTGGATTCTTTCAAAATATTTTCTTCCGGTTATGGAGAAATTTGAGAAGTTGTAAACTTCAAATAGGATTAAAAATGAGAATCAGAGAGCAAAACAAAAGTTTTGAGGTTGAAAAGATCGGAGAATCAGTATTTTAATTTTCTCAGGAGCAAAAAAACTGTGATTTCAAATCAGATTCTGATAAAACTAGATTCGGAAAAAATTCATATTAAAAATGAATTTCCAGTTTTCACAATTGCAAAACAAGCTCTCACTCTAATAATACTCCAAAAAGAATACATATATGACTTGACTCAAATAAGAGGTGTCAGATTTCCCGAAATCTCTGTGAAATTAAGTACAAATGCAGAATTAATGCTCGCGGATTAGCATATGAGTTCAATATTTCATAATTTATTTCTCCCGGAAAGCACTTTATATCCATAAAATATTCTGAGAAAGTGGAGGAAAGTGTTGTAAGAATAAATGCAACATTGCGTGAAGTGTGGTCACCAACAACCACATTACTTCTCCACCAGGATTAGGCAACTCCCAGAAGCCCAGACATTTATTTTTCCTCCCAAGATGCATACTTATTCTGGCAGTTTCTCACTCCAAAAATAGAGTTTCAAAGTTATCACAGACTTCAGATTTCTCCAATCTTTGTCTCTTTTTGGTCCAGACAAAACCGAACCGCTGTTTTTCCGAGGATTGTCTTTTTTCTCAGGAAAACAAATGACATGTCTTTCTAGTGACAGTTTAATGGACGTGATCTATTTGACATTGCACCTGTCTCACAGACTAAATTGACTAGGAGTGCTAAACGATAGTCGGAAAACCAAATATTAAAGGATTTACCTGTCACATTGTCATTATTGTTCTACGCGATAAGATGAGTAATTACGTGAGATTACGTCTTTCTGATCATACCTATTTAGAGAAATTGGCGGTGCAGATGGCGACGATTCGGAATATAAGGGGATGTGAATGCAACAATGGAATAGATTGTGCTGGCGATAATCGTAGTGTGAGCGACAACTATGTTCAGACAATGGGTGCAGCTCGTGGAGACATTTTAGTATGTGGTCCACCATTGTCACGTGAAAAATTTATTTCAAATTCGGACTTCCGCCTGGCCAAAATTTAACTGTTTTGAAAGTGCCTTCTCTTGTTGCTGCGTCTCTTGGAATGATGACTTACTTTCACTTCTCACTTTCTCTTCACTTTCTCATTTCATATTCCATTGATTTTAACGGGGCACGTATCAAAAGTTGATGCGTTTCTTTTTATATCTCTTGTTCTGCGATTCTTGTTTTTTGATTATTTATCTTTCTCCGATAAACCTAATTTGAATTATGCAATTTATGCATAATTCAGCTTTTTTGGAGAGAAACTGATTCAAAATTTCATAGGTTTTTTGAATGAAAACCGGCCAATTTTCGTTTCAATTTCGCGGATATTTTCGATTTCTCTCAAGATGAAGTATCAAATGAGAATAAATTATTTTCCTGGGAAAACAGCGTCATTCGATTTCTGGTCATATGAGGAAAAGAAGGAGAGTAGGATAACGTGACTTTAGGCCGACTCACCAGTAAGAAAGCATCCAGTATTCATAGGGAACAAACGGAAATAAATCGAAAAATGTGATCATGTCACCGGTTGGAATTGCTATCTTGAATTGAATCAAGTGATTTTAGGTGTGTTAGAACATATAATTCTTGGAAAGTAGGCTCTAGTCAAATTTCCAGAATTTTCAGCTGCTAAAGCTGTTTCTAAATAATTAGAGGTCACAAAATTCAGAATCGAAAAGAATTTAAAATGGAAGATGCTCGGCTCATTTCTCAAAAAATTTTCCAAAGAATTAATGAGGACACCCTAATCTAGAAATTAACAACAACAATGAAATAAAAAATCCCCTGAGGTAGCTGGTGTAAGAAAACTATCAAGAACAAAAATATAAATGTTTATATGTAATTGCTCACAAAGTGTAACAACTAGGAGCTATACGAAAAAGTATTGAAAGAGGAAAATTGAAGGCTGAGGAAAAATAAGACGACAAAATTGGTATTTCTGAGACATTTCTCTAAGAAAGGAACATGAGTCAGAAAAAGGACATTCTAACGAACGAGGTGCGTATAACTAAAGTTTTCGTGAGATCTCTTTCTTTGTCTTAGCAGTTTTTTTTCTATGGATTCAATTCCGAAGAAAAAACGTGGGCGCCGACCCTGAAAACCAGTTACACGGCGCCTGGATCTGAATGAAAAACAACAAAAATAGGTAAACAAAAAAAGAAAACACTTTGCTGTCACTTCGTTTCAAAATAAAAAGTCAGAAAAACCTGACTTTCTCTGAGTGAAAAATATAAAATTTAAAAGTTTTGTAGTGTATATATGTATTCATTTTATTATACAAGGAAACCAATATAGCAATTTGTTAGAGAAAAGACAGGGAAAGAACCAGAAATTTGTGGCGACGGGGACTGAAAAAAATCTTGAAGAATGAGTATAGAACACCGAAATCGGTAAAGCAATGCAAGTTCCATTATCTATTCATCAATCTGTAAACTAGACAGATTCAGATGACACTTTAGTGAAAGGAAGTAGTTGAAGAATTAGAAAAAAAGACAAAGCATGAAAGAAGAATGGGGAATCGGACAAGAAACAGAAGCAAGACGACGTTTAGTAAAATCGCGAAAAATTGGAATTGAAATTACAAGTCGGTGTGTCGAGCGTGATTCTTCTGCAAATTATATTGAATTAGATTAGTGTGGGAGACAATGTGCGGGAGCAAAAAATTGAGTGGTGGAATAGGAAAAAGAAAAAGTGCTCATACATTCTCAGACGTCATTGAATCCATATCTTGGAACGACACGCTTTTCGTCGGCGAAAATTTGTTTTGCTCGAGAAGTATTCCTTTCGGCAGTTGGACTCTGAAATTGAGAAAGAAATAATCGTCAACGAATACCAGATGTTCTTACTTTTCTTTTCTAACAAGGGACCTAATTTTCCTCAGCTCTTGGGAATTTTCTGAAAATTTGCCAAAACACTAATTTGTACCCCCTGAGAACGAAAATTTCACTTAGAAATCCCACAACTCAAAAATAAAAATTTTATTTTTTTTGGTCAAAAAATTCTGGAAAAAATTTTCGAAACTCTAAATTTGACGTCATTTCTAGTCTACATACCTTTTCTCAACTTGTATGAACATAAAAACTCGAATTTTCGAGTTCCTGTCAATATTAGATCAAGTTTTTGAAAATTCTTCGAAAACCGGATTTTTTCAAATTTTTGGAAAAATCGCTGTAACTCCCTTCAAAATGGTTTGTGGCACGTGAAATTTGAACTGCGACATCTCAGATATGCCAGAATAACGTGATTAAATTTTGAAAAGATTCTGAAAAAATTCACTTTTTTCCAATTTTTTTCGGATGAACAGGGGGGACCATATCAAGCAAAAATTTTCCGAAAAATTTTTTTTTTCCAAAAAGTGTCGGAAATTGTTTGCCTTGGTGGAAAACTATTGTAGTTAATTCGAAACAAAATTTGAACATCGTTTACCGTACTTCTATTGAGATTTCCCTCAAAAACTGTACTGAAAAACACGGAAAATGAACATTTACCTCGATTTTCGGGATTTGTGGGACTCCTCGTTATGATTTTTGGCTTCAGGGGGCCAAAATGTACTCGCCCGCAAATTTTCAGAAAATTCCCAAGAGCTGAGGAAAATTATGTCCCTTGTAAGTATTTTAGAGCTGATCAAAAACTGAAGGGACTCTAAGAGTTTCACTTTTTGATTCTTTTTATAGAAGCCTAACTTTCATAACATCCTGTTTGGAATATGTTCAAATTTAAAGTATTGATTTTGAACGTCTTCTGTTCTAAGGAGAGTTCAAAAGCATAAACCTGCTCCGTCAATCTGCATTTTCGAAATCGTTCTCTTTTCTCCTGAATTGTAAAACCTATAATTGAGTGCCACCACCATTTACTTATCTGTTCTATAAGTAACTTGTCGACAGAGAAAATAAGCCAATAAAGCCGCCCTTTCAATAGAGTTTTTTAGGAAGCTCAGTTTTCTTTTTGTTTTTCACCAACCTTACAAAATCTCTATCAGCGGGCTCTTCGAAATCAGTGCGAGACTCGTTCTTCTTCTTTTGAAGAAAAGAAATTTTGTGTCTCAACATCTCCATAGACGCATTACGTCTCAATTCATTCTTCACCACTCTGTTCATAAATTCCACCTCATTCAACTGAAGACTCGACACTGAGGTGTCAGTTGAGCCTGGGATTTTGGAGTAGACACCACCCGAGTCAACACTTTCCATTGTTGAATTGTTACTGGAAAAAAAGTTATGAAATATTGAATAGCACAAAAGGAAATAATAGAATACCTGAGTCCTGGACTGGTGCTGTTGACGAGTCTAGTTGGATGGAAATAGCGGTTGAAACGGCAAATCGTTTTGGTCTGAGGGGTGCTGAAGTCACAACCAAATCGGATGTAGCTTCTAGAAAAAAGAAGATTGATTTTTGATCTCTCAAAGCTCAAATTCACCTCAAATGCTCAACAAACAAAAGAGCATCTCCGGTGGCAAACTCAAAAATACCCAAGTTCTCGACCCCAAATCCAAGGCAATGCTCTCCTGTTCCAACCCTAAATTAAGATTTTTTTGGGACTAAGAATATATTTTGGTACCATTTGAGTGAAAGATATGGAATACAATGAATGTCACTAGCTCCGCTGATTTGAAGAGTCTCCCGTAATGCCAATTGGTAGACCCCTTCAGTTCTCTCCCGTCCATTCAAAATGTTCAATTTCAGCATTGTGTATGTTTCAGCTGAAAAAAAACCAATTCAAAAAACCAGTTCCTCATCGATCAACATACGAAATTCAAAGTATTCGTCTTCCTCTGTTGGAGAGTCCAAAGAAGTACTCGGGGCAATGGTGACATACTGCATCTGTAAATTCATCAAGTTATACTGCGTTTCAGATTTCTATCTGTCTCATATTCTTTATTGTTCTCTTCTTTCTCTCTGAGAAGCTATATATTACAACATGTCTTTTCTGCTTCTGAATGAAAAGCAGATGGCTGCATTTTGAAATGAATCCAATAATTGAATAAGGGAAAGGAAGGGGCAAACATTGAAATGTTCACTTTCGTTTTACGTAAACAGTGGTGCAATAACCTTCACGCAACCGGTTGAGTGGTGGTGTCTAGGGTGAATGACGCCATATACGCGAATTTCTTGGCACGGAAAATAAAGCAAAAATTCTGAATAGGGGGTCGTCGCCAAAAAAAGTTTGATGCCAATGTGAATGAAAGTATGTGTCGTAATGTTGAAAAACTAGTAAATAATCGATATTGACAAAAATAAGCAGCTGATATCACAAAACTATTCTTCTAAATAAGTTCGCTTATATTTGAGCGTATCTGCAGTTTTAGATATTGCGGTTTATCATCTGCTGAAAGTTTAAAATTCTACAACACTGCCTACAATATTGAAAAAATTCAATGAAACCATAATTGGACTTGATAATTAACCGTAGAGTTCTAAGAAAGCAACTATGAATTTGAAAAGTTTTGCTTCATTTTGAAGTCCGCTCACAAATTTCTGAGGGTCATTGTGAATTAATTTTTCATGCAACCTTAAATAACTGGCTTCGATCATCGAAAAAACAATTTCTCCAGTTTTTGGGAATGCTCTTTTTACATTTGATAGATGATTACTATCTCTTGAAAAACATCCGTGACTTTTTTATCTACATGATTTTCATACATGATATATGATGCTTGTTTGCGGAATAACATTGGAAAAGTTCTTCTAAATTCTACCCGGCTTTCTCAGTTAATCATCTTGAGTCATTTCAGGAATACTTAACTAGCTTAACATCCGTTCAAAGTTCTTTCTAACATAAGTACACTTTTTCCCTATTAGCTATTCGAATAGGACATGTGCCCTTCTCGAGCAATTTCGTCACCGGACTTCTTTTAAGAGCAAGAACGAAAATTCAAATTTTGAGCTTAATGTTGAGGGACCAGATTTCAGAATCTTTTTTGAAATTTCACTTCAATACCTTTTTCGGGAAACAAATTGTGGAGAGCACATCCATAACCTTCTGAAGTTCCTCACTCGAAAACTGAACATACGAATCATCCTTGTATTGCACTTTCACAAAAGATGCTCCATTGTCCGTTTTTCCTGGTTTCAATGAAACAACACTCTCCAACAAAATTGTTTTAGCAGGCTCCTTCTTTTTTCCGTCACTTTGGAACAATTCAATTCTGGCTTTTCCCAACGAGTTTTCCTCAAAAAAGCTGGCAATGTAGGATTTCCATTTCTGAAATTAAAAGACTAAGGATCAATTTTTCTCGTTGAGAAACCCACTTTTCCGATTAGTTTGTCCTGATAGAGCTGCACTTCGGTTGTCAAAAGGGGCTCCATCGCCTTGACGTACCTTGAGGAGAGAAAGTTCGTGAAAGCCTTCAATAAAGAAGATTGGAAAAAATAAATCGAAAACGAAGTATGTTTTGTTTAGAGAAATTGTTCAATAAAGAAAGAAAAAAGTGTCATACAACGATCTTAATTAAAAACTAGCATTGAAAATTGAAATTTCCGAATCGTTAGTCGCCGCTAAGTCTCAGACCTACCATACAAACATAAAAAGGCGAGCTGTCAAACAAAATGACGACATTATCACGCACATTAATGCGGACACTGCCGACAAGGAAGGCAAAAGCTATAGAGGATTTCAAAAACTTTTTGGTCAAGAAGTAGAACAACTCTAGTGGTAAATGTAATTTCCCAAGTAGGACCCTTGTACGGCATCCCTTTGAGTGAGAGCCTATGTTCTCATCCTTCTCCCACTTCACTCGAGAAAGATAACACTAGAGGACAAGTTTGAGAGAAAAGGTAACGCATACCATACCTGACAGATTATTTGTATTGAGTACATAATTTTAGGATTAGAAGACAACAATGACCGTGGCATTTTTGATCATTGAGTAGAACAGGAATGGAAAAATGGAATGGATAAAAATGAGATAGGGGAGCTAAACCGTACTACCACGTAAATCTATTTGCATTACAACCACTCAGATTCCCACCCAATTTTTGTGACAAACATTTGAAAGACACTTGTTGCACACACTCATACATACATTAACCGTTCGTGTTTGATGGTCTCGAGTTGATAAGCGAGAGATAATAACGATGAGCCAAAAGAAAGATTCAAAGAGATGATTAAAATGAGTGACGGAAATAGACGCATTGTAAATTGCAGATAATATTTGAGTCGCGACAGAATCAGAATCAAAAATCAGTATGTTCTCTCCCAGTCTCCCTTTGTTACTCAAAAAACCGATGGTTGCCATCTCAGAATATAAAATGGCATGTCTAAAACTGCTCGGTCAGTCTTAAGATGTACTTACGACTGCCTTGACCGTGTCATTAAATGGCAGTCTAGTATTGTGAGAATCTTTACGTTTTTGGTCTCAGTTACACACTATTAATGTGCTATAGAGAAGGACATGCATATACAATTGAATGGAACACCTTCAAAAAAGGAGAATATGTTGTGAAAGGGGGGGGGGGGGGGAAGAAGAAAGTATGCAAAAAAGGTTTTGAATTTCATTTGGTTTTGTATGTCAAAAAAAAGGAACGGATTGCCGACGCCCTTCAAACTTGTTCCGTACATTAACATGCTTTCAAGGAGGCAAACTATATCACTGTTGTCATTGGAGCGTGCATGAATTAGGAGAAAAAGGAAATTAAAGGAAAGACCATAAAAGAACAAAATGGACTCTTGTTAGGGAAAGGAGAAAAATTAGAAGAAGAATCAGCACCGACTTTCTGTTTGAAGAAGAGTTTTTGCCGGCTTATCAGAGGCCATTCTCCCAATTATTGACTGTTCGGTTTTATCATAGGAGGTGTTTTGGGTATTGAACGAGAATAGTGGAAAAGAGACAAAATAAACCATACGGACAAGAACAAGAAGGTGGCTGTGTGGAATCAAATGAAATGGGACAACTAGCCATAAAAAGCGGTTGGTGCGGGTTGTATCAAGTTGTATAATTTATAGAGAACGAACACACACAGGGTCTCATGGTTGATGGCGGCGGTTTCATTGAGTGACCCACCTCCCTTCTTCTTTTTCCCGATTATCAGTACGAACTTGGGTAAATAAGACAGTTTGCCTAATGGTGATGATGACAGCACCACTACCATTTGAAACATGGCTGTATGAGGGTGTATTTGTATTGTATTTAAGATTGGAACAGAAATGTTGGAATTAAAGTTAGAAGAAGAGTAACAAAAAAAGTAGAAAAGGTAAATAGAGAAAATGTTGGTTTTAAAATTGAAAAGTTTTGAGTTTGGTCTGAACTATCAGGAGTAACAAAGAATTGACAAAAAAGATCATGTGGTGTGTTTGAATCCTCAATTTTATACCGAAAATTGACAAAAGTTAAGGATTTGTTGGAGGTGTTGTTACAGACTTTCAAATTTTGATAGAAGCTTTTCTCAAAATTGAATTTCATCGAGCTTTTCCCATGTTGTGTTTTCAGAAGGAAATCAACTACTAATAGCATCTAACAAAACGAAACTTCTAAATGAACGTCAACTTGCAACTTTTGTTCATGAACACCTTATCTTAGTTTGTGCAGCAAATCTCGCCAAGTACTTGTTCTTCATTTTGAAATTAGTTGAATATCGAATGCAGAATTTCTAGTCATTTTATCATTATGAAAAAAAGGTGTCTAATTCGTAACTCCGACACAAATGCCTTTTTAATACAGTTCACACAAAAATACAGAGCTGTTATGATTAAGTAGTATACAATAATAAACAGCCTAGTCAACTGAAAACAAGAAAGTGGTATCGTTTCAAAAAACATATTCTAAACTGTGAATATTCCATCGAATGCCATTGATGTTCTAAAATGGTTTGTTTTTTGTATAATAAATGTTCTAGAACCCTTGACAAACAGGCGGGATTTCAATTTGAATGTTCAAAACATGATGAAATACTATAATCATTCGATATTCAATAAATTGAATTATTTTCCTATCAAGTTTTTTTTCTCTCTATGATTCATTTTTCATAGTAAAACATGAGATTCTCTTCAGTTGACTGAACCCGCTGAACAATATGATTCACGAAACTTCATATTAAAACATATGAAAATCGGATTGAAACGTTGAAACTCGGGGTGTCTAGCACAAATTCCAAAAGAAAACAAAACTTACACAGGAGGAAGAGCAAACGAAAAAAGGGAAGAAAAGGGGTTGAAGAGAGAAGGGAAACGATACTAGTGTCCTAATCAGTTGAGTTTGCACAACCGGGTCTTGTACTAGTCACTCATTTCCTTTGAGTCACACCGACAATGACATCGAGCAATAGAAAAAACACAGATAGTTGACCCGGACCATCTGTCGATTGACCTATTGTACTTTATTAGTTGTGGTCATGCCTTGGATTCATAAAGAATGCACTATCACATCACTTTTGAGCGTTACTAAAGTGAACTAGTCGTATGGAACTGAATACAGAAACGATGGATTAAATGTATTCTGTTCCTTTTCCGTTCTGGTCGCCGACACATACACAATACCTTTTCAATAAGGGAGAAGAGAAACTTTTTTTGGTGTGAATGACAAAAAGGACGATAATTGAGCGGCAATGTGACAGTGATATTATGAAGTGAGTCAAGCGGATAACTATGGAGAACGAGAACCAGAGGGGTCTTAGTACAAAAAGGGAGAGAATGGAAAGTGAAAACAGGAAAGAAAAAAGGAAAACCGTTCAGTTTTGAAATTGGCAAAATTACGGGAAAGTAAAGTTTACAGTTTCGAAAACTTTTATTTAGAAACTTGATTTTCGAGTAAAAACAAAACTTCTATACTTTCGTAAGTGGTATAGCCTCTTAATTTTGTTTATTTGTTCTGTGTTACAAAAAATGAGCGATCAAATATGTCACACAAAAAGCTAGAACAAAAAATGTTTATTGCAAAAATCTGGGAATAGATATAAACAAATTTTGTTGTATCACGAGGTTAGCACCAGATTAGAACATCTAGAAAGGCAACACGGAATGATTCATAGAGTCAGTTTTAATGGGGTAATTAAATACGGAACTTCTTGGTGGTCTCATTAGACCCCTACCTGATTAGGGTTGCGCGCGCGCGAAAAAAGGAGAAACAAAACCCTTCGAAGAATCTCACTTGTTGCCTAGTTTATCAATCAAATCGACACCTCCGCCTATCAGAAAAAGAAATATTGCGCTTGATCGGGTGCGAGGTTGAAACGAAAACGAAGGTGGTGTAGGTGTTTCGTTTCTTTTTTTGGTCACGGGAAGTTGGGGTGGCGGTGAGAAAAGAGAAACATCTGAGGAATATATATCATTAGAAGATGATTGAAGGCCTATAAAAACGGAAGGGAAGATATGTAATGATTGGGAGGGTAAACGACAAAAACATGATAATGGATAGTGACAAGGACGAGTAGTAGAAAAAGTAATGGAAACGGATAACTGGTCAAGAGTAAAGTTTCTTGACGCGATTAGATTTGAATAGTAGATAACAAAATGAAAAAGAGGAGATTGATTAATGGAAGATTGGTTTTTGACACTGTAGAGCGCGAAACGGGAAAATTCCATATAACAAATTCGATTGGATTAATGAGTTTTCGATTGTTATCGACCTCAAGTAATTACCATGTCAGTATTGAATAAATAACCTTTCGGTGACAGCAGTCAGGTAAATGTTAGTATATGTTCCTGGTCTGACGACAAGTTTTTGATGGGTAGAAGTAGAACACGCACAGAAACGTAGAATGCAACATGATAATGATAGAAAATCTAATGAATATTCAATATTAAAGTAGAACTAAAAAAAAACTGAAAACGATGAGTTTGTTTTTACAAAAACGGTTCCTGAATGAAAAAACGTTCATTTTCCTTTTTGTAAATCTCTGGCCCTCAACGTGAGTTTGTGAAAGTAGATTTGCATTTAGAAATTTTTAGATTTAGAACAGTTATCCGTCGAAACCATGTGAAGAACAACAGTCAATAACAAATACAAAATTTCAAAATAGGCTTTTTTCATCGACATTCTGATGAAATTCGGAATGGTTCTCTTTTCGAAAACCAAAAACCATAACGAATCTTATTTAGGATACAACGTTCAGTATATTGAAATGAATCGAATTTCTAAACATAATTCAGAACAACTGATCGAATTTATGTTTCACTAAATCATTTAGTGAACACTGAAATCAATTTCAGAACAAAATGTTCAATTGCAGTTCTGGTTTTGAAACTAACAAAAAAAGAGAACAAAACTGATACTCCCCCATAATACTAATACAATTTCTAGATTGCTATGTGTATGTAGAGGAAAACCAAGGTGTTTTTTGTTACTGCAGCATTCTCGTTGTAACTTTTTTGCTGCAAACAGAAAAAAAACAACAACAATAACAAACCCCACCAATTGTACTAGCTTCTCAGAGTTATGAGAGTAAGTTATGTTGGCAAAAAAGTGACAGAAAAGGCAAAGAATGTCGTTGAGATATGAGTTTGATGGGGTAAGAAAAGAGAGGGAACTGTGATGTGCTGAATAATGTGATGGGAAATAAAGGAGGGGGAAACGACGAGCAAGAGGAAGCGACGATGAACAAGATAAAATGGAATGAGAAGCGGTAATTGAAATGACTCTCCATATGATAGATGACATAGAGAGTGTTGGCGAAAAGAGGCCATCGATGCGCACGCAAATCACCTGCTCCCTCTTCCCTCCATCCTCCTTTGGTCATCCATTCCTTATCCCTTTTCTCCCTTTTTGTCAAACCGCCTATGATAATTTCTACAAGATTTATGAAGCTCTCTTGATGATGCGAGTTGCCGATGGTCAATCATGTGAAGCGATATGGAAGGAAACTAGATGTCACCGACGCCAGAAACCAAAAATGAATTATGAACTGTTTTTTTTTCTTTGTATTCTGGCCGAAAAAGAGAAGAAATAAAGTACTGATCAATGACAAATCATTTGTCGATTCATCATTCATTCTTCCTCCAAAAAACTTCATTTTCACAAAAAGAATAACCTTCCCAGTGAGAAGCGTTTTGAACAATAGGTTTTGGTGGTGTATGTATTACCCTCCCCTTTCTCGCCCACCCAATGTGGGAAATATTTTCAAGGTCTCAATTCACATTTTGGCTGTGAAAAGAAGAGTAGTGGTGGCTAGTGGACAGTGACGATGTGATATCACACAACAAATAAAATGATGGAATACTATTCTGACCAAAAGGAAAAAACAAGGAATCGATGGGATAATTTGAATTGTGTGGTCAAATTGGTTGAACAGGGAAATATTAGAATGGAAAAGATGTATAGATGGGTACTTTTATGAAGATGAAAAACATGGAAAAAAGAGAAGGGAAGGGGAAATAAGATGCTTCTCTCTATAGCTACAGAAGTCGTTAAAAATTGTATCCATGGTTATCAAAATGAAAAATGTATAGGTCTCAGAATCTTCTCGTCTTTATTTATTGATCTGGGTGAAAATGAACAAAGAATCAATTTTGAAAACGAAAAAAAAAATAATGCCACTGGCGTTGTAGATTTTTGTTCGAAACAAAAATGTATCACTCAACATAGCAAAATAAAACTGGAAAGGAAAATAGAACATTGGAAATTCAGTCTCTTTTTTGTGTTTTCCAGGATATTCGAGTTTTTATGCCCGAACCTCAGAGGAAAAAATTCCAAAATAGGGATAAAAAAACAATGAATGTTTCATTCTCTATTCCAAGAATTTTTTTTTAATTAGGTTCTCAAAAGCTGGAAACAAGAATTATACCAAATGGAAAATTGAAACGTTTTTCTCCATGACACGAAGAAAAAGGAAACTTTTGAATTTCTATTTACGCAGCGCATAATTCACGTATTTTTTCCAACTGACCGGAAACATGTATTGTGCAAAGCGCTTCCTTTACAAACACTTGCACAAAGATCGCGCAGTTTTCGGCGTGCGCGTGCAGTGTATATTTCGACTAACTCAAATCGAACATCTCGAATTTCGAATTGAGTTGAGCAGAAGGAAAACCCAAGACAGTAGAAGGAAAAGTGGACAAAAATCTAAACAAAGTAGTGTCTTTTGGATAATAAACATATTGAATGAGAGGTTCTTAGAGGCGTAAAGTGTTCAGCACTGAGATTCGAAACATGTGTGAATAGAGGCACTTGGATCATGCTAGAAAAAGTGAGAAAAGTACGAGAAATTCGTGCTTCATGAAAAAGTGAGAACCACATGTTTCTATAGCTTTGGGATTTTTTGTCGAGCATAAAACCCATAAAATTCCGTGTTTCCCTCCCACCCAATGCAAACTTTGTTATCAAGAAAAATCCAGAGTTTTTAGCGTTTAATGTGAAGGCCATATAAAGAATGAACGTACTTCTTATCAAATAACCACTTTTATTACAACGAAGCAAGGAATGGCAAAAGAGACGTTTACACTGACTATCCCGATAATAAATTTAAATTAATAGTGGAAATTGTCAGCTTAAGCGCTCTTGGAGGTGGCGAATCCAACTCTCTTGTTTCCGTGGTCGAAGACGGAGTAGAAGCGTCCAATGAAGACGTCTCCGAGAATCCAGAGTGGTCCAGCTGGGGCTGGGATATCCATTCCCATGAATCCAGAGAGGCAGGTCATTCCTCCGTTTCCGTTGGAGAGTTGAAGAATGTAGTCCTTTCCTTGAAGGTTGAAGTCTTGTCCTCCGAGGGTGAAGGTGATGTTTGGAAGAGATGGGATCTTGCTGCAGACAACTTCGTATTCTCCGTTGAGGAGTGGGATTCCTCCGATCTTGTGTTGGATCTTCTTGATGATGTCAGATGGTCCAGTCAAGAGAGAAGTTCCGGTGTCAACAATAGAGTCCATTGGTCCGTTGGTGTAGGTGGTTCCTTGAATGCTGACGGCTCCGAGCTTGATTCTCCAGTAGTCCTCAGAGACAAGTGGCTCCCAAGCGATGTTTCCAGAGTAGTGGTTGGAGTCAGTGTCGCAAAGGGTGATTTCTCCTCCGTTGGCGATGTCGTTGGCGTCACGGCTAAGCCAGAAAGCGAAGAGTTGGTTGGGGCAGATAGCGGAGTTGGCGAAGATTTGGTCCATTGGTTGGGCGATCTTGTTAACGGAGATAGTGTCCCATCCCATTCCGAAGATTCCGTCGAACTTGGCGGCGACGAAGGTGATTCCTGGCTCAGAGGTAGCACAAGCCAATCCTTGGGTCTTGTCGGTACAGAAGGTGGTGTCATGGGAGAACTGTAAATTATTGTTATCAATTATAGGTTACAAGTTGATAGCAGACAAAAAATGAAAGAATGAAAAAACTTACGCAAACAACATCGTTGTCGACGGTTCCCTTCATGGATCCAGTTCCGTATTGGATCTCGAAAGCGGCTCCAGTAGCAGTGCAGGTGGAGGATTTCTTGCAGTCAAACTGAAATTTTAGAGATTTAGGATACAACTCCATTAGCAGTAGTCATTAGAAACATACTCTGTTGTGCATTCTGCAGGCGATATCTCCGAATGGGCAGTTGGCGCATGGCACCCACAAGTTGGAAGATCCAGTATCGAACAAAACTTGGAAGTTTTGTGGTGGAGTTCCAATGGTGATTGGTCCGTAGTATTGAGCGTTGGAGTAGTCAGAAAGTCCCTCGTTGAAGGCATCATTGTTTGGAACGTAGTCCTTGATGTACTTGGTCTTAAGGTGCTCTTGGATGGCTGGGAACTTGTATTGCTCGCGGGTGTAGGTGCGCTTCTCGAGCTTGATTCTACAAAATTTCAAAAATCAGTTAGTAAACTTAAAAACAGTACAGTTATGAAACTAATGAAATATAAGGAATACTCACCTCTGGATGGCAGTAGCCACGGCGACAAGGGCCAGGAGAAGGAAAACGCGGCCAGTCATGGTGCGTTATCACTGTCGTCCGATTAGCAGCACAGTTTCTTATATACGCGTGTCGCAAACTCCTCGATGATATAATTGTACGTCACGGCCGTTTTTAGTGATAATTAGTGAAAAGGAGGCTGGCCTAAAAACGGAATTCTCCCCCTCTCTTCATCAAGTCAAAAGTTTCGAGTCGAGCTATTAAAACAGTGCAATTTAGAGTGTAAAACGAGGAGGTAGAGGTCATAAAAAGAAAAGAGTCCGGGTCGTTGAATTGCTAACAGGAGATGACTTGCTGACAAGGAATCATATTTTATAGCGTTCTATTTGTCGTAAGCAAGGTATTGAAAACTCCAAACTTTATTGTGTTTGAAAACTGTTTGACATGAATCACTGCTCTGTTTTTACAACTGTCACACCCTCCCTGATCAAAATAACAGTAATCTCCCAGACATATTTGTACTGGGAAGGTTAGATCTATAGAATTCCCCTTGAAAAAAACTTTTATCAAAAAATTTGTTCTAGCATTTTCCGAAAACGTCTTGAACTTTTTTTTACAGTCAACAAAATCAAACCATTAATCCGATTATTCTGAAGTTCTTCACTAATCGTCATTTTCGTCAGATAGTCTCTTTATTTGCGAAATGATAATGAATTTGATATCAAAAATGGAGGAATACGAAGTTACAGTTGGACATTGACCGATGTACTTGAAAAGTTATTTCAATAGGATTTATTAGCAGGTGTGCACACAATTGCATCAATGGAACAAAAATTGGAAAGTGATTGCTCCCAATTTTTTGAAACTTTTAAATTTCTTCCTAAAAGTATTCAACATTGCTCAAATTTTTACAATTCGTTCAAAATACTTCTCATTTTTTCGCTCGTCGAATCAATTTCCAATTCGCTATCAATCAACGAAACCGCGTTAGTTTATCTCATCAAGTTCATCATGCTCTAAAATATATCGTCAACAATGATTTCTCCGGCGGGTCCCCCTCTCTCTCAATGGGTGCCGTTGTCGCTCAAACCGCCAACCCAGTCCGGGAGCTGTGTAAAGAGCAAAAGTTTGTGCGGATGGCTAGGCGAGCAGTCGTTGTAACGGATCTCGTTCCGCACGCCTCATCTCTTTCACACGAAATTTTCACTTAAAAATGAAAATTCGACTGCTTATTTTCTCCATATTCTGTTCTTTCTTATTAATTGGATTGTCAGACTCATTTAAAGCTCCTCAACATGTGAGTGCTACAAAAGGAAAGTTCTTCGTACATACTCTCCATTCTGCCAACTTTTTTCCAAGCACAGGTCAGTTGTGTTTATTGATAACTGTGTCGTGACGTTTTCACCTATTTCCAGTAAAAGTGAAGTGGGAGGCTACACTAAACAACAAACCAGCACTTCCAAATTGGCTCCGACTACTGCCGTCTCGCCACCCGGAAATCGCTTATCTAATAGGTGATCGTTTCGTTTTATAACCAACCAACCGATCGACATACTAAAAACGAAAATCATCTTGTGATTTTTATCGCTTCTATATTTTTACAGGCACTCCGGTCACAAATGTACAGCATGTCACCCTACACGTGATAGCAAAACGAATGGATAATTTCGATATTCAACAACGGATGATAGTCATAAATTTAGTGGAAGATTGTTAGTTCAAAAATTGTCAATCAGAAAAATGATAAGAAAAATTTAGCATTATATCAAGGAAACACGCAACAAATATTCGAACTTCCTATAAATGGTCTCGATGTGGAAGATCTGGTTTCAAATCGTGAGCGAAAAATAAGTGAGTAACAGAAAATATGCACTACATATGATGACATAACATGTTTTCGTTCAGGTCAACTAGAAAACGCATTACGTAATACGTTTCGCGGTAGAAATGTGAACCCATACATCGCAGGAGTTCAGGCAAGATACGCGATTCCTCGTGGAAAGGAACACATTTTCAAAAACAATGTTGGGTAAGAAACATGCAATTTCTAACCCAATTTATGACCGATATCTTCAGAACCACTGTCTATGTTGGTACTCAACAAAAGTTCTATCCTGGTACATTATCAATCGTTCGGAATTTGCAAACAATGCCAGAATTCTGCACAAGACCCTCTGAAGTTGTGATGAATAAGTATTTTGCACCGACGTTCTCTGTTGACTGGTGTAATGTCGGGGTGGTAAGAACCTCAGGATTACGAAAACCGTTAAAAATTTTGTGTTGTAGAGAAATGTGTCATCAACTGAAGATGAAGTGAGCGAGAAAGTGATGAAAAATGAGCAAGGAGGAAAACAAAATTCTGAGAAACCAGTGGAGGTGGGTCCTTTTTTACAAGAAAAAAATAAAACACCTTTGCGCGGTATCAAACACTGTTCACATTGTTCGTCTCCCCTTCTTCCTGCGCAGACGAAGAAGATGTTCTTCATTACCCTCTTTCCGTCTGTCCTCCCTCTCAATGACCATCTCAGTCTTCTTTGCATTATATAAATCCCCTCAGTCCCTAGTATTCTTAGCAGCTGCGTGGTTGAGTGGTAGTGTGCGGTACTTCGGTCCTCGTACATGCCGGTTCAATCCTCGCCGTGGTTTGAATGATGACGCTTCGGCCCATCCTCTTCCTACCGTGATTGTTAGGTGTGCTTCGGCCCCGAAATAACGATGAGCATAGGCATCATATATCCTATGTAGGTGTGCCTCGGCCCCATTCAAAAACAAAGTATCGCACTTTGTTTTGCATTTTTTTGAACTTCCTAGTACAATTTGAAAAATAACTCCAATCTTGCAAAATCTCGAATAATCTTTTCTATTTTCAGGAATCCAGTGATAAACCTGAACAACCACCCCGAGAGTTGTACGGATACTCTGAGAATGGTTCCATTATTGTCTATGTTGCAATCATATTAGGAGTCTGTGCACTCCTCATTTTTCTGATGGTGCTCATTTTTTTTGGGTCAAGAGAAGGGCAGAAATGGAGAGACGACAAAACGTCTGGGTAAGAATTTACTAATCGTTTCTCCATTTTCCATAAAATAATTTCCAGTGAAACCATGGGAGAATTCGTGAGCATTCGTGACAATCAGAAAAAGTTGCGAGAACTTTCTCTTCAAAGACAACTACTCAGCATGGGCCCGGACACCAACTCCACTGCTCCTTCTGGAATTCACTCGTATTTGCAATCAAGAAGCAGAGCTCCAAGTACTATTGCTCGATTCAGCAAGAGTGCCAGCAGATTGAACGATAGAGGTACAGATTTTTTCGAGATTATCAAACATGCGTGAAATTTCAGAGGATACAATTGAACTTCTTCCATCTGGAGATCATATTCCTGTGGGAAAGCAAACTGTCGCTGAAGCTGCGAAACAGTGTGGAAGCTCATTGCATTTGTACAGAAATCCATTGAGCAGTGAAAGCGATGAACAGGAAACCGAAAGTTCTGAGGATGAAAATTAAATAAGCCATATTTTATTTTCGAAGTATTAATAAAGATCTCAATAATCAAAGATTGGGAATCTGGTGAACTTTGCAGTGCAAGAAACTGCTGTGCAAGCAGATGTAGCTCCTTCAAACTCGTAAAACATGATAAGGTTGGTTCCCTTGTGCAGGAATTCAGCAGGAACGTACAGAGTTTGCTGTAATTTCAAAAAGGTTATTTTTTTTTTTCCAACTGAATTGTACCTGGGGTCCAATAGAAGCCCAATATCTTCCGATATTGTATTGATTGATAGTCACAACTCCTTTACCCCATCCTCTAGTGTCTAGGAACGTGTCAGCTGGAGCAGTTTTGATGTGCAAGTTGCCAATAAAAACTGATGGCTGGCTGGTTACAGCAGATTGAGATTTCTGGAAAAAACAATTGAATTTTGAAAAACAAGAGATAAAAACAAACTTCAAAATCAATGGTCTCAATAATGTGATTTTTCATCTTTTCGTAGTTTTTCACCATACTGATTTCATAGGTCTCAATCGGAACTTCACAACTTTCCCAGTTCTCTAAAGTCACGTTGTGCATGTATACATCTCCTTGGAGTCCCTGAACGTAATGCTTGGTGGGAGCTTATCAGAATCGGAAAGCTTACTCTAGACATGTCAGGATACTTATTGTGTGGTCTTCCAGTAATTTCTACGATAATTTCCAAAGAGTTGAATTGATCCAAGCATCCTTGAACATCAATAGTATTGTTGTGAATTGAGTTGAATTGTTTATACAGAGCACCCTGAAATTCAGAATGAAACTGTTTCAATTAAAAAGGACAAAAGCATACCACAAAATCTTGGTTCAAAAATATGTATGCATTATCGGCAAAGTTCGGAATGTAGAGTGTTCCGCAGTCAATTATAGTCTGACATCACAAAAAATTAATTAACTTTTCTTTTAAGTCACCTACTGTGTTATAATAGAGGTAGCCATAACCATGTCTGATATATTCAGCAGTTTGTGGAGTTTCCTTGCTAGCCCAACACTCAGGGTTGACTCCCAAGATAAATCCAGATATCGTGTCAAAAACAGTAAGCTGAACATCGTCATAGGCGGTTCTCGGAACATTCGCAGGGACAGCTGCTGGTGGGTATGCCCATCCCGGAATTTTGCTGACCCAGTTTCTGATTGCCAGGAAAAGTTCAGTTGTATCTCCAGCTTCAGAAATTGGAGCAAAAGAGTCATAGGAAGTTGTGACAGGGTGATCATCTACTGCTCCATTCCAATATCCAAAATTGGTTCCACCATGGGTCATGTGGAAACTGATACTGGCATTTAGCGCGAAGGCAGCTGAAATATAATATTGAATACAAGTTTTTGAGAACTGAGTGTTTCTTACTTTGTGCTGTTTGGATAATCATATCATTTGGATACGGGTCGGTAACATTCTTTGCCCACATTTTGAATGGATTTATCATATATTGTGAAGCAACTGCTGGGGCGCCTATAAAATTTGTTGAAGTAAAATAATATTTTTGACCTAGCTGACCGGAGAAGAACGCCTTTTGCATATTGAACCAATTCTGCACTTCTCCTGAAACTCCGGTTGGAACAATTTCAATAGTGGTTAAGACATTAGGAAGGCTTCCACATCTCAAAAATTCTATGACTGGCGGATCAACAGTGAACAGAACAACATCGTTCCCCAGATTTTCTCTCACAAGGTTGGCTAGTTGAAGCATGTAAAGTTGATCACAAATTCCAAGAGTTCCATAAAAATGTTCAATTTGGACCATAAGAATAGGCCCTGCATTTTTTCTCATCAACGGAGAGATTTTTGCAAGAAGATGCTTAAACCATTGAGTAACCTCTGCCATGAACCTGAACTAGTTTCTCTTAACGAAACCACGCTAAAATGGACATTTGACTTACGCCTCGTCACTGCTGCGGAATTTAGCAATTTTCTTGTTTCTGATAAGCCACCATGGAAGACCTCCATTATCCCATTCAGCAGATATGTATGGACCTGAAAAAACTTATGAAGAATGGATGCCTCTATTTTTTGCGAACCAATTCGGATAATAGTGTACAATCCATTGTCATTTGCAGTTTTAATGAATTTCACCAAATCCAAGTTTCCAGAAAATTGAGGACTCTCATCTGTATAGAATTGATGCAGATTCCATGGAACAGGTACAGTAATTGCATTAAAACCAAGTGCACGAACTCTTTTCAGTCTGTCATCCCATTTCTGATGTGGAATTCGGAAATAGTGTATTTCACCAGCAATATAAGTGAATGGATCACCATCAAGTAAAAATTGACTGTTTACTTTATCTATTTTGAACGATGGAGAAGAATCTTTTCTAAAAATTTTGAGATGAATTGAATGTTGTATTCTTGCGAAAACTACCCAAGAACTGCTGAAACTGCAAAACATAAAAGAAAAAGAGCGAATTGGCGACTCATGACTGCTGATGAGTGTGAAATGGAATCAGTTGCCTATCACCATCTCAACTTTTGCTTCCTTATCAAATTTTATTGGCAAGTACCTATCAAAGGTCGGTAACTGATGTTGGGTGGAAAATCAAGCTAAAAACAAATGTAACTGAAGTTGAGAGTGTCTATTAGCGACATCACAGAAGTTCATTAGTTTGAAAAATCAGTAATTGAAAATTGGAAATCTACTGAATTTCAAAGTGCAACTTAATTGTGAACAAGCTGATCCAGTTCCTTCAAACTCGAAAAAAATGATATTATTGGATCCTTGTTGTAAGAATTCAGATGGCAAGTGCAACGTTTGCTGAAAAACAATTTTCGTAAAGCAAATCACATTTTTCTTTTAGGCTAACCTGAGGGCCTTCTGTAGACCAGTATCTACCAATATTGTACTGATTGACAGTTATAAAGCCTTTACCCCAACCACGTGTGTCAATGTAGGTGTCCATCGGATCATTTGTCAAAAGTAGACTTCCGAAAAATATTGCAGGCTGATGAACATCTTCGATTTTCAGAAAAATACTCAATTGCCTGAAATAAATTCAAAATCTACCTGTTGGTTTCTGAGTTGTTTCAAAATTGAATCATAGTTGGTAACAACGTTCAAGTTTGTCGTCCCAAATGGAGTTTGGCAACTTTTCCAAGCAGTGATTACTTTATTGTCCAGAAAAACAGGCCCTTGGATTCCCTACAAATTATGTTTTTCGTTCTATCAATATTAGGAATCAGAACTAACTTTGGAAATAGAAGGATGCATTGTATGACTTCTTCCAGTATTTTCCACAATTATTTCCAATGTATTCGATCCAGCGTTACAATTTTGCAAATTCATTGTGTTATTATGAATGTCAGCCATTTTGCTGTAAAGAGTACCCTGAAACATCAGAAGTCGTCTGAAGACAAATCGAAGGAAGTTTTACCACAAATTGACCATTCAGAAACACATATGCGTCATCGGAAAATGTTGAAATGTTCAATTGACCACAATTGGAAATCATCTGAAACAAATTCAGTGAATTTTATTCCGCAGGTTTTGACCTACAGTCTGATAGTAAACAAAACCATATGCTTGATTGATATCGTCTGCTGTCATAGGCTGATCTTCAGTTTGCCAACATTTCGGGTTACCAGATGTTATGAATCCTAGTACTGTATCTGCAGGTTTCAGAATGATATCACTATAGACAGTTTTAGGAATCATTGAAGGTACACTAGTCGGTGGGTTTGGCCATTTAGGAATTTTGCTGATAAAGTTCCTGATAGCCAATAGGAGTTCAGTAGTATCTCCTCCTTCAGAGATAGGTGCATATGAATCATAAGAAGTGGTAACTGGATACGGACTATTGTTACCGTTCCAGAATCCAAAATTGGTTCCGCCATGAGCCATGTGAAAACTCATACTTGCGTTCAGATTCCAACCAGCTGAAATTTCAGTATTAAGTTCACAAAGTTCGAAAGAAAATTCACCTTGCAAAGTTTTCATGATTATTGCCTCAGTATAAGAATCATTCTTCTGAAGTCCCCATAATTTGTATGATCCGAGAAGGAACTGAGAGCCAACTCTGGGACCACCTTAAAGAGTTATTTCTTTTTTTCAAGTTGAAAATACAAACCTCCTGCTAAGACTTGTTGTTGTTCAAACCATCCATTCACAGCATTCGAGTCACTATTTGGTTGCATTTCTATAGTTGGAAGTATTCCAGGAACGATTCCGCATCGCATGAATGGCATCATTGGGATATCAACTGAAACATCATTTGCAGGAAATGAAGAACCGTGAGAAAATAGTACCTGAGTACAACACAACATCATTTCCCAAATACTTTTTTGCCAGATTCGCGAGGTCAAGAATATAAAGTAAGTCACAAATTCCTATCAACCCATAGTAATGTTCAATTTGTGCCATTAAAATCGGTCCACCATGTTTCCTCGACAATGGTTCAACTTTTGGTAATAAATAGTTCCACCATTGAGTGACTTCTTGCATGAATCTGAAAATTCTTAAATAATTACAAGATTTGAACTTTGTTTCTCACGCTGCATCACTACTTCTATACTCTTTGATTGCTGAATTTTTGATAAGCCACCATGGCAAGCCACCATTCTCCCATTCATCTGATATATAGGGTCCCAGTCGGATCAATGTGTATAACCCTTTTTCATTGGCAAGTTTGATAAACTTCACCAGGTCTAAGTTTTCAGAGAAATCAGGGGACCTGAATATCGTATGAAAAACAGACTGTTTTATTGGATAATTATTTTCTTACGAATCTTGATTTGGTTGATGCAGATTCCAAGGTACTGGGACAGTAATAGCATTGAATCCCATTGAACGAACACGGTTCAGTCTATCCTCCCATTTGTCAGTGGGGATTCGAAAATAGTGGACTTCACCGGCAAGGTATGTGAATGGTTTGCCATCGAGAAGAAATTGGTGATTGGTGGTGTCGATAGAAAAAGAAGCAGGTTCGGCGTTCCTGAAGTAAGATGCTATTCATTTAAAGTTTTTCAAGTACTTGAAAACGTAATAAGTTTCCAATAGGGTGGTCTTTTTTCTAAACTTACCCAAGAAACAACGAAAGTAGCAGAGACAGAACAAACATGCTGCTCATTTTTTAAGAGCTTGACAGACAACCTCGTTTAGCCACTGTTTTATACCACTTTGCCGGTGGTGTGTCTTTGATGTGATGCGAAAAAATCAGGGGTAACTTTCTGATCTGAGAACATCGAGGTTTGGCTTATCAGTTGTAACTTAAAAACTTTAGGTAAACATAACGCCAAATAGCAGTATCGTGAACAATTTGCTTGAAAATTTTGCAACTTGTTGATTGGAGAGTTATGAAGTCTTATGGAGTTATTGATATTATTATAATTTGATCATTAGGAAAATTATAAATACGTAGACATTTTATTCACAGATATGCATAATTTTCATCAAACATCAATTCCAAACAATCGAAAAATCAATATCTCATTGGACGTCTTCCATGAAAGAATCGCTCCCCTCGAGGAAGAATAGGCCTTCCAAAATTATTTCCATAGCCACCTCCACCACCAGCCATCCGATTGAACCCAAAGTTGTTTCCATTGTTACCATAACCATTTCCAAAACGGTTTCCATACCCATAGCCATTCGGTGGGTAGGGTGCTTTAGTGGACTCCGTAGCTGCTCCTACACTCCCCTTGATACCATCGTCAACGTTATTGTTATTGTTGTTTCCTCCATTAAAAGGCATCGGTCCGTTGTTATACCCATTGGGAAAATTTCCGTTCGGACCATTGTTATATCCATTTGGACCGTTTCCTGAGAAAAAGTCAGAGATCGTTTGAGTTCAAATTTTTTGAGGGAACAAGACACTCAGAAAAACAGGAACTGCGTAAAAGTTAGAATTTGCATTTTCGAAAAGGTGCCAAAACACATACCATTGGGCCACCATGGCCCCTGTCCTTGTCCCTCTGGTAGACCATGGTTTTGGTTCTGGTTCTGATTCTCCTCTTTTGGTTTCTCTTCCTTGTTTCCTACACTGCCTTTAATGCTATCATCTGGTGGAGGAGGCTGGGGACCACCGTACCCTGAATTCGAAAACATGAAATATACCTAGAAATCCTCTTCCTTTAAAATTGAGTTTATAACTCTACCATTGGAGTTTGGTCCATTCCAATTTCCCATCGGAAAATTTCCTCCTCCTCCACCATTATTCCACATTCCATATCCATTTTGTCGTTTTAGACGGGTCTGGTCAACAAGGACTGGAATAATGTTTATTTGGCGGACCCTAGTACTTTCTGTTTTGACACCGTTCTGACTTCTTTTTTGAATTTCTGTGTCATTTTACATACTTTTTTCCTCACTGCTGCCTGGTTCCTGTTGCGTCAAAGCGGCGTTCACAAATTGAATCAGAAGAAACAAGGTTGCGACTATTTTAAATTTCATTTTCAAAGTTGAAATGGGCGTTCCTGAAACATTAGGAGTCGTTTCACGAGCAAAGAATCTTGCTTCAAAATAATAAAACTAACAAGCGGTAAACATGATTCGTCTGAGTAGATGAGCTAAGCGAATCACCACAACTGTTATCCTATTTATCCAATTTTCTCTCAAAAAAAATTTGCAATTCAAAAAACCTGGACCTGATGGTGATGCCTCTTTTCCATTTTATTTTTCCTTTTGCCATTCCTATTTTTCATCCTTTTTCGACTCTCAGACTCTTCGCCGATCAATGCTCTATGACTTTTTGTTCATATTTGCCCTCATGTAAATTATCATTCTATTTTTACCATATTTTCATCGCTTTTCGTTATTCCGCATGGCTATTCGGATGATTTTTGAATAATTATGAGCATTGTTTGTCTAGCTGCCTATCCATTGTGGTCACGCCTTCAGATAAATCCATGACTATCTTTGAGAAAAGTTCAACTTGATTGAATCTGAGGGATAACCCAAGCTGTCTAAAACGCAACAAAAGAAATAGAATCCAATGAAAAAGAGGAAGAAAAGGAAGGAGAAAAGAAGGAGGAAAGTAAAGGAGAAGATAATCATTTTGAGCATTTCAACTTCTCCGTCACATTCGAAACTAAAAATACATTTTTACTCAAGGCGATTTGTAGCAGTCTCCTTATTAAGTATGCAAATCTGAGAGTATGGACAAGAGTTGGTCAATCTTGTTCCTTTGTACATTACTACAACTTCCCTGACTTTTGTGCTCTGTAGTGTTTTCTGATATAGGTGTGGCATATCAGAAGTGCCTAACTTTAATATCAGAACTTTAGAAAATTTTGATATAATGAATGAATTAGCGATCACGTATGTAGAAAGAAATGATCGAGTATCAAAGAGTTTGATAAAAGAATAATGGGAAAAGAGATATTTTCTTGTTGTTGTAAACAATTCGGAAGTTTTGAAAACTTTGTTTCACACTCTTTTGTTTTGTTGTTGGAATGAAGTCAAATAATGTTTTTTCAAGAAACATTTCACTGGAAACTGAATTTAGTATCGTTGATTATAGCCATGTGACAATATTTTCTGCTCTCGGAAAAAAAGAAACATTTGGAAATGAACTAGGTTTTTAACGACTCGAGTACTGTAAATTCTAGAGTAACATGACAATTAATTCATCTCATACTTGTTTTCAACGAAATCAACTTGAAAATTTCAATTCCTCATTTTATTTATCACAAATCCTCCAGAACATTATCAAAAATAAAAAAGCCAGTAATTTTAAAATAACAAATTTAGTGCTTTACAAAAACTCCAACATTTTTTCTCCCTCAGTGATAGGTTAATACATCCCATTTCCTCTTTTCAGTACATTCCGAGTTTTTTGCCTTCCCAGAAGACAATTTCTTCCCCTTTCCCTTTTTATAGGAAGCTTCTACCGCCGATTCTTGTTAGCCACGACAAGCCAACAAAAACCTGAATTGAGCTCATTTAGTAGACGAGCAAGATAGATGAGCACGTTAAGAAGGCGTGTGATGATGACGAACCCTTGTGGGGTGCTCATCTATGCAACCTTTGCACATCTCCAAGGTTTTTTGTTTCTCATTTCCTAGATACGCTTTCGTTTTCTTTATTCTTATTTCAATATGATGCTTGAATGGCTTGCAAAACGTTTTTGCAAAATTTTTGTTTACGAATAGTATGGGGAGCTCATTTATCCATTTAATTCATTTTGAAAAAAATACCTGAATTTTGTTTCAAAAAACGTTAAAAAATAATTTTTAAAATGAGTGTTCAGAAAATGTTCTCTGAATTTCGACTTGTTCCTTTTCTTGGAAAAGGCGCCCTCAAGGTATTTTCTATTCTGAATTGCTCTATAAAACGTTGCACTTTCTCTTTATCTCATGAATTTTTCCTGTCTACTTTAGACTTCTTGCGCTTCATTTTTTGTTTTAATGGTTTCCTTCCGAGTTGTCCTACCAGACTTTCCAACTTGCAAGGTTGAAAAACCAACTGGTCGACAAAAAAGTCGGCGTCACATTCTCTTTTGGAACTCCATGCGATATGTCAACAGAATAGGTCTCTTGAGATTATATCAATCAAAAATTTCAATTCGATGGGATATCCCGGACAGTGAAGCCAGTTTTGGAATTTTTTTGAATGGCCAGAAAGATATTCGATGAAAAATTGTCAAGAAGAAATCTTGTTCCGTGTTTTTCTCAGTTCGAAAACAAAGATTTTAGATTTAGAACGGAAGTTATCAGTGACAATAGATATTTTAAGAATCTGGACAGTTAATTGGAATCTAGAAGTTTTCAGATGTTTTGTAGGACAGTAGCTTTAAAGATTATGTGTTGATCATAAAAATTTGAATTTGAAATCTTTTCTTTTTTTTCTGAAAGATAAATTTGTAGCTTTTTTTGAGTTCTTGATGCACAGTTTTGGAAACCACGATCTTGCCCAAGAGATCATTCTTCTTTTCTCGGTTTAGATTTCTGTGAAGAATTCACAATGTGTGACTGACAGAAAAAGTATCTTTATCACGTTTTCTTGAATTTCACCAGATCTATTCTTTCAAAAATTCTGGATATTCTTATGATTTCCTGAACTCCGAACTTCATAGTCATTCTCACTCCCCCAGTTTTCGGTTACGATATGACGCATTTTTTCGGAAAAAATATTATATTTCTATTAAGAAAATTTGCGAATCGGATAAGGATGAGTGCACTCCTCAAACCCGAGACGATATATTCCCACAGTTACTTTTTCAATGTCTTTTATTCTCAATTTTCATCCTTAGTCGTTGCCTTAGACAAAAGCTGAGCCGTTCTTTCCTATCAAATTTCATAATCTTCCTCCCCATTTTGCCTTCCTTTTCTCGTCATCGACCTCATACCAAAAGGGAAATCCCTTCCTCTTCATCCATATTACTTTTCCTTTCCTTTACTGCCTACACCAATTGTCGAACTCCGTTTTTTTTTGTCTGTCTTGTCCATAGATATGTATATCCATTTCGTTATACGCCTATTCTTCGGAGCCTTCTCGACCAACTCGCTATTCAAAAATTCGGAAGATCCTTTTTCGATGCTCTTCTTTTCTGTTTTCTCCATCCTTCCCCTTTTCCTGTGCAGTTTGTTCGTTTAGAGTGAAAGAATTGAGACAAGAAAGTAGAAGAAGACGGAGGGGAAAAACGCACCCCGTTTCTATCTCTCCTAATTTTTTCGAGCTTTGCGGTACATGTCCCCATTCACCATCAACTTTCCCTCTGAGTCTGTCCATTCAGTTCGTTTTTTCAACATTATTTTTCTAATCAACCCGTCACAGAGTTTTTTTCTTTCCCTGTTTTTTTGGGGCTCTTTCCTGCTTTGAAGTCTTCCGAAGCTCAAAGTTCGTATTTTTTTGTAAGACATACATAGATAACAAGCTTCTTGGTTTCGACAGAAACTTGATACATCTCTCCTGTTTCATTTTCCATGACGATGACTTTTTTGAAAGTTTCCAGTGTTTTTTTCTGTTGAAAGCTCAATCCCTAGCCCCCATTAGTACAAATCTCAAAAGTTCATCGAATATGCACTTTTATATATAGTGAACAAACATAGGAAGTGAGCAGATTTTATGAAATTCAAAGTGTAGGCGTCTATACTTCTATTTATTATTATTATTATTACATATTAGCTCAATTTTCATGTCACTTCAAATAATATGTCTGATGTCGTTTTTTTCTCAGGCACAGTCACACGCTAGGTGACTTGTATCCAGTATTTTCTCTGATTCTGAACGTAGACAGAATGCGAATTCTAGTTTTCTCGAATCGATTCTCATTTTTATTAGAAGAAAGTGTCGATAGTTCTATGGTGATTATCAAATCGTATTCAGTAGAAATTCAAGGAACATTCCTAGAAGAGAGTCGGATTGGAAATGCACATGTATCTCGATAATAGGGAACTGAGAACGGCCTCAATAGACTGCCAGCTTTGATTTCTTTTGTTTTTCCTGTTTTTCTTCAATTTTTTACACCTCAAGTTTTACAATATCAACGAACTTTTGTTTCTGGTCCCCTCCTGAAACTACCGGATTTCGGTTACAAAAACAGTAGTTTTGAAGACTACTTTGACAAAAATTTGAATTATATTATGATAAAGCTGTTAATCTTCACTTTAATTTGGTTTGTTAGCTTTCCTAATCTTTTTTGTAATGCGACATATTTGCACTGTTTGTAATGTTTCTATATTCGGGGAGAAACGTTTCAAACTTGGCCTGGACGTAGTTTCTTTTTTTCATTGTCTCGATTGCCCTGCGTTTTAGCGATTCATAACTTGTTCACTTACGTGCATATTTTGATACTCTTCGGTTCTGTAAAGGAAGCTTGTTCTCTATTCTACCAAGAATTCTGAACAGCAGAATGCTTGAAACTGTTGAATAATTTATCAGCCACTTGGTTCCAAATCGACATCTCTCCACCCACTTCCAGCCAAACGTCGACATGAACATGAATCATGTTGTCTTGTTTTGACGGCCCTCTTTAACGATTTCACGGGACAACACACATGAGCAGCATCTTTCCCCCGTGGGAAGCAGTTGAAGAAACCAAGGCATAGGTACTCCGAGGCGTGTCCACCACAAAACAGCTCCTCGGACACTCGGCCGGTTGTCTAATCCCTCTTACAATCGTCCGCTACCTTCGTGCTTCTCCCATTTTTTTTTCTACCCTCATTGTGCCCCCGACAACGCTAATTGTATCATCGTTGATCGGCCGCCCGACATTCGAAAGTTCTGATACACTTGGAGCCAAAATAATGTATCCGCTGAGGAAGAGGTGAGTTCTTTGTGAGTTCTACAAACTTGAGTTCTTCATTTCTTCATTCCCGGAGGGCACTGCACGCCACATTTGTTTTCGTCACGTCCATTAAATGAGAAACAACTGAAGATGCTATCTATTTAAAAGAGAATGCCGACTCGAAAAAAATAACTGCAGAATAAGAAAAAAAAAGGAATTAATTTAAGTAATGTTACTCTACTTTTGAGAGACAGAGACCACATGATAGATTTTAAACTCTACACATTTCATTTCCTCTAACCCTTCAACTACGGTAATCTGAAAGATCTGTGACGTTTTTTTCTGAAAGGTTCTCCAGCCATAGTGTGTTTTGTCGTGTGCATAGTCAACATCTTTGAGCTTATAACTGACACAGAAATCAGAGTTTATTAGCATTATTTTATTTCTCTTTCGCTGTTTTATGCCGTTTTTTGACCAAGTTATTGAGCAGACCGGGAAGCAAAATCGAAAAAAATGATCTTCAGAATTTTTGCGGCTTCTGTGCCGTTATTCTATTCAGTTCCTCTTTCTCACCATCATATTCTGATTTCATGCCACGAGTTTTTTTCGACAGGAACGTGGGAACACGTCAGTTCCTTCTTTTTCTTAGCTTGTTGCTAACATACCAGCTGAAACCAAAACTTGTTCAAAAATTCTTGATCAACCTGTTTTTATTTTTAACATCTCTCGTTTCCAAAACTCAAGCACCAATACCAATCGGTGAAGTATCTGTGAAGTCAACACGTGTCATTATCAATTTTTGATAATTTCTGCTGTGACATTTTTGAAAGACCCCCCTCAAAATGTTTTTGACTACTCCGACCAAAGCATTCCTTCCCACAAATTCTGGGGAGAAAGTTCCGTTGGTATCAAATTTCTGAGAACCCCCCTTCCCAATATTACTATTTCTGTTTTCAGGGTGCGAACACATTTTTTTTGAACCTTCTCACCCTTCTTTGGTTTCGTCATCGACCTCAAGAGGTCGCACTCTAAGAAGCTCAAGAGATGCACACTAGAACATTCTTTCTTTTCTTTTCCTGAACACCAATTAGGTTTGAAGATTATGCTTCTTCTCTGACGTCTTCAGATTTATTTTTGGATTCTTACTAGCTAAAAGTGAATCTATGGCCTGTAGTGTACCTTACCAAAGAACAAACTCCAGAAAAAAAGAAAGAAATTAAACAGAGGGGCAATTTCATCTAACAGCATTTTGATTCACTAATTATTGAGTGATGCGTCAGAATGCCAAGAATATCCGGAGCGAATGAATAGAGTATGCACGCTGAGGGCATATTTGCGTAATTAAGGTTTTCGAGTAATGAGATTCATTGTTGACTTCATTATCCTGCAGAAACCGACTCTTTCTCAAATAATTCAAAAACACAATACACACTCACAATGTTTCGAAATTCGCGTGTTTGTTTTTTAAGACGCTTGCACACCCTGAGTCATAACATTGCCTCAAAATGTCTGAAAATCTAAAAAAGAAAGAAGCAAAACATTACGTAGACAGCTGTGAATTTGGTGTGATTTATGCAAATGCGTTCAAAGGTTATCCCCAGAAATAGAACTTGTTTATCCTGATTTTCTCTAGTTAGCAAATGCCGTTAACAAACGCTTTCAGCAAAAAAGAAGCCCGCAAAAGCAGACACAGTTCTTGCTCAAATGGTTGCGTCATTGGGAGTTCCAGGCGATCTTCAAAGGAGAGGAAACACCTGTCCGATCAGTGATCACAAAAACACAATCATTTGTGAGATGGGCTGTATCAGGTGGCCCCTCTCAATTGATAATGATGAAACATTTGTCTGGGGTGAAAGGAGAGAAAGTTCATGTATCTTTTAGTAAAGGAATGAACAAATGATGGGAGTCCATAAACAGAGAAAAGTGAATGCTCATGACATTTTGATCATTCTGCTCATCGGAGGGAAAATGTGTTTTGCAAAACGATGCTTGCTCTTATAAGGATTTCATAGAATTGTTTTCATATAAAGTTTTCATCCAAAAGTATTTTTTTTATGAAATTGTAGTGCATCAGCTACAAAATAACTGAGGAATCGCTCCACTTCAAACCTAATTTTGTGATTTGTGTTTTAAATCGGGAACGAGTCACAATTTGATATTAATTGTAATGTCACCAGGAAAACTCATAAACGACTTCATTCCTGAAAGTTCAAGCTGTGAGTGAATTATTCGTAGTCTGTACGATTTCCGGATGCGAACAGTGCCATGGTTGTATGTTCTGCTAGCAAGATTCTCAACAGAAGGATAGTCACAGTTACGGTAACTGAAAATGATTCATCACCATTTTAGCATATATGACTATGGCTACGCATAAAAAAGAGAGTTTCGATTCCATTTGTACTGAGCGATGCTGAAGAACTTTGCTGTTCTTTCACAACGTGATCGTCGTAACTGTAAAACGTTTTAGATACAACTTGGTGTATTTCCTGATTAGTCCAGTTTTTTCGAAGTTTTGAAGTCGTTTAGCTCAAAATATTATCCACTTTCTTGATTATTTTAAAAACTTTTTTCAAAACGGCAACAAAAATCTACTGATCGCCCTTGAAAATCGGATTTCCTAGATATCTGCCTCCACTTTTCATTCCAAATTATCCCTTCTCATCCTGGAATTTTTGGATAATATTCTAAATCTTCTAAGTACCGGTTTAATTCACAACACTGTGCACCCGCCTTTCTTCATTTCCCTCCTTTTTAGTCTGCAGATCTTTTCAGTTTTTTTTTCTTTTCTTTGAAGTTTCTTTGTAAGTTCTTAACAAAACAAAACAATCTAGTCTAGGTTGCTCTCACGTTTTTTTCAGCCTTTTTTGTCCCCACCAATTGAGAGCGGTTTATCCAATTCCCGATCATACATAAACATGGCATGTGAATAGGACTGGGGGTAAAAAGAAGGGAAATAAAGAAGAACACAAGCTTAAAAAAAAGGGGTAAATAGGAGGGTAGAGTCAGAAAGAAGGCGGGTTGGATGTGTGTGTTGGGCCTCAGTGCATCTCATCGCTCGTCGGGGGTCCATCTCGTTCCCATTCATTCCTCTATTCATTGACCCCATATTCATCGACAAGGATCCGCGTCTTTCACTACTCAAAAAACCTCGCCCCTGGCTAATAGTGGTGTTGGACTTGATCCTGGTCCAGCCCCCTGTTACACAGAACAGCTAGCTAAGCCTCCTGACAGGGTCGTGGTCACTCGTGCTGCTTATTATTGTGGAAGACCTACTCTTTCCATTCCGTTTCTTCTTCTTCTCTTTTCAATTTTCTTGAAAATTGTTGAGAAAAGTGAACTAAACGATGAGAAGACATTATTCGTATCACGATCGTCCAGCAACCTATGCTCAATGGTCTAAAAATAGACGACTATTGTTGTGCAAAATGCTTCCCAAGTGAGTTTACTCCCCATCTCCAATGACCACACTGGTCACAGACAAATCATCCAGTTTTTTGGATAAGTTTAGTGATGGTGCACAAAACACACTTTTTTGAGAAGGATAAGTACAATGGTTCAACCCTTTTGAATCCAAAAGATCAGCTATATAAGGAATATTTGTGGTAAACATATTGACATTTTTTCGGTTGAAATCTTAATTCCAAATCTTCATACGTCACAGAGTCAAGGACCAAAATAATGTAGTGCCAACAAGCCAACTGTATTTATCTTTGGTCCTGAAGGGACATACGTTCGAAGATCAAATCTTCCCCCTGGCATAATTTTTTACTCCGGAAAGTCACGTTGTCTGAGAAAGGAGTTTTTTTCTGGTGTGACGCTAAATATAACCAGGGAGGAGATTCAACAAATTCATTTCAATTTTTACAGAAAAATTGAGTTGAAAATCGCGAAAATAACCGCATTCACACGGCGTTTTAAGTCAGGCTCCCTTCTGTCTTCGACAACTAAATGTGCAGTTCAGAAATCATACTGAGCGCATATTCATATTTTCCGTCAAGAAAAGAAAAACGTTCATGGCGTTCTATCACATCATCACATTATAAATGAATGATTTATTGCGTCTTTATGCTATTTTTAGAGACTTATACAAAAAGTCAGAATCGAGGATTAGAAGAAGGAAGTACCTACCAAGTTCTTTTTTCTCGCAATGTCTCAGCGTTTTATTCAGACCTTAACGGCTGGAATTAATTAGTCATTTTGAGAAAAAAATGTTTCCCCCTATTTCTCTCTGAAACTAATTGTGAGGAGCACCCTATTCACTGCACTCAATGCTATGACTAATTTCCGCCATTTCCACTCTTTTTTCAACTCCATAAGTCGTCGCTCTGTCTCGAGAGCAACCGGTCATGGCTCACTTGTTTTTAGGGGCACGGGGGTCCGCATGGAGAAAGAGGTCGTATTATTTTTCGACGTCTGAAAAAGTACTAGACATCTCGAGATGTGAATATTTCATGATCAGCGTTTTTTCCAGTCTTATATCTGCTGTACCACATTCCATTCTTGTAATGGAGCGTTGCAATCTTCTCTTCCAGTTCTCCTGTCTAGACTACTTTTTTACATTTTTTGAACTATAAATGTCAGCCTGATACCTAAAATGTTCAGTGAAATAATTTAAAATTTTGATTCCAGGTCAATGACGCTGTCCGTTCCGGATTGTGCCGAAATGAATCGGATTCGTATGTCGAATCACAGGAAAATGAGCTTGGGAAGTGCACCGCTGATTGCCAACGGTAGACCAAGTCCACCACCACGACGGACCAGTTTGGCAGGTAACCATTTATGTTTTCTTCTAGAATATTCAATGCACTGCTAACCAATATAGCAAGATAATAACTATGTATTACATAGAAATTGAATCAGTAATGGATTGTCTGGGTTTCTTTTTATTCAATTATCAGATCTTTAGAAGAGCATCTTTTACAACATGTATACATACATTTATCTTCATGTGCCAGACCAATAAAATGAAAAGAATGAGAAATGAGCGGAAATCAAAAAGAATAAAAAACAAGCACAATACGTTGTTATCCTGATAAATTGAAAAATGTAAATCTGAAAAAAAAAGAGTCTGAGAATTCATTCCGCCTCATTCTAAAAATAGGCAGAGCATTTTCCTAGTGTATTTCATAAAAACCAAGGTACTCTACTTTACAGGGACATTCATTGAGTACGGTCAGGTTCAATTCCTGAGAAAGATTCATAAAGACATGATGATATTAATTTTCAGTATAATGCTACTGTTAACTGATGGGAGAGTAACTCTATAAAATGTTGAAAACCTCAGAAAAAGCTTTAATTTTGTCAAAACAAAGCGGTTTACTGTAATATAAATGTGGCTGCGGTTAGAACTCGCGGCCGCTCTGGCAGTGGCCGCCAGCACATGCGTTCCGACGACCATCTCCAAGTTTGTTAATGTTTTGAGGTTGTTCTGTTGTTTCCCTAATTTTTCGAGAATTTAGAAATATTCACTGTTCCTATTTTCGAATCGAAAACGGTTTTTGTGACCCGACTTGAACAATTTTTTGATCCCTCGGGCACGCATTAAGTTTCTCAACCTTGTTCTAGCGCCACAACTAACTAAAGGAGGACTGAAGTCACATTTTTTTATTTTATAAGATAACTTATTTGCTTCTGGTCAACACTTTTTCCTCTTGACACATATGCCGAAAATCGCTTTGAAGCAAGATATTCTACCATAGTTTAGTGCGTGTCCCTTTTGGTGGAAGAACTTTTGCCGGGTGAAGGCCGCGGCCACCGCACCTAGGCCAGCCGTGCGGGATTGTTTTTATTTGATGAATTGTTAATAAAATTAGCTTACTTTTGGATAAAAATCTATGAAACATGCATTAAAATGATTCTTTGAAAAAGAACACAAAAAAAGTTGAAAAAATAGATATTCTGCCATAGTTTTGTGCTTGTCTCTTTTGGTGGCCGCCAGCCTTGGCCGAGAAACCCCTGGCCGAGGATCCGACAACGCGTAACAAAAACAATGTTTTTTTGTGGCACTTCTTCTTTTTTCGGCTATTTTCAACTTTTTTTGTGTTCTTTCTCAAAGAAGCATGTTTAATATATTTTTATCCAAAAGTAAGCTAATTTTATTAACAATTCATCAAATAAAAACAATCCCGCACGGCTGGCCTAGGTGCGGTGGCCGCGGCCTTCACCCGGCAAAAGTTCTTCCACCAAAAGGGACACGCACCAAACTATGGTAGAATATCTTGCTTCAAAGCGATTTTCGGCATATATGTCAAGAGGAAAACGTGTTGACCAGAAGCAAATAAGTTATCTTATAAAATAAAAAAATGTGACTTCAGTCCTCCTTAAGTTCTCAAATCAACCACCATTCCAAATCAAGCGGTACATCAACACTGCCTCAAAATCATTCTCCATCTCTGGCAAAAAGCCCTCATCATTCTCTTTTTCTTTTGGTATTTCGTCATTCACAAGCCAATAAACTGGGAAGAACAAATTAGTGAACAATTATTCAGTCAGCTCCACATGACCACTTCTTTAAATGTCTTTTCTGTACCCTTTTCAAAAAGGTCTCTCAAAATCGTTCCATTTTATTTTATGGTCCTCCTTAGATAGATCTCGGGACCGCCTTTCATTCGAGACGCCAGCCTCTCACAATCCTTGCCAATAGAGCCATATTAGCTACGTTTACGGCTCGTCCTTCTGTTTCTCTGCTACTGTTTTCATCCGATACGCAGAGATTTTGTGAAAACATAGGCTCTCGAGTCTATCCTTTTGATACTGTTGTTTGGTTTCTATACAACCTACATCAGTCTATACTTGGATCTCCTATTCCATCAGGTCTATGACATGCAAATGCAACGTTTAGGAGGTAAGGTCAATATATGCATTCGAAATGAATTTCTAAATCTGAGTAGAAAGTTTTTTGAGATTTTAAAAAGTAGTACTTTGAGTGAGTTGTTCTTAGGTCCAGTCTACTACTCCTTCTACGAATCTTACTCTCAAAATGAGTGTATGAAGGAGGTGGACCACAAAATGAAGTACTTCTTCGCACCTCCTTCTTTTTTCCTTCTCATTTTCACGACTCTCCCCAATTTTCATTTCATTTGGTGTGGACCACGACGGCACCGCTCTCCTTTTGATGACGACACTATCGGTTTTGGCGGTTTCACCCCAAATTGAGCGTTGTTTGCCGACACAATTCCCCTTTCTAGACACCAACACCGCGCCACCATTTCCATTTTTCTAAAATGGCTTTTTCGATTTTGGAATCCCGCTAATTCGCTTGTAATTCAAACCCAGACGCCGTCATGAGCACTCTCAGCAGCGCAATTTTCCCTGAGCCACTCCGACGGCTCTGACGGTTTCTCGCTTTCTTACGATAGATGGCAGTGTCTTGATGTGCCCGTAATAAGCCTCAATTTTCTTTTTTCGTTTTTGCCATTTGGAAAGAAAGGCAATCTCAAGAATATTATGAATGCATTCACATTTCCATTTTCTCCCAAAAATATATTCCTTTTTAGTGTTGTATAGTCATAAAAAACCGCATTAGTGTAGTACAAGATTACATCCTTTTGTAAGTAAGTTGATTGAAACTGAAGATTAGAGAAAGGGATAATGTAGATTGGGAATCGATTTCCGAGCCAAATTTAATTGAAAAGGGATATGTACTATATGGATCCAGGATAGCATTTTAAACGTTTTAGCTCGATAGATTCAAGAAAGGGTTTTGAATCTTCAAAGAAAAATGCCCATCTCAATAATTATTTTGATTTTTCATCTGTATCTTACTCTATCGTCGTTAACAGTTAGGCTTCAATTTGGAGAAATAGTTTCTGGGCCTATAGGATCCGAACATCTATAGACTGTCAGGGAACATACTTTTTTCTGAATTTGATCAAAAGATTGTATTTGAAAAACATAAAAATGAATTTCGGAAAAAAATCTGATCAGTTTTATTAGATTATTGGAAGTTGATTGTTTATGATGGCGAAAAATTCAAACCACAATATTTCTAAAAGCTTGTCAGAAACTGGCATGATTTTCAATATTACCCTTACCAGAACAATGCAATTTCAATCGGAAAATGAATTGAGACCTTCCACTCAAACTTTAAAGTTTCTGCAAAATTCTACTGGAAGGACCTTATTTCCTTCTGATATCTGGTCTATTGTTGTTGTTGTTGTTGTTGTTAAACTTCTTGTTGTTCTGGATTTATCCGCAAACAATCTACACATAAACAAAATAGTTCTTCACATTGTGACGTCACATACTTCCAGGAAAACCAAAAGTTGCTCCTGACTATACACTACAACCCCATGAATCATACATGTTCTACTTTTTCGATGGTCATCCATACATTTTAAAAATGTGTGTTGTAATCCGGACACGGACTTCCTAGTCACGTTCACACACTCCTCCTTCTGGATATTTTTGCAGGAAGAGGAGGGATTGATGGTCCGTTAGAAATGCTGCTTTTGGTTTTTGTGGTTTTGCAGGAAAAAAACGCGGGTGTATGTGTACAGAAAGCAAATGAGCTTCCTTTTCATCTTTCTCTTCAATTTCCCTTCCTGGTGTTTTGAATGTGTCTTCCGAGAATTCTCGAAACGAATATTTATTCTCGAATATTCCAGAAAGCATCCGCACGCTGGCGTTCACCGCACGTCGAAACTCTTCTCCACTTTACCGCAAGTCGACCAAAAAACTCAAGAAGAGTCGACTTGTGGGTAAAAATGGCATTTGCAATGTTTACAACACCAATGTCCCAAAGAAAGACCGACAATACTTACGGTGAGTTTGAAGTTTGTCTAGACAGTTGGTGCAACTATTTGGGAACCATGTAGTGGGTGTAAAAGATATAATTGAGAAGGTCTATGAATCATCTTTCGATTAACAGTTTTGTCCTAGTATTATCAGTCTGTGGAGGGCAGACATAGTAGACTTTTAAAAAATGATAGAGAAATCTTGAAAAGCACATTCCTTTGCGTCTGCAAAGTTCGCAGCTCAAAGAACGATCATAACGAATTCAATCGCCTTGGGGATTACGGTATCTGAACAAGATACTTTGTTTGATTGAACTACATCGCAAACTTCAAAGAAAAAAAACATGATGAGTGATATAAGGGACGAATAGGAAACTTTGCCTTTATTAAATTCTCGTATCTCTCAAAGAGAAAAGTGTTTCAGTTTTTTTATTTGATGATGAATGAATTTGCAGAAAACGCAACAATTAGAAAACGGATTTTTCACAGTTTGTAATATAATCATTTCAATTTTTCCAGTGACATCTTCACCACTCTCATTGATGTGAAATGGCGTTGGATGCTCATGCTCTTCGCTTCGGCTTTTGTTTTGAGTTGGAGCGTCTTTGGTACAACTTATTACTTGATTGCCCTCGTTCATGGTGATCTTGCTGTCCCTCTCCCTGCCAATCATACCGCCTGTGTTGTGAACCTTGACTCCGTCTACTCATCCTTCCTCTTTGCTGTTGAAACTCATCATACCATTGGATACGGTCATAGGTTTGTTGTTACAAAACATATTACAAAAAAGATTGATTAACTCTAGATACATTACAACGGAA
Organism: Caenorhabditis brenneri; assembly: GCA_000143925.2. NCBI lineage: Eukaryota > Metazoa > Nematoda > Chromadorea > Rhabditida > Rhabditidae > Caenorhabditis > Caenorhabditis brenneri. The sequence continues at coordinate 82,084 of GL379810.1, forward strand.
TGCTACCTAGCCGGAGTGATTGTTTGTCTTCAAGCGATTTGTGCCCTTCTGCTGCAGTCTTTCATGGTTGGAATCGTTTTTGCGAAAATGGCCAGACCAAAGAAACGAGCCGAGACTATCATTTTCAGGTATTTATTGGAAAAATTACAGTTTGTAATCTAACATTTTCTAGTGACAAAGCTGTAATCTGCCTCCGTGATGGTCAACTTTGCTTCCTTTGCCGTGTTGGAGATATGCGGAACACTCATTTGGTAGAAGCCCATGTTCGTCTTCAATTCATTACTGATCGTGAAACTAACGAGGGAGAGGTAGACACTTATTATTCTATTCAGGCAAAAATAGTTTTCTCTCCAGATTGAGCCACTTCATCAATTTGAAATGAAGGTCGGACCTTCGATTTCCGACGACGACCGCCTTTTCTTGGTAAGTGACAGAAAGACAAAATTAAGAGTTCAAAGTTCGGGAGAAAAGAGAGAGAGAAGAAAATTGAAAAAGAAAAGAACGGAATTGAGTTAATCTCGAGTTCGGAGTCTAAGCGGACGAGCCAAGAGATTTCCGTCTGAAGATTGGGAAAAAGAAAGAAGAACAGAAAAAAAACGGGAAGACGTTCTTAATGGAAAAGTAAAATAAACGAAACTAAAGAAGAGGGAACCTTCTACGTCAGATCATTAGTCTTCGAAGTCTAATCAAGTTCATTAGGAATGTTTCAAAATCAACAAAACTTAAAATTTGAAACATAAATACCCGGGAACTTTCAGGTTTGGCCAACAACCCTTTGTCATGTCATCGACTCCCGCAGCCCATTGTACAACTACAACCAACAATCCTTGATGTCTGCTCAATTTGAAATTATCGTTCTACTGGAGGGGATTGTTGAATCTACCGGAATGACAGCCCAAGCAAAAACTTCTTACCTCCCATCTGAAATTTCCTGGGGACACCGCTTCCGCAAACTTGTTACCTACCAAAGATCCAATGGATCCTACCAAATCGACTATGATCTCTTCAATGCTACCTACCCAGTTCGCACTCCAGCTATGAGCCCAGCCGAATTCTACTCTTCCAAACCAAATGTAAGTTTTCAAATCTGTCTGGAGATTTCCTATTTTATTATTGGTTTCAGCTCAAGGACTATTACTGTCATGATAGCCAGGAACACAAACTTGAGGATAACCGGTCGTCAGATTCTACTCCACTCCCATCTCCTTCTCCATACAGCTATCCATCAACTCCAATGAACCATTTCCAATCTACATCCAACTCTCCAGTGTTTTCCAATAATCACTCAAAGTTTAATACAGAGGTTCGTCCTTTGATATATGATCAAAACTATTTTAAGAATCTAAAGTTTCTATTTCTATCCCATTTTTTTCAGGCAGTGACTTGTGAAGCTGGAATGTTGTGTCCACCAACAATTGTTGTACAGTGTCCATCGACATGTGCTTCACCAAATCACATGAGGAGAACTCGGAACCAAATGGATAAAAGCCGCACTAGGTACCGTACCATGTAGGAGGAAAAAATATCATCCGATAGACACCCACTCACGAGGAGAAAGATAGAAAAAACAATTCTGATTGGAATGTGGAAAAGGGATAGTTTTTATGAAAACTAGGGAAAAGATTTAGCAAAAATTGTAAATAAGGAAAGAAAGGGAGAGTTGAAAATAGAAAACAGTATCCTTGTTTTTGGAAGAAAGGATGAAACGCAAAAACAATGTTTCGGAGGTACTGTGAACTCTCTGATAAAGGTGCATGTACTTCTGCTTTCCCAAGGCTGTCGGTGCCTTTTATTCGATGGGAAAGACACTTCAATTGGTGTTCGCACCATTTTTTCCAGAAGTATTTTAGAACTGATAAACTGAAAACCGATATGAGTTCATCAGGACGGTCGAGTACGAACGGGAACCAGTTTTTGAACATAATTGAATGGAAGCAAGCATATTCAATCAAACACCGGTTTTTTCAAAATAAGAAAAATTAGAATGAAAATTTCAACAGAGGAACCCGTGATTAGAGTGACTACAGTATGAAATTAGAATGATAAAACTGTTTCTCAGAAACATGTGATTAGTAATGAGAGGTCATTTTGAATTAATGAGTACTTTGGAATTGATTATTGCCGATTGGCTATCTTATGACCAGCAATCATCATTTTGAAAATTCACAAAGCGAAGGTTAATAACATGCATTCGAAAAAAAACAGCAAACAATTTTTGGATCTTTTTTCTAATTGTTTTTTCCAGCAGTTCCTGCGATCTCACACGGCCAAGCACAGCCTTGTCCGACTTGGAGGAAGAATGCTCCGACAGTGGATCCCCAACCAAGTGCCAGTCCCCTCCAGTGGCCCCAATTCACATTGAAATCGTCAGTGAAACCTGACCATACCCTACTACTAGGACTTTAAATACATTTCTACCTTTACTTTTATAATGTGTACCCTCCACCCATCACTGTCCATGTATTCCTTCTTATCCTGAAAATTCTCGTTGCGCTGTACATTGCTTCTTCTTGAAAACCGTCATTTTACTCTGGAATTTCATCATTCTTCTATCTTTTCTCAGTATTTTCATCCACCACCATACTATCTGAAAGCTTTTCTCAATTATCGGTTGTAAGGGCGGAGCAAACTGTGCTCCCGCCCACAATAACTGTTTAAAAACGACCATTCCGACAACCATTCCGTCAATTTCTCTTTCTTTTTTCCCTTTGAAGCTTACTGTTTTAGTTTTTCTCGGTTTTTCTACTTTCTCCATGTCTCTTCCTAAGAAACGTTTTTGTAAGTCACTCTTTTTTACTCTGTTTCCAGGTTTCATAACTTAAGTAATCCTTCGTAGTACTCCCTTTCCAATTCTCTATCTTTTTCTTCTTGCTTTTTATGTCTTGAACTAATTTGATGATAAACCTCCAGAATCCAAAAATTGAGATTTCATGGTAGTAGAACACTTTTGTTAGGCAAACAAGCACTTTTTGTGATAGAGCAAGACAAGAGGTCAGCACTTGAGCTGTTAGTTCTTTGATGATTCATTGAAGCTAGAGCAACAAGCCATGACGTTCATTTATTGTCATTTAAGGGCGCAAAACACTGCAACAAAAAATAGGTATGTGTAATATAAAAAATAGTCATTCTAAAATTGCTTTGTTGGGAGCTGAAATAGTAGTCGGTTGTCTTACTCACACTTCTCGGCGGTGTTTCAGTTCCAGTAAATTTTGTATCCAGATAGTACTTCGCAAATTATAGTAATGGTCCTTACATGAGAGATCTGTGCCATTTTACTAGTAGCCCAAAATTTTGGAATTCCGGAAAGAAATGTAATTTTTTAGTCAAAAATTATTTTTCAAACTTTTATCAGATCACGGAATTCAGTTATTTTAGGTTGTGGAAAGTGACAAAGTAAACTAACAAACAACAAAAAATTAATACAATTTCGGTCCTGCTCGTCATTGTTATTGTAACATTTTCCCAGGTATATTTTGATGATCATTATAACCGACCACCCAATATTTCAATAGTCCCATCATCTTTGATTTTCGATCGTAAGATAAATGAGCAAAACATACCCATCCTGTCACAATACCGCCGTGAGAAAGTATGAACGGTACTATTACATTTTTATGCTAATCGAGTTGTGCAAAACGTATACTTTCTTAACTAACAGATCAAAAGTTGTTCTTTACTTTTAAGAAGTAGTAGACAGCTTTCACTCGCTTTCAAGGAAAACTTTCCCTAAAGCCGTCGACTTTTGCTATAGGTAAAGGGCGCGCGGGAGCGACGGAACACATGGGGAGGTTGTTGGAGATGGACGGGTGCGACACTCCTTGTCGCCTTCCCATCAGCTGTGCGCAACACCGGGCTCTTTTCTTATTGCGCCCTTGGTTTTTGTCATATGACACAGTCATAAGCTTCATTTGCATTTGGTTAACCGGTTTCAAGGTCAGACCATCAAGAACCAATTCAAAAATGTTTAGTTGTTTTGTTTCCGTTTTGTGTTTGATTAGCTCTCAACTCGACTTAACAAAAATAATGCGCTCTTTTTTTTGCAATAGTTTATCATAAGGAGTCACACGGCATGAAACGCCTTAGCACTTTTAATGCTTCGAAGTTTCGCTCCTAGACAGTTTAAAACAGCTGACGGAAGATTATAGTTCCATACATAAAACTCAAAACCTAAAAAAATTATTTTCCAGTTTTTTTTTCAATGGTTTTTAATTTGCGTTTGGCAAAGTTCGTGGGAAAATAATTTTAGCAATTATGGAAAATCTAGAAGAGAAACTATATTTTTTTGAAAACTCTTCGGATCGTTTTCGACATCGTGGTATTTTATTTTTGCCCTTATTTTCAGGCAAAATCATATTGTTATTCTTTTCCGTAAGAAAACCCATTCTCAAGGTTGACAGATGCATAAATCTTAACTTCTCTAGCTTATACAACCAGAGAAGTGACTTTTGACATCCTCTAAATCTTTTCTTTATGCCGCTTTCTGTCAAATTAGCGCTTTCGGGACGCTTGCCAAGATATGACGAGAGTGACACATTTACAGTCCCCACGAAACCTTCTTCTCACCCTTATCCTCCTTTCTCTTCCCTCTCTTCTTCTCCCGCATACTCTCGTATATCCGCCCTAACGATACTCCATAATTACGCTAACCTAAAAAAAGGGTCCCGCGAGGCGGCTGGTCTTCCCGCACACTCGTCTCTGTGTTCTACCCTGTCGTTTTTTGGGACGTCTTCTTTTCTCTCTTTATTTGCGCTCAATCTGTTTCAAACCTGTATTCTTTCTTTGATGTGCAGTTTTCTGATGACCATTGATTTCTAGCGCGTTGCAAATTAATGTTTTACTTACCTGATTGATAGGTGATGATAGTTTACTATATATCGTAGAATCGGCGCTTACCTCATATGTATTTTTATGAGTTTTTTGACTGACCCTATAATTTTCTGAATCATTTTATTCATTTTTTGTTTCCTAGGTAGGTTTCTAATCTTTTTCTTCATTCCCTTAAAACCAACAAACAGCTAATCAGTTGACCTGAAGTTTTTCATATATTACAGAAGTAATGCCGGTCGCTCTATTTCAAATCGAGCTTACTATAGCTCAGTTTAAAAACATTTACCTCAGAGTTCCTAAATGTTGTTCTTAGGTATCTTACTTTTTCGATCTTTCTTTCTCGGACTCATTAGAAACACAGCTCACCAGTGTATTGCTTCCCGTTGACATGCTTAAGTTCGTTGTCAATTTCTTCATAGTTACCAAACACCTTTCGGGATTTCGTAGTATCGTTCAAAATGAAGGATGAGTCATCTTCTCTTACAACCCCTGACCTCATTTCGTATTCAAGGTTTTATGGGTCTTGCCATTCCAATTCCCATCGACTCAATCAGTTTTTTTCCTTTCCGGGTTTTTTGATAGGCTCAAAAAGATGATTCATCAAATCATTTGAATGCCTCATATAGTATTCAAAATTTCAAAGGCTTCATTTCCCACATCTATTAGCTCTACCTGTTTCCAAGCAGCTCCTTTCGATTGTACCAAAATTTTTGAGTTTCGCATTCTCGTATGCTGGTCGGCTCGATGCTCGTTTCTTCTACCCATTTGGCGTTATTCACCAGGCTCGTAGAATTATGATGTTGTTCCACTCCTTATCTCGGTAGTTGGCGACATGCGTCTTTTACAATGGTCTAGGAAATTGATAAAAAATAAGTTAACAAACTCGTTTCAACGTTCCTTTAGGTCTACGAACAGTAATATCAGAATTCATGTTTTCGTGGTTCCCCAATTTTAAATTTGGTCTCTGCTCAACCGACATTATCAATGAACTGTTCTTCTCACCTCCTATGGAGTCGGTTCATTCGGACGGTGGTCATCAAATGTAGTTTCGATCAATTGGCGCTTCACTCCTTAATTTGAGAACGTTTTTCCGAAGGATTTCTATAATGATCTGCTTTCCATCGATTGAGTCCTTTCGACATATACAGCACAGAAATCCTATTTTCATTCAGTCACGTCATTTGACCTCGACCTCTTCTTCGCGGCTTCAAAAACGTCATCTGAGAGCAGCATACGGTCACATTGCAAGATGATCCCCACCTGTTGAATCTGGGCTCTTGAGTTCTGAATGGAGTAATACAACCAAGACGGCCAGATTATGATGAATTTTATTGACCGCACTCATCTGAACAATGACGAATTCACTTTTTACATTAAGGACATTAGAAGAAAGGGTGGTGACTATTTTTACAAGTGTCCCAGCCACATTAGAACCATCACGGCAAAAAACTAGATGAGTCTGCTCATTTTCCAAAAATTCCCATAGTAAATTGAGAGCAATTCCATTTCTCTCTACGTTTTTTGACAGTTTTCATACCTTTTGCTTACTCTCCATGTGTCAATGCTTATCAATTTGAATGCCACTTTTTTGCTTCTGAAATGGTTAGCCAGCTGTAAAACGTATTTGTGTTAACAAATACTGTGATTGATAATTGCAAAATGATTTTGTGAGTTCATAGATACTCAAACATCACAATTTTTGTTAGTTGGGGCATTTTACAATTACAGGTAGGATGAAACTGTTCTACTTGAGTTTTATCACTTCCTCCCTGAGTCATTTGAGTTTACTTCCTTTCATTTGAGAATCGAGTCGAGTTGAATCATTTTTTAAGCATAGTTTCTATGTTTCTCTTTAACTGTTTATTTTGACTTTCAAAAATTAAAACCAACAAAACACCACGCGGTGTAAGACGATACTCTGCCAACTTGAGTTTTGGGACTACTAACTAATAAATCAATCACACAGTTGCCTGGATATTCCCATTAACTAGTTTGAAACCAAGAGCAACCTGCGCTGCCTTTTGCTCGCTGGCTCTTCCAGTTTTACTTTTTTCGTAATAAGCAGATCACATTTCATTCTCGAGTTAGGCAATTTTTTCGCTAGCAGGAAGAAAATGTAAACAAATTCTCAAAAAGCGAAACTCTAGGAATTCGGAACAAACGATAAATAATCAGGTGCACTTGTCATTGACATGGCGGCGAAGATGATAAAAACTGCAACTTCTTTCATGTCTGCCCCGATTATCTTTCCATTTTTTGCTCTCTGCCTTTGATTTAACTCCGCGTAAGATCATTTACTGATAAGAACTTTTGAAAACGTTTCCGTTTTCCCGCCCATCACCTTCAGCTTACGTCACAAAAAAATTTACAAAAAGTGACGGGTTCAGAATTTTCACTTTTATTGTTCAAATCTCTAACTTTCTCTTATTTGCTCATATATTTTTTCTCTGATTGAGCTTGAATTCTTTTCAGTTGAAAACTCTGACATTCCCAACAACGCCAAGCGTAAAGATGTCGAGTGGATCTCCAGGCAGCAAAGCTTTCTGCATTGGTGAGTTACCAATACTTATTATCAAACGTCAAGATGAACAATTTCAGGCTACGAAGACGAAACGGAGACTTCCTTCATTGGCAGTTCATCTCCATCGCCATCGGACCCACTGGCGTCACTGTTCAGAAACAACGAGGAGCAAGTACCACGTGAGTTCGCAATTTTGAGAAATGACGTAGATCACTAGGTCAACTTTCTGGAGGGAAATAATAAGTTATTAGACCGTTCTGATAAGAAATGATGATAACATAACATCAGTAGAGGCGGAAGGAATTTGTAGAGAAAAAGGGTAACTAGTGCGATGGTTCACTGGGAAAATCCAATAGATTACTTTGCGCCCCATTGATGACGATGTTCGACTCGTTTAAAAAACGAACTTTCGCGGCCGTCATGGCCTAGTTTTTTCAATGTGACTGTCGGCGTCATCATTGCGCGCGTTTTCCTGAATTCTCCATCTAATTTGATAGTTATGCACAGAATGCGTGTAAAAATATTAAAAATGTTCTAAAATACACTTCTTCTCAATGAAGCGCATTGATAAAATGTTATAACCTTACCTGAAGCCTTTTCGATATTTTGTTTTAGAACAGTTATTTTTACACAATTAACGGGATATATTTACTACTCGATCTGTTTTTTTCAAAGGTTTCATCATTCCTGAAAGTTTCAAAATAATTGTCTTTCAGTCATCCTCCCCCGTTCAAGAGAGAGCACTGGTGGAACATCATCTGAAGATGACGACGTTGAAGCAGGCAATCTCGTGCTTCCGGTACTTATCAATACATTGTACCTTATCGTCGATGTCGTCACTGTTGGTGCCGATGGATTCTGGAAACAAGTGTCAAGATTTGGACGCTATGAAGTTGATACCTCCGGATACGATAACCATCTTGGAAAAGCGCATGTTCCATCTTTACCAATGAAGTACTTCAAGAATCTGCTGGATCTCACTCGGAAAAGTATTCTCCTTCGGAAAGTCACGTATGATGGTCTGGACAACTTCAAAAAATTCATTGAAAAAGAGGTAAAGGATCTCGATTTTCCACACTTGGGCGCAACAATCAATCAAATGATTGATGCTCGTGTCGAATACTTGCAAGCAGAGGAAAAGGAACAGAAAAAGAAAAAGCATGCCTCGACTCCATCCTTCCATGCCACGCATGTTGCTCCAGAGCGAAACCGAATGCCCCGAAACCTGATGTCGGCTCCGTACAATCTCACCTACATTGAAAATGAAGCGACAAACGTTACTCCAGCCAGAGGGATCCCCAAAGCCACATCTTATTTTCAAAGAATCAGCAATTTGATGAAAGGGTAAAAATTTTTTCATAAAAAATGGAATTAAACATGGGATTTCAGACCGGCACCTGCCGAATCTCATCCCCTTGGACCCGCTTACGAAAAAGCACAAGAAGTCAGTATGGTAGTAGCCGGACCTGTTGAAGGTGTTGAGAAGGTTCGATTGGTGGCTGTCCGGTTGAACGAAGCTGTTTCCATTGAGGTGATTTTGAAATAATCGTTATGCATTCATTCATTCCGTTACTTCTAGTTGTTCCCAAGTATTCCAAAAGTTCGCGAGATTTTCTTCATTGTTGGACCACCACTCGTGCACGATCAATCAATGTACATGAACATGGGAAGAGCGTTGGCATCCATCGCATCCAATCCGGTTAGTTGGCGATTCTCGTATATTGAACATAACTACAGTGCAAAAAATAACGGGTTGAGTCTAATTGAGTGACAACTACGTAGTGTATACCCGTTCTCGACAGGTTTCACTAGAAAGGGGAAAGGTTAACTGCAAAAAAGACGAAATTTATCCCTTGGATTTTGAAAATACAAAGTTTCACCTAGGTATAGGTGTTTTCCATTCTCATTTCAGTTCATCTGTCTAGACCTGAACACGTTGTCCTAGGTGAAAAAATTAGCTGGAAAATTATAACTTGACTAATTCCATCGGTGTTATCGTTGTTTTCAAGAAATATTCAATCAAAATATAGGAAATCGTTAAATATTCTTTGGGTTTGAGATAGCCAACTAGCTGGCCTCTTCATCAGCTCAAGGTCAGAATTTCTGTCAAGCGGAAAGTTCAGGAAATCCCTTCATTGACGCTCCTAGTCTAAGTTTTTTAAAAAAGTATTCGGCTGATTAAAATTTTTCTGCAAAAATCTTGAAGCGAAGGTAAGATCCATTGTTGCTTCGTGTTCGGTTCAGATTCTCGTTTTTACACAGCTTTCCCACAGTTTTGTCTCAATTCTTTTCATTTTTGCATTTTATTTGTTCTTCACATTTGCCTCTTCACGCTATATGCTGGAAACGAACGATTCTTGATACCAAGCATCTCATATGCAAAAAATTGAAGCTTTTTGGAGCTCTCATTTTTCTCAGAAGAATTTTCATTCGAATTCTGCTAATACATCGTAGTTACCTTTTATTCCCACTGATCTGTTTATATCTGTTAAGGTTTTAGAGAAAACTGGCGATTTTTCGGGTCTAGCCAAGTTTCCCATGAAATTATAGTTCAATTTTTATGTTCTTGAGAATTTTCCAATTCCAAATACATTTCGTTCTTATGTTTTTGGTGTGTTTTCCAGGTTTTCTATATTTTTTGTTGAACTCAGCGCTGATTTTTTAAAACATCAGAGCACAGACTTGGTTGAACCTCCTTTTGCACTAATTTGTCAAACCGTGCTGCGTTTCCAGTCTTCACAAACAAAATCTGCCAGAAACGTTGGAGAAAACAATCCATCTTCTGGCTTATTACCGGTCTCCTACACTATTTTCTACTCTAGACATCCATCCCTCTTTCTTTTCAATGACAACACTGATATAGTGATCTTTAAAAATTGCAGAAGAGAGGGGATGTCCATCTTTCTGATTTGTTGTTCTTTATGAAGATACCGTATGATAAGAATCAGGTCAAAGTATAAACCTAGGATTGTGTTTGCGCAGTTAGGTGTTCTGATAGTCATTTCAGTTCTTTGATACGTTTTGGTTTTTGTACTCTGTCATATTCAAATTAAAGACATTTAATAAAAGTCGTCCTAGTTTTCTTAGGAAAAAGATTGGTATTCTAAATGGTTTTTGTCACTTGCTTGGTTTCTTAATTAAACCAAACGCGTGGGCACTTCCGATTCCTTTCTCCTTTTTCCTTCTTTTGAACTCTTGATGAAACATTCGATATTCTGTTTGTTCCGCATCTGAAAGTTTTCATTGGGGCCGACTCACCGATTATTCAAATCTGAAAGAGATATAACTCCTTAGATCTACGAGTAAATCTCACTTTAGGTTTTTTAACACCAAAATTCATCTGACAAAATCTCCCGGCTTCAAGATGTTAATTGATCAAAAATTGTATTCTCTTTAATGCTGACATTTTTTCAGACTGCTACCCGTGCATTCGAGAAGTTGAAGTCCCAGGAAAGCCTCACCGAAGTCGTCGAACAGTAAGTTGTTCACATATTCTTCCCTGGGAATATCCCCAAGTCTATCCAATCTCCACAAACAAAAACTGTAACAATTCCAGCCAAACAAGGTTTTGATTAGAATATGTTAATCATATTATCAGTCTACGTCCTCTCAAATCCTATTATCCCTGGTTATCACACGTGAACAGTTCAAAGATTAAGAGACTTTCGATAGCTTCTTCGGCTAACATTAAAAAATGCAGATTTCATTCATTTGCCGCTTTATTAATTTTTGTTAATGTGGATCTAATTTCTGATCATTGTTTGCATCCGTAACCTTTGAAAATCATCTTTCGTCTCAAAAGATCACTGTCGGTGACGTCATTGCTAGTTTTGATGTCCGCTTCTCATCAAATCGAGAACAAATTGGGCTTCCAAATAGTGTCAATGACAGTGGTGGTTTGGAAGCAATAAGAAAAACGAATTATATCATTATGGACACACACACAGAAACTTGTTGAACACCCACTTCGTTTAGAATAGTCTTTTAAAATTTTTAGCTTCACTTCTGACGGAAAGCTCATACTCATCATTTTAGGACTATTTGAGAAAACACTTCGAAAGTTGAAAACTTTTGGTTTTTTTCTGTTTCCGACAGCCTTCAAATTTTGTTCATTATCTGAGACGGCATAGAGCGCCTCAAGAAATTAGTTCACTGAAAATTACCATAAATTCTTGGTTCTATCGAAAATTTTCATCAAACTCACTTTTTCTGTTCATTTCGAAAGTATATTTTGAACTTCATGAAACAACTAGACAAGAGGATAACGCTGTATCAAAAATTGAGCGTTTGGTTTTTAGAGTTTGGAATACAGTTCTGTGACCAATATTCGACATCAAAATGTATCCATCACCAAACTTCACTTTTTTTCATATCCAAATCACAAAAAAACACATTTTTGTGGTGTTAGTCGTACCATGAAATATATGAGATGTCAATGAATCAGTCAACTATATTTTGGTTCTTACGCAAATGGGAATTTGTAGCAATCCAGAATTTTGAACAAATTTTTCTCAATGCTTCTCAGTTTTACTCGATCTGGTTACATCAAGTGTTTTCACAGTTCCTGTTTTCCAAATATTCAAATTGCATGAAATCTCTACAAAAATACCTATCAATTTATAGTGGTCTAGACATTAGATTTGAGGCGCTCTCAAACTAAGGTTCACCATAATATAGGTTTACAGAACAGCCTAGCTTCTTTACTAAGTCAACAGGTATTTCAAAAATTGAAAAACCCATTAGCTGAAAGTTCCAAATCACGAAATATTTTTTTCAGTCTAACCAGATACTTTAAGAAAAGAGCTGGAAACATTTTCCTTTGTTTCGCCGAGGCCACAGATTTTTTTTCCCGGAATTGTATTTCATTCTTATATATAAAAAACCGCATGAAAACTAGTTCAAAAGTCTGATCGAAAATTATATCTGTTCCATCATCTTCTGATTTTCAGAGTCATCTCAAGAGGTCTGTTCATCCCATCAGGAGAGATAGGAAACAAGCATCTTGTGTCACCGGATTTGATCTGCAAACAGCTTAACGACGAAGCCTTGAGTATGAAGAAAGAAAGAAGTGACAAAGGTAAGTGGGTTCTGATGAATTTATAATCAGCTTGATTGGTGGAGCTGCAAAGTAAATTTTGGAGCAACATTGAAATCAAGATAATCATCCCGTTTCTTGAGCTCGATATTTTCAAAAACAGGCTGTTGTTTTCATGTAACACAGCTTATCTAGCCGGAGAACAGATTTACATGTGGGAACTGTTTCAGTTCTAGAAACCCAATGAGTGACCCGAAATTTTATAAGATCAGTTCTTAAGACGGAAACTTCATTTATTAATGATACGATTTTTTCAGAAAAAGTATTTTTTTTTTCAAGTTTCATTCCATCACTTTCAGTGCAAGACAAGGACGTAGAAAAGCAGAACAGAACCTCGTCTGAAAAAGGAGATGAAGAAGATTGGTCCCTGTTTGCTGGTGTCCGCTCGGATTTGCGAGTTCGCATGGGAGAGTATAAATCCGACTGGATTGACGGTCTAACTGCGAAAATCATTCCCGTCGCTTTCTACATGTTTTGTGTGAGCGTGGTCCCAACACTCACCTTTGGAGCAATCATGGGTTTGTTTTTTCATGATCCTCATTTTGAAACTTTGATTGATTTGTTACAGGAGAAGGAACAGGAATGCTACTTGGTGTACAAGAGTGTCTCTTGAGTCAAGCGTTCTCCGGAATCATCTGGCTCACCACTTCATGCCAATCCGCGATTATTGTTTCACCAACTGGACCATTCTTAGTTTTTGAAAAGGCACTCTACGAGGTAACCCGGACCTGAAATCTTATATTTTATCCGCATAAACAAACTGTGTTTTCAGTTCTGTTCCAACCGAAGTCTTGAGTTCCTGGAAGTTCGTTTTTACACCGGATTCATTGTGTTCTTCTCCACAGTTATGTGTTCTGCGTTCAATGGTGCAAGACTCGCTAAGTATATCACACTTTTCACGGAAGACATTTTCTGCGGCCTGATTTCTTTCATTTTCTTCTTTGAATCTTACTACTTCCTCAGAGATGTGAGTTTCATTCATTTCATGTCTTAACGTACTGACACGTTTTTTACAGCAATACTTGCTGAACCCGATTCGCAACTTTGACTACTACGCTGCACAAGTGGCAAATTGCACTGGATCATCATCAGAATGTCTTATTGGTCATCCGAACTCATTCCTCCTTCAATTTTGCATGTTTGTTGGATCCATCTTCCTTTTCAACTACCTTCGCCACTTGAGCACAACCTCATTGTTCAAGAGAACGGTATGAATACATTTAGAAATGATTATTTTAAAAATACGCGTTTACAGATGAGAAACTTGTTGTTCAATTTCGGTGGAATTGTCCCAGTCATCTTCTTCAGTGCATTCCAATACTTTTTGTTCAGAGAGATTCCAGTTTCGGTATGTTTCAACAAAAAACTATAAAATTCAATCAGAATTATTCAGATGGTCCACATTCCGTCGGTGATTGGTGAAAACAGAGGTCCATATGGATACCTTGTCGTTCCAAAACATGTTCCAACTCTCATGACCATTGGAACGTCTCTCTTTGTTTCCGTCCCAATCTTCCTACTGATCTTCCTCGAGACTGAAATCCCGGAACAAATGGCAAAACGGAAGTTGGTCAAAGGATCTGGTCAGCACTGGGATTTGATTGTCGTCGGATTCATTTTCCTTGTCTGTTCCATCATGGGTCTCCCATGGATGTGTCCCGCTGCTGTACAATCTTTGGCTCATATTGATGCTTTGACTGAATACAATCCATGCAAACCGGGAGAACCAAAGAGTGAGATATTTCTGAAGTATTGTAGAAAAAATATTTTTCAGCCATCAAATGCATCAGAGAGCAACGCATGTCCGGATTCCTCCTCTACACCATGATTGGATTGTACGCTATTTTCGGTAGCCATGTCCCAATTCCAATCGCTACGATTATGGGTATCTTCTGTTACATTGGAATTCGCAACTTGGAAGGCAGCTACATTCTTGTTCGTTTGTTGATGATGATGACTGCTCGCAAGCATCGTGAACGATTTGGAATATTGAATGACGTAAGTTCCAAATTGCCGATTTCGTTGGTGGGATAGATCAAAAAAAATGTTTTGGAAAATCCTTGGCGTTTAAAAACTCTAAACTTTGGGAGTCGTTGGAAGTGATCCTATACTTGAACTAGGCTTTAATGCGGTGTTAGAGAAAAACCGGGCTTTCTGTCGGCTGGAAATGTTTTCAACATCAAATATGAGTGACAAAAAATCGCTGGCACCAGTTTTTGTGTTTTTGATCCGAGCTCGAGTTTCATTCGTGGGAAGGTACTGAGGAATGTTTTTGACCTAAAACAACAATTGGGCTGTTATTCTATTGCGAGTCTTAATTTTCAAATTTCGAATAGCTCTGAAGTTTTCTTCCATTTCGATGTTCCAAGTTTTAGCGGAAACCAGCTGCTTTCAGAGTTGATTTTCAATAATTCAAGCCAGATAGTTTCAGTTGAATATAGGCTTCCATTACCTTTTCTTGGCAATCTAAATTTCCCATCTTGAAAGAATGACTTTGTTCATTTTCTGCATCAATTGTAAACTGCGAAGCGGGTTCAATATCCCACAGTCCAGATTTTTCGGAATTGAACTGCACTGTATTTGGTCCACGTCAGTTCACTTTTTTGATCTATTTCCCAACACAAATCCGACCACGAGGCCGATTGTTTGATCAAACACTGCAGCTGCTGCGAAAAGGGTTGTCCCCCTTTCATTTTTCTATTTTCTTGTCCCGTTTCGTCAGCAACAAAAACGGTAGGGGGTGCGCAGAAGTGTCTGGTATCTCTAAAAACGGCACACTTTTTTTCGAAATTTCCCCACTCGTTTTGTCACACACTCAATTTTCACTGATCATTCTTTGATGGGTGTTTGTGTATGGACGGACGCACCCACACGTGTCTCGGTGTTGTCTCATGTGCGCTTCACATGTGAGACTTTCTTTAGTTTAATCGGTTTGGAGAGAAAAAAAATATCTTTGAAAATGGAACGGATAAGTAGCAATAGATATGGTATCAGTTCTTTTTTTAGATGAAATAAGTTCTGATATGATAAGCAGAGGGATTCCCCGTATAATTCTCGTCCCTGAGCGTTCAGATTTCAAAGCGACTTGCAAAAAATGCGTTAGACGTTTGAGCTTGTATCTATTGACCTTTGAAATGTGGTTGCTCTCTAGTCACCTACGTCACAAGAAAAGACCCTTATTGAAATATGAGAAGCTCAGATATACTTCTCGTTTTTGTTTCATGTAAGAAAATTATACAAAGGAAATGAAACAAAAAGAATTGAAGACGTGCCAAGTCGTAGATCAGGAGAGAATTCCTGAGGCTAACATGGTGTGATCCGATAACGTTGACTATAGTTGTGATCTGTAAAGTATGGTCATTTTTGTAATCACGTGGCGAATGGTCAGTCGTAAAAATGAATGCACGAAGAGCTCTGAAAGATGATGAAACCCATCAATTTTATTACGAGGGTTTCCCTGTTATCTTTAAAATTGAGACTTTATTGCAAAACGAATCTTCGGTTGTTTTTGTCATGTGAAAAGCATCGTTCAACCATCAAAATACCAGGAGTAGTGCTATAAAAACTTGTTCTTTGTCCCATCCCGTTCTATTTCCGCCACCATTTAGCAAAAAAGTCATCGGTCAAAAGTGTTGTCAGTAGACGGGCAGAAAGATGTCAATGATGATGACACGACCGTACATTTGGACGCTGGTGAGAAAAAGGCACGTGCAAATTGACAGAACAGTAGTTGGGAAGAAAGTGACGGTTATCATCATATTGTGTAGTCGGTTGAATAGGCTTCCTCGGTCTTTTTGCATCATTGTTTTGTGGAGTCACGTTGTTGTACGAGGCGGGTTAGTTGACTGATTCTTCTTATTGCTTGCGGGCACGTTGACTTCTTCTTCAATGACAACTAAAGACAATTCGCTGATCATGTCGTGGCGAGGGCAAAGTAAAACAAAAAGTGATTTCCGTTTTACGAAATCACACGCGCTGATGTTATCAGCTGTAGCGGAAAGAAACGAACCAGTGTTAGAAAAATAGTAAAGTTCAATATGTTTGTAATTATCAAAGACTGACGAAAACAATTGGTAGCAAAAATCACATGAAGAGCACGATGATCAAAAATCTTCTTTCTAATGAAGAAGTTTTGGGACATTTGAAAGGAAAAGCTTGGGTTTTACAAATTCAGATTTTCAGATACCGTCCACCACGTCCCATGTGTACACCTTCTTCCAGTGCTTCTGTCTCGTGGCCTTGCTTGTCATCAAAATGGATCAAAGTGAGTTCCTCAAGATTCATGAAGGATTACAAAATGTTTTTTTTCAGTCGGAGGAATTTGTTTCCCGCTTTCCATCGTCCTTCTCAGCTTCACCAGGTACAAGCTCCTACCATTGGTCTTCGAAAGGGAATTCCTTGCAACGGTAAGCCTGAAATTCAATTTTCCCTCTCAAATCCCAAAATTCTTGCTTGTTCCCTTTTGCTCCCCCCACGCAAACCGTTTCCGTGAAGAAACGCGTGCGGGTTGTAAGTGTGACCCCTTTTCTCTATATTTATCGAACTGTTGACATTGACGACCAAAAACGCCGCTCCGTCTGTGAGTCACAGTGACTAACGCAAGAACTTGAGGGTGTTTTTGGAAATGGAGCGGAAAAATAATTGGCCAACTGTCAATGATGTGACTCATGTGTGACAAACTGACTGCCAATGCGGTGATTCTGCAAAAACGAAACACCTTGGAAGAAAAGTAAACGAGACGCCCTCGCGCTTTTAGAAAATGTCGCGTGTACAACATGTCGTAATAAGAAAACAAAAATCATTAGTCTCTGGTAGTTTAGACAGTCATGTTGTTATCAATGATATCAATCGAAAAAAAAGCGAAAGAATCTGTGGTACACATAGTGATAGTAGTGTGTTTTGGATGTTTTGATCTGACGAACAAACAACACAACTAAAAAAGATCCTGATTTTGGAAACAGTCTTTGATCTGAAGAATTCATAGTGGAATTTGAAAGTAGCCTACGCCTTTTTTGAGAAAAATCGAAAAGTGCTCCAGATTAACGATCTACTTTCAGACGTTTGCTTGGTTCAGCAAGCTTAAACCTATTCAGGATGTTGAAACTGAAAAAAATGCCTGAAACAACCCATGTTTTTGTTTTTCAGCTCGACAAAGAATTCCTCAGTCACAACCATCAAGAGGAGGAAGAAGCTGAAGATTTCTATGCCAACTCTCGCATCCCTGTCTAACTTCTCTGACCTAAACCCATATCTATTGTTTGTCTGAAACCCCATAACTGACCCATACTGGTGTCGATATAATCGTATTCTCCCTGTTACTTATCCACATTTCCACTCATGTCAAAGATCATAATAGGAGTTCCTCCCATCTTCTCAGAAATCTCCACAGCGTCCACCCAAAAAAAAAAACAAAGTTTTATTTATTTATTATTATCAGCTCAAAAGTTGATGTACGGTTCAAAGCTTCTCCCCCGTTCTCCAAATATACATTCTGTACTAAAACCAAAAATTCCTTTTTCCCTTTTCTGCCCGTTACCAAAACGTGTGCTTATCTCCGCTTTTGTGAGCGAATGCTCGTCCTTGTAGTATCTAGACTATTTTTTATTGCCAAATAAAGTATTTTTTGAAACGAAAGGTCATTGAGTGTTTGATCAGAGGAGACTTGTGCCACGGGAGCGTGCTGCCGCTTTAACAGACAAAGTCTAGCTCATAAATCAACTGTGATCGCGTTGAACGTGTCTGAGGTCAGATTTCAAAATCTTGGTAGGATGGATGGAATGCAATGTGTTTTCGTGCTGCTTTACTAGCAGATGGTGATGAATGCAACGTCGTCCCCTCATTGACTATTTGGTATTCGGTTTCATCAATGTCTTAACGCCTCCGCTCTTCCTCCTCCTCTCTTCTCGGTTTCGGAATTTTGAACCGTTGGGAAAGACCCGCAAGTTTTTTTTTGCTCTCCTGCAAGAGACTCGTCGAAAAGAACACACACAAAATCAAAGATAGGCGCACATGTGAAGAAGCACAGGGAGAAGTAGTTTTTGTTTTTTTTTTCTCTTTCTTATTTCAAACAAACGACGGGGCAGCTCGAAGTATACAAAACGGGACAAGGAACGTGCAAATGTGGACACACAAGGAAGAGGGAAGAATAAAATTGAATCGAAACTGGTTACGCTTCAAAGAAAACGTTTCCTGTTGTTCGTACTTTTCCTATGAATGATGAAATAGGAAAGAAGACTATTAGGAAACTAAGTAAATGTAGTGTAGTCATTGTTTGAATTGTACTCTATTTCAAAATGGGGCACACCTGAATATTTCAAGAATACAAAACACAAGTTGTATGCGCCTCTATTTTTGAGAAACGAAGGGTTCGGTTGGGGTAATTTTTTAAAAATTTTTTAAAGGCAATTAACAACGGTTAACACACTTCTCAGTTGAACCTATTTTCAAAAAACCCCCCATGGAAATTTTCGGAAGTTTTCATGCTTGAGGTATTAGTAATTGATGGTTTCAACTTTCAACCCCTCGAATATAAATTTCCAAAATTGAGTATCCCCATAAACCTCTCAAGGTTTTGAATCCAAACCATTAATTATACCCTTCTCTCTCCTATTCTCGGGTTGACCCATTTTTACTAAAATTTTGAAGAAAAGACATTAGAAACTGAGTTCCCTTTTCAAACCGGTTTTGTTCTGATTTATTATGTGCCTATATGTTTTTCAGAAAATCATATCTTTTTTTCAGTTTTTACACCTGTTTTTGTGACAACATGTTCCTTCATCCCCCAGTTTTCTCTGTTCTTGATCTTTTGTTCCGCTGCTGTTGGTTCTTGAACCCACTCCAATTTACAAGGAAACTCATCATTTCAGCAGAAAGAGATGAATTATGTCATGTTCTGCTCAAAAGCTCTCTTGAAAGTCAAATGAGCTGCAAGTATTTTTCCTTTAAGGCCCCAGCGACTTTTTAGAAACTCACGTCTGCAGTGAAACGACAACGACGGAAACAAAATTACACTGATCATCGGTACGACGGGCACTGATGACCAGCCGAGGAGTTTTTAGTTTTTGATGGCACATGTCTTTCTCGTGTGCAGTACACCTCTAGCGGAAGCAAAATGAAGAGAAATTATCACAACGAAGGATATCCCTTGTCGTTCGTGGGTGCGAAACGTTTGATCTGTGTGACGTTCTTTTTTTCATCTCCTCCAACCCATCGGTCTTAATGATATCTATCTGTTCTTCCTCGTTTCTGCGTATTTTTTCCCTGGGGGAAGATCAAGAGAACAGGAACATGGGTTGTAGGGTTTACGAGGAAGATACTGGACAAATGGATTTTTCATTCTTCACTGCACATCCTAGAGTCATTTTTAATGCAGAAGATTCTCATTTTCTTGACCTTTCAAGAAAGAGCACAACAATGCTTTATGTTCCTGCAACGCTTCACACTTTGGTTCTTCTCCTCCCTTTTTTGAAGGAACTGAAGAATTGGAGGGAAACGCAAAAGAGCCTTGTTTAGATTTTCGATCGTTGAGAAAAAAAATGACCGCGCTGCGCATTCATTCTTTGTGTGCCCCGCTCCTTGTGCAGCTCGAAGTGTGGCTCCGCCTTTGAAATAATGATGCAATCGAAATAGATCTTCCGGGGTGAATGTGAAACAGTGTGTATTCTGAAGAGGTGCAAAAATTGACGTTGCAACCTTCTACTAGTATGGGACTCTCGTTTTGGTCCCATAGCTTTTGGGACTCTAGAGCTTCTTGAGAAGAGCTCTGGAACGAAATACGAAATTGGGAAAAGAAAAATGAGACGCATCCGGGGATTGTGACACCGACACCGACACCCAACGCCAACGCTGAGGCCATTTTTTGGACGTTGTTTGATCTTCTGAACTGAACTAGTACCTATCCGAGAAACAAAACGAGAGATCATAAAATTGTACAGCAGACGGTTATCAATCAAGTTCAATTTTTATCACTTGCAATTGACCAACTGTGAGAAACGGCGATGCAGGACAGAGATTCCCATTGGTGGTGCGAACGATGACAATTGAAGGACTGCAGTGTTAGAAGATCTTCAGATAATGATCGTTGTGATAACGATGAAGGGGTTTCCCAAATGTCCTCTGGGAACTTTCCATCACTCCTTTTTGCCAGTTTTGCGTGTTTTGAAAAGATCATGAGGTTGCTGCAGCTAACTTGTCAAGCTGCTTGTTGCGAGCTACATCACTTAATTTTCAGTGATCCCTGAACTTTTCCTCAACGTCTTTCCAGTTTTTTCTAAGAATAAACGACGAGTCAAGCGTGCGCAAAAGCCATTCTTTGTGGGCTGATCAATTGAGTGCAACACTGACCTTTTTACTCTTTTTTGCTCTCAAAGGAGCACGTTTCTTTTGAAAAGTTTCAAACAGCATCTCCTCGCTACAATCTAGCTTAGTTTAGTATTCAAGTATTCAGAATGAATCATCATCGTTCAGCGTACTGTGAGATAATCGGTGACGATCGGTGACGATTAAAAACTGAGGAAAAAGGTAGAATCGGCAGATGTTTGAAAAGACTTTCTGAATGCTAGCTTCGCCGTGAATGACGGCGGAAACACAAAGAAGAGGATTTGATTTTATACAGGAAGATGGTCACATTGAGGAAAAGATGAGTACGATCGACGACGATCAAAAATAGTGAGACTGTGTGTGGGTAAAGAGAGCGAGGCTATTTACAACACGATCCACGCGCCACTTCTTTTCACTGATCGCCGACACGTGATCAACATGTGGGCCACTGCGGTTGGGTTCACCCTTTTCTCTTTCTTGCTGATACGATCATCTGACGGTGGGAGGGAGACGGAAGGTGTATTGCTATCTTTATAAATATGATCTAGACTGAAGATGAAGATAACCATATGATTGCAATGCAAAAATGTTTATTACTTAAATATCAGGTAATACAGTTAAATTGGCTAACAAGTGCAAGGCGAATTGTGGGTGAGAGTTCGGGACTGTGAGAATGGGCGGGAGAGTGACGAGAGCAAAATGAGAGAGTTTCAGGCAAATTCAATAAACCATGACACACAGATCGGGTAAATTATTGGAATCGGTACGGTGCAGCTGGAAGAAATATTCTTCAAAATTGACAAAAAAAAACAATTAAAAAACGGGTATAAGATCATTAAACTCGGAGGTTGATAGGCAAGTAATGCGACACGTCAAATGGGGTAGATGGGTAACTCAAGAGATCAAAAACGTTCTGAGGGTAGACAACTGGTCGAGGAAAAGTGATTGGAACTCTTGGGATCAGTCCTTCGGCATAAAGGTCAATGATAGCAGGCTTGTGAGATTCCATTGGCTTGCTTGAAGGGGAGTACTCCAGGTAGCAAGGAGAGTCGCGGGATGAGCTAGAGGTGAAGGATGAAGCTCTGGATTCCGGTCGGCTTGGGGGTAACACTGAAGTTTGACAGGCTTGGCTTGTAGCTTCGGCAACCTCGTCGTCAGCTTGAAGTTGGGAAAGTTCGGCGGCCAGCGCCTCATGCTCATCCTGCAAGTCCTTGAGCTTCTTCATCTGTTCCGCATTGCTATCTTGCAGTTCCTGCAAAAACAAACAAATGAGAAAATTTTAATTAATTCTAGACATGAAGAGACACCTCTTTTTTTGGAAGTTTGTAAGAGTACTAATTAGAAGAAAGAAAAGGAAGACACTTTGCATCATCCTTTTTTCTCGAGAATTAAAACAAGTACTAACATGGGTCACGAGACTAGGTGGTGTAAATAGTGAAAGAAAATTAAAGAGGATGGTATTGTCATACGACAATGATAACACGCTAGACGCACGTGTACGCGACTTACAATGATGTGATCCCGGGCTCGTGTTAAAAGTGCGAGGGTGGTGTTTCTGGTGGCATCGCAGACACATGGAACCAGCATCTTCAAGGTTTCCAGACAACCTCTGAGGTTTGCTCGGCGAGTCTTTTCAAGCTCATTATGAGCTGCTCGGCTGTGTTTTGATGACTTTCTGGATGGTGGTGAAGAGCAGTACGGTTGAGATGAGGTGGATGCGTTGGAAGAGCAAGATGAGGAAGAATGCTTCTTCTCACCTCTGATCTTTCCAGAAAGAAGAGTTCTGAGTTCAGCTTCTGAAATGGTGAAATGAGATTCAAGTCTAGACGGATCGAATAAGTTACCATTTGAAAGATCAAACATGGCCGGTGAGGAAGATCCTGGAGAGGATGAGGTGGAAGTCAGTGCTCCAAGATCCAGGGATGAGATGTCGAGAGCGCCAATGTCTAGAAGACGGGCTGCGGTAAGAAGATGTCCGAGGTTGAGTTGTTGTTCCATTTCAGACTAGGAATTACAACTGGGGCGTGGTAGGAGGGAGCGGCAAAAAATGGGATGCTTTCTGGCGGGTCGTTTTGCGTCCAGACTGAGGCGCAGGAGGAGGAGGGACGAGGGGTGGGGAGCGTCAACCAACCCGACGTAGGGGAGGGCCCTGGGAGAGACGATATGCAGGGCGGGCGGCCTAGGGCGGGACACATACACACGACATCAGAGAACGAACCAGGAAAGCACCGAAGAGGCAACAGACAGTGAGAGGTCGTGTGAATGCACGTGCGCCAAGCATGAACTTGTTGCGGCAGTCAGGATAGGTCTCCGATTGCGTCGGGGGAAACCACATTGCTTGTCCTGCGCACGCAAACATCGCAAGACCTCGTTTTCGCCCTCCGTGCTTCACACAGTCACCTTGGACGCTCGCGCATTGTGTCCGCGCGGAAACAGATACACACGGGGTGGGCCTAATACGGAATCCTCCTCCCGATCAGACCGCAGAATCGTAAGATCGGTTTGATTTGGCTTAGTCTGCGCACCAAGTCTTATTCGGGTCTTGTTTTGCAAGACCGTAGGTACAAAGAGCACCAAATATGAATTGGAGAAACGATTAAAGAAGAACGCGGGTCGCAGATTACCCTACTGCCTTGTCAGTCTCAAGTGATCAAAGCGCCGGTAGCGAACAGTCGCCGGGTCGGGGGAATACCCACGTGAATTTCCACACGTGGGAAGGGATGGATAGGTATTTCCGAACATGTCATTTCGCCTTGTGACTTTGATTAGGTGGTTGCAACGCGACAATATTCGACGTTTACGATCTATCACGTGTTTAATTTTAGCCAAGTCATTGTCTTGCTTTTGGAGTGGATCCTGTTGATGGTAGCCCCCGTATGATGACGGTATGGTTCTCTGAATCAGCCTGTAAAGCGAATGTCAACAGGAAAACAAGAAACATCACAAGAACCTTTCAGGTCCTCTAAAAGAATCAAGTCTCAGATTAGATCAATTTAGCAACATTGTATCTATTGGAGCATAAAAATGACTAAGTTATTTCGAAACATTCTTTGCGCTTTGTGTAAATTCCGCTGGATTGAGTCATGAAAACTGCGAAGCTTTCGAAATACTCTGATCTTCCGGCCATCCGGACTTCCTGCGGTCCCATAATATCAAATTGCAAAAACCCGGTTTGTTGTTTAACCCATTTCACGTGAATGAGACACGGGCCTCCTTCAAAAACTATGTACCCAATGTGATTTTTAAGACGTCACGTGCGAGAGCCTGATATCCCCGCAGTCCTGATACACACTCTGTCATACACATGCTACTTGTTGCGATTTTCTGATCGATGAGTACGAGAAGAAAATACATTGATCACGAGAGGCGCCTCGTCAGAGCAAAGAAAATTGAGGAAAACCTTATGTTGTTTTGTGCCATGTGTTCATTTCTTCCGGAACACTCTTTTGCAATGATACTTTGCCCCCAATCCAAGGATCTTTTGATATCTCGGTTTTTCTGATCCAAGTTCAATGAAAAGCTCAAATTCTTGGGGGAAACCCCGTCATCTAGCCGAGATACGTGAGAAACTCAGAGTGGTTTTCCCGAGACACGCAACTTGCACATACATGCATATACTTCCAACTTCCTTTTTAATCGAAATAGGGCCACGAAACCCGTCGTCGTGTCTCCTGAAAATTCGATCTTTTGACCGCTTACTCTTGTGTGTCTTGGTTGAGTGTGTCTATATGCGTGAGGAAAAAGAAAAGTCCAAAGGAGAGCCTCGAGCAAAAAACCGCGCAACACACATCTAGAAAAAACTTCTTCTGCCAAGCATCAGTCAAGCATCCGCAAGGTCCCTCGACGTAAGCTCTGTTTTATTATTGATGAGAAGTCGAGCGCAGATATAGAGATATGTACGTGCCGGCGGCTGCTGGTCAATCCCAATTCAGACAAAGTTATTTTTGACACTGCATGCTTTTGCTTACTCCAAATGACTGCTGTTTGTGTGTGTGTGGTCTTCACTTGGACGAGATGCTAGAGTTAGCAGGCACAAACATACACATGCTCCCTCTCATCCGTTCGTTTTCTGTTTATGTGTGTGCTGCTCGGGTGTTCTCATCGTCGATTTGTTGTGGTTGGATGGCATCATCGTACCAGAAGCTATACTTCATTTTACTACAGACTTGGTGAAAAGCTGCACAGCCGGAAAAACTAAAAATGGAGAAGAAAGAGGCACCCCAGGAGTCAACCACCATCTCAACATTCTAAATGACCACCCATCGAAGACAGGAAATAAATAAATCTTCATGGTGCCTGTCTGCTGTTCGAATTTAGTTGTCACTAAGAAAAGGGGCCCACCCAGGGAGAGAAAAGAGCCGGCAATTCAGTACCCACTACTTATTATGCAAGTAGTCGCTCCCAATAGATGGAAACAAACGGACGTACAACGGATGAACAGACCGCACATCAAAGGATTAATAGTTGTGGGGTTTGTGTTTGGCCCCAAGAACACGTCATAGTAGTAGTTGTTGTATCAAGTACCCCAAGCAAGGGGGTCACTCAAGTGGTTTCTTGATCATCCGATTCCATTTCGTTCGGCACATTCAACGGGAAAAAACTCAATTATTACGTTGTCTGGTGGACTTTGCACCTCAATAAGTTTTCTCATACATGTGTAGGCAGTGAATGCTTGGAATGGAGTTAATTGTCAAGTTCCTAGTTTTAGCTTTGCAACATGTTTTGTGATCGTCGACCGGGAGGAGAAAGAGCCTGGACGAAAAAGCACGCATTTTCTTTTCCTCCTACACACTAATTGGATCGAGGCGTGTTGCGAGAGAATGAGAATGCTTTCGAAAGTTGTGTGGACCTTCGAATAAGGAAGCATCTGAGCCAGAAATAGAAATTTCGGGATTGAAGTTTGTAAAAGATTCTCTGATCTAGTGGGAAAGGGAAATTTGGGTTTCATTCAAAGACAAGGAATGATACAGTTGCAAACTACACGTGCCGTGGTTTGATAAGCAACGTGACTGTTCTCCGATCGGTTTCTGCGGAAATTTTTCCGATGACGTTTGAAAGAAGAACAGTCATGATGAGTGTACTTGAGTACAATTCTATTTCATCTAGGGAGAAATTGCAATTTTTGTCTCCATGTCTTATAATTTCCGGTAACTTGATCGCTGGTTTTCCGTACTTGAAGGCAAAAAAGGGGAAAGAAAATATTTATATATTTATACATCATGTCAA
Source organism: Caenorhabditis brenneri (assembly GCA_000143925.2). Classification (NCBI taxonomy): domain Eukaryota; kingdom Metazoa; phylum Nematoda; class Chromadorea; order Rhabditida; family Rhabditidae; genus Caenorhabditis; species Caenorhabditis brenneri. The sequence goes on from GL379810.1 coordinate 108,072, forward strand.
GCGTCTTCACGTGAATATTTGTTGAATTGTAAAATAGAATACAGTTGACATGACAAACAAGAAGACTTTACTTTTTCCACCACCACGATGCTTCCAACCACCACCGTCGTCATCATTCAGATTCTCGTGACTTGATTCTTCTTCCACTCATTCATGTTTGCGCATACACATAACCAAATTCGATTTCGTACCAATCACCCTTCCTTTTTATTCATGTGATTGTATCGTGTTAGTCAATTGTAGTTTTCCGAAATCGTTTCACTTTCCTTTTACTGAACCCGATACCGGTGTGTGTGAAATGACGATCAAAAAACGTACTTGGATGGAAACCTACCACGAGTTTGATCGAGTGTTCTTTGCATTTGATCGCGCTGGTTTGTGATAATTTCGTGGGGAAATACCGTTAGGAAATGAGTACACGTACATGTTTCTCTTTGAAAGATACAGAGATAAGGACAACTTTTTTCCAGGTCTTGTGACAGTTTTAGTTTCTGCTGATGCTAATGCTGCCATAAAATATCTGAAGATATGAGTAGCATCTGATAAAATGTTTCCTGAATCGAAAAAGAAATGTGAAGTTTGAACCAGCCCTCGGGCAGTACGTGATTTGCTGCAGAATGTCGAGTGAGGAAGCGAGTACTCGGAATGCGCAATGACGTTCGCCCACAAATTTCATTTAGTCTTCCTTCACTCGATCTGTATACAATCGTGTTTCTAAGTAAGAGGGAATACCTAAAGATTGTTTTGCAAGTGATGAAAAACAGAAAACAGACTTTCGGTCTTTGTACATTTTATCTCGTTTTTTTTCCATAGCCCATTTGATTGTTCGAATAAAAAATGGAAATGTGCAGACAGAAGACTGCTGCACTGGTGTCCAAAAAATATAAACAAGGTTAGGCAGGAGGGCTCGGTTCAAAGTATATCTTAGAACATTCTTTTTCGATTCTATAAACATATTGTTTAGGCGTCTTTTCATGTGGAAAAGAGGGATTCTTACTGTAAATAGTTTTTGTTGGGCAACAATAGAATCAAAGAAAATTGGGGGAATTAAAAAATTCGTATTGTTAAAAAACATATATTGGAAAGGAGAAATTGAAAAGGCCTTCAGGAAAACGAAAAAAAAGATTCAAGACTGTAGAAGGAATTTGGGGAATTGTTGAGTTTTGGTGTAAAAACTGAAGGTTTCCTGGTAACTAGTTCTTTTTTAGATTTGGTAACTGTAAGAAAGAAAAAGCAGGCAGAATCGGAACATTTTTTATTTCAGTATTGAAGTCGAATTGAATCCATGAGTTGTTTGGATTCTCAGTTCTTGATTTTCAATCGAAATTCAGGAGAATCACCTTCAAAGCTTAGCAAAACTTAAAGCAACCAGATTCCGGGAGGCTTTTGAACGCATCTCTCCAGTTTCCCCGGAACGCTCTTCTATTAAAGGGTTTTTAAAAGGATTTTCGCTGTCTTGCTCTTTCTGAGGCTCGTCTACAGTTGCATTGACATTTTTCACGAGTAAATTTCTGACCAATTTTCCCATCTAGTGATAAAAACACAAAAAATACAGTTTCTTCCTTGTTTTTCAAAAAGTGTTTTTTCTACTCCACGTGAGATTTTCATTCCTATTTTTCAAAAACATTGACCTCATGACTGAAACCATTTGCGCCTGTAAAAACTGAATTTTTTGACTGGTTTTTAGCGTGTTTATTTTTTTCGAAACCCCTTCTGTCAACACCACTTTCTGCAGACACAGACACCGTGGAGGAACCACTGATAACAGTATATATTGGTACACAATGTACCGATAACTAAGAGAATTAGAGTGGTAGGGGAGGGCGCCCCGCGGGACGTCGAGTATCTATTTTGTGACGTCGTTTCTCATTTTCTCACGTTTTCGTCCATCATCTCTCGCTTCCCGCGTGGACTTTGTCCCAGCTGGTGATGGTGGGCGCACGTGCATCCCATGCGGGCGTTTTATATAGTGTACAGCCACCCCGCAACATGGAGACAATCAAAATTATTCATCATCTCTTTTCGCTTTTTCGCATCTGCAGAGATTTGATAAAGATACACGCACCGTCGAACAACATTGGTACGGTTTGGGAAAAGACACTACTAGGGCGGAGGATGACACAAACGAGATTTCCGCTATCCCTTCGCCACATCTCTTCTTTCTCCTAAACGGTCACGTGGAAGCCAAATGAATGAAGATGGGAATGCCGGTCTAGACATCTCAACTATCCTTAAGCCTGTCGCTACTACTCTTCTTCCAACCTTGATCCGTCACTCAATTCAGAGGAGGGGAGACAAAAACGGATTGCATCCTCGTTTTGCAAAATGTACAGTTGAGTGTTCGGCTAGGACCCAAAACAGACGGATATGCCGTTTTTCTCGTCTTTCCCATAGGGCTTGTTTATTTGTTTGTGACTTGGCTAGCAGCTGATTCGTTCAAGCATGGAAGCATTGCTACTACTTGAGAATGACAACAACAAAAAACAAGGCGTTGGAGGTCTCCTCTTTCTTGTCGTAGTCGTCGTCGAGCGTCCGAGGTGGTGACGGGGGAACACCCGTTAAGAAGAGAGGAACAGATTGGGAAGGGACCCGTGCTGTGGGAACATTATGGATTCGTTTTTCAGCTGGTTGCATCAGTATGACTTCAGCAAAACATAAACAATAATTCAACACACAAACGACTGGTACAAAATCCGAAATTGAGGGGTCTGAAAAATTGGGGAGCTCGATCTTAGAAATACAAGGAAGTGCCAACTAAACCAACAAGAGGAACCTAGGAACCCCTAATTGCAAATATCCACTCTAGACACTTCCTGGTTTACACGTCTCTCTGTTTTTATCCCGTTTTCCTGCGAAAAAGATGTTTGAACCTCTGAATAGAAATGATTTTCTCTCATAAATGTTTCATAGGTAATCCCTTTTTTTCTTGTCTAGCGCTTTTTCTAAGTATAGGAGATAAACTCGATCAAGTCGTTTTCCCAGACGAGGGCGGTAGATATGTTCTTTTTTTGTTCTCTCAATGGAAATATGACGCAATATACCATCACTCCCAATTTCTGACGAAACTGTCAAGGGGTGATTCTTCTCTTTTTAACAGCTGTGGGAAAATGAGTGAAAAGAATCAACGACAAGGACAGTAGTGTCACTTTGTACTATGTACTGACTTCGCTCCTTGTTTAGACCAGTCCCTGATGCCCTGAGACCCACTTTAAAACGTGACAAAGGACATTGACAGACACCGTCCGATTCACATGATTCCACTTTGTCCTGATGCTGCTGACTGTGTGTCGACGTTTTGTTTTCTGTCAGATTTGTCATCGCTGTAGCAGGAAATGGCGATGAAAAGAAGGGTTTCCCTGTGAGTGAGACGACGCGGCGTATCTTACCATATATCACTATCAGGAGAAGAATTGTTATCTTTTGATAACGGAAGGGGGAAAGGGGTTCCCCCGATTGACCAACAAAGAGCAAACGATTAAGAGATAGTGTTTCGTTGAAATGGGAAATTGAAGGCTTACAACTTTTGATCTGTCAAAAATTTGATGATAACAAGGAAAAGTTTTGGAAGTTCAGTATAGCCTACAAATTGCGAATAGAAAATTTGAGTACCAATTGATGGGATTCAAAAAAATAATACTTTCAGGGTCATGATTTCTGGACAGGCCAAGTTGTGAGCACAAGGCGACGTATAAAAGCAGTTTTGAACATTTTGAACAAAAAAGATTTGGGAATATATCGAAATTGATGGGATTCAAAAAAATAATACTTTCAGGGTCATGATTTCTGGACAGGTCAAGTTGTGAGCACAAGGCGACGTATAAAAAAAAGCAGTTTTGAACATTTTGAACAAAAAAGATTTGGGAATATATCGAATTCTCGATTTTCATACTAATTTCAATTCTTGGTTCTGAACCTTTATGAGTAATAAGTTTTTAAGTTTTTTTAAATAGCGTCATACCACGTCCAACTATACAAGAACAAAATCCTGAACCACTGTTGTCTTTTTACATACTTTTTCGGATATGAAGCTCGAAAAAATAAAGTTGCAATTTTACTACATTGATTCGATTGCAAGTTCCATAGTCAGAACACTAATTAATATTGTGTGAAGTTTGTGTTTTGCTGTATAGACTGACTTCGAAACTCCTTTGGTCACACTTGAGAGTGGCTCTTCTCAAAACTTAATTTCAGTTAGTGAAACTAATCAGAACATGGAACTGAACTGGGAGCAAAACCACTTTTTTTTCTAGATTTTCGATTTACAAGTGACAAATTCTATACAAATTTGATTATTTAGTTGCTCACCAGTTCTGAGTTCTCAGAATGTCTAGTTTCTCATGGTTCTCAAATGGCACAAGTGCACAATGAAGCTGAACTTTGTCCCACTAGTCTTGTTTGTCATCCGAAATCCTAGACTATATCTGTGGAAAAAACTAGGAAAGTGGGAAACTAGGAAAATAAAAACATGATCAGAAAACACGTGAAAAACTCGGCAGACAGATGCACTTTGACCATCTAGACTGGGCAAAAAAACTGAGCAAGGGAAGGGCAAAGTGTAAGGACACAAACAACTATTTTCAGTACTTTAGAATGTTCATTCTACCCCGCGTGTTTTTTTTTCCAACGCTTTCTAGACGAAAATAACCAATATATGAGGGGTCTGAAAATAGAACAAGTTTTGAAGCATGTTGCTGATGACAGTGTCAGGTGGTTGTCCTGTGACAAAATGGGGGACACAGAACTTTCTACAGAATCCTGAAGTTAATAGTGGTTGTTTACAGAAAAACAGTTGACTGAAAATTTGTGGCGGAAATTGTCGAGAAGTCAAGGTTATCGTGAAAGGAAACAGGAAAATCTATATTTTCAAGCTTAACTTTCAGAAATCACTTCCAAAAAGGCTTTCTCAATTGTTTTCAGATTTAGTAGGAAAACTTCATCAGTTGGCATGAATTTCAATGACCCAAAACCCTAACACTCTCTATTTCTTCGATACTTATTCGAGGACATGAATCCAAAAAACCCAGATTCATTGGTTATCCAGAACTATCTCATTTTCTCATGTGTGATCAAAGATTCAATGTATTTGCTTGAAAAAAATCAAAACCAAATCAAACCATTAGTGCTCCTTTATTAGGAAAACCATTCGAACATCCCATGCTTCATCGTACTTGTTTTTCTACTCAACGTCATTTCCTGCAATTCCACTTTTTGTTTTTTAACGACTCATTTTCGAACAATTCAATTTGTGGCTGGATGTACATTGTGTGTTCTCTTCTCGAATATCCCTGTACTTTCAGGTCAGTATTTAGCGCGACTTCGGTAGGGCGACACGTGTTTTTCACAGAATCATAGTAAATACAGAAAATAAAAGTGCAAATGTTCCTAATTTTCGATCGCTAAATATGCTCTGTGCTTTGTGTGTACTGAAAGTGCTGGAGCAGAAAAACAAGACCTGTCTATTTCTAGGAATGGACAAATATTTTGAAGAAGAACACTCAATTTTCTGGAGGGGTAGGGGAACATCATACCAAATTATTTATTCTCTGATGCTTCATTTCAAATTCAGAACAAGAAAAATTAAGAAACAAACACATCAAAAAACAGTAGCTCAAACTTCAGGATTAAAGACCAAAATCGGTGAATATCAAGAAAACGAACACATATTAAAAACTGCGAGAGAAAATACTTTGAAGGGTATGAAAAACAATTGTATCGGGAAAGGATAAAGACTTAGTACTTTCTGCTTGGACCCGACATCATATCCTCATAGTAAATTTGATATACATTTTTTTCTGGCAGAAAGTGTTTTGAAAATGTCATGTTTGCTTTTTTCAATAAAACAGTTTTCCGATACAAATTTTGAACTTCTACAGAAAAAATGTTTTTGACAAAGTGAAAATCATCACAAAGTCTTATTGAGATTTGATATTTTTTTACTTTCTGATTGTTAAAGCGGTTCTAACTATAAAATGCAACTGCGACGAAAGAAAGATCCATAGAATATCATCTAAATCAGGTATAAATCTATTTCAAAGTTCCGAACTATCTACAAACATGTCTTTGCAGTTTTATTCTTATCAATATATTCGCCTCCAGAGATTAGGCTCAACTTATTTGACTGCATTTGTGCACAACAAATGTGCTCCCAACTAGCCAGTTCTACTCAACTTCAGCAATTTGCCAAAAATTGTCAAAGATGATATTTCTGATCTACCATGATCACTTTTCTTATTTTCCGAATTTTCGTGAAAAAAACTGTTTTCTGTGTTTTCAAAATACCCAGCAACATGTGCAATTGAAATTTCCAATTCCGATTTTTTGAATTCTCTTGCAATGATTGGTTTTTGATATGAAAGCAGTTGCAACATCGAATGTGTCTTCCGTCGAAAAAAGCGTCTGGTCAGCAGCGGCCATCTGTTGTAAAGTGCACCGCGTTGTGAGTAACCTCCAACTCACCCTTCTACACATCGTTCCGTCGCATATCTCTTATTTTGTATTGATTTTACTCTTCTCAGCGTGATCTCAGAAAAATGACAAAAAGTGCTGTGGATCCGGACGATTCGAAGCAGAATAAATCAAACAACGATGCGAAAACTGACATGAAGGTAGGCTCTTTCATCGTTATCTGCTCACAAACGCTTGTTCTCAACTCAATTTTCTAGGCGGAGAAGACAACGAAAACTGATGAAAAGAAAGAATCTTCGTTAAAAATGTCGAAAACTCTGATTGCGATTATTTTAGGCGGTAAGAAATAATTAATTTATTTCGTTCTAAACTCTGATTACTCTTAAGGATTTATCTTCTCTTTACTAGCAAGTTATGGCTGGCAAAAGTATCGGGAAATTTATGTAATTCCACTTGAAAATGAAAGGATTTTTCAATATGGATATCATTTAGCTATAATCGGCAGAGTGAGTTTTTTCGGACGATAGGATTTGATAATAAAATTTTACTTTTTCAGACGATTCGTAACATGGAAATTGGAGAATCTGACGATGCAGTGCTCAAGCTTTACAATATTGATAAGCTGCAGGATGCACCTTTGAGATTCTACATCAAAGATAACGAAACAGTAAGTTCTGTTTTTCTCTCACATTAAAGACAATTATATTTTCAGACCCTTACACTGGATCAATTTGATTTCTTTGAATACGGAACTGCTGAGTTATACAAAGGAGGAAAATTCACATTCTTCTGTGAGTTAACTTTTGATCTCTAGTGATTCTATGGAGAAATCTATCAAAGTTGAGATTGCATCTTAGGTTTTCGATAATTAAGTACTTCTTACACAACTTCTTTCAAAATGTTGATTAATTTCAAAATCGATTCAGTGGAACTTGAGTTTTCCCACCGATTACATAATTGTGGCTTATTTTGAAGGATTGTTTATAACTTTTGCAAGTTGTGAAGCAAAAATTGTTTACTTATTTTTCAGCTTTATTGAAATGGAAATCTATCATCTATTGTATTTCGCTTTTTTTCTCAATTCAATGGTTTTTCAGACAAAAATCTGCAAGGTGTAATTGAGTATGCTATCAACAGGTTTGAAGACATTGTAGTTTCTTACTCGGTAACTGGCACGCGGCTGGATGGGACACCAAAAAATTTATTCTTAACTTTGACAAGAGGTTTGAGCTCTTGGTTTTGAGTTTTTCAAGAAGAATTTTTTATAAGTTTCAGAAGGATCGGAATCAGTCACATTCAGTTCAGACAACGCTATCTACGAGTTCCCGGGCCGGACAACAGAATCTGATGTGGTCCGTGACAAAGTCGACATCGTAGAAACAAAAAAAGAATGGGAGAATCGGATCAACTCTGTTTTTTCGACGGGTCAACAGGTTGAAAAAAACGAACAGTAGATATTCCAATCCTACAGTGTTTTCAGCAACTCCCAAAAGCTTACCTGGAACTAGTGGAAGCTGCTTACGGATTCATTGCCAACAGCTTCCATGCAAGAAGGAATATCGGATTCATTGGAGTCTACCAAAATTTCACCAGAAGCTTCAGAGACGTGTTCTTCATTCAACCTCACAATTATACTCTCACTTCATTGGATGAGCAATTGTACGGCCTCATAACGCTGTCAAAATTGGATGAAGAGGATACCACTCGAGTGAGTTGTTTCATGTTATCTCAATTAACTTCCTGTATTTCAGGTTGTTTACGCATGGATGACCACAGTGAATAAACTGGAATATATGGGAAACATTATTAAAAACGAAAATATAGTTCTTGACAAAATTCAAGCTCCTTTATTGTTTCAACTTTTGAAGCAGTTTTACAATTATGTAAGATTGAGAAGACTGTTATTATTCCCATAGTTTTCATATTTCAGGATATTAACGACAAAATTTGGAATCACATAGCAGAAATTACCTGGAAAAACTCAATTGGAATCAAAGGACTCGAGGATGTCAAGTTTTTGGGAAGCTCCCGTGGAATTTTCGGTTTGGAACGTGCTACTGCCAATGGAACTTCATCGTTTGAGCTTCTCTGTCTCCTTAGGGATATGGCTCGCTCCATGGAAAAACATGGTGATAACGAAGGATTTGATGGACCCAAGTGGGCTCAAAGAGTTTTAGATATTGACGCAGCAATGAATAAGTATTGGGATAATGACACAAAACGATACGGTGACTTGGAAAACGTTAGTTTGTAAGTCTCAATGGGTTTCCTAAACTATTATCTTCAGGGAAAGGTCAAACCCGGGCAGTCAACTTATGTTCCACTGATATTGGGCATCTTGAAACCAGACTCTGAAAACTTGAAGCATCTTCTCCAGAATCTTCAACAAGACCCGGTAAGAAAGTTGTCAACAGAACGATCATTCACACAATTCACAAAAATTTTCAGAACTTTTTACCATTCGGACTCCAGCTGTCAGAAGAACAAGGTGTTCAAGTCGGCCCCAACTACCTCCTCATCGAATCTTTGAAGTATTATTCCGGACAGTCTGGACCATCTCAGGAACTCGCCCATAACATGTACTCGGTTCTCAAAAATCATCTTGCTGCTGTCATTGCTAGATCCTATCGTGCCGATCGATCATTCTACGGAAGCTTCGACAAGAACATGAAGCCACTCGGACCAAAAGGACATCCTGATGGAACTCTCATCTTCCGCATAATGGCAGCATAATTCTTTTTATTTGGAGATTTTGGTATTAATTCATTTTTTGGATATCGGCTTATGTAACATGTTTTATGTATTGTTTTCTTTGTTTTCAATCAATTTACTTTTCCATACTTTGTTTAAATGTGTGTTTCATCCAATAACTCTCCATCCATAAAAACCTGAATCCGCAGTGCAGTTTTTCGGAAAACCTCTGCGAAGGGTTTTTATTCGAATGAACCTGAAATAGTTTCAACTACAACTTTTTAGCAAAACAGCGAAGAAAGAACCTATAAGTTTTAACAACATCTTGTCGTAAAAAATAATTTGTTTCGAGAAAACTTTGTTTTCAACCAAAAAAACACTACACGACTGCACAACGATGCTCCAAAATTACGCGAGAGCATGCTGGTTAGCCCGTAAATCTACCCGATTTTTCTTGTTTTTCTCCAAATGTTTGTTGTTTCCTGGTAAAATCTTTATAAAATTGATAAAAATAGTGAGAATGTAAGGTCGGGAACATATATTTTTTGAAAACATACTGCTGAATACGCTGAATGTTCACTAAAATCGCACAGGAAAAGGTTTCTGGTAGAAAATGTTGAATGTCACTGGCTCATAGTCACTTTCATCTGAAATTTGAGGTCAATGAAATCGTCGTAGTCAGTTTTTTAGTTTGTCAACATAAAAAAAAGACACCCGTCTGTTCCGTTAATCTAGGCATATCTGTTATAGCGTCAAAAATACGTTATGAACGATCTTCTGCTGTTTCTTGAACCTATAGACATGACATTTTTTGTTATTCAAGCCATTTCACTATTACCACGTTTGTGAGCCACGACAAAGCATCGATCCAAACACATCGTAAGAGCTAAGAGCAACTTTCATTGTCATTCAGCGTCTGAAAGTTCTGAAAAACATAATGTATACAGTAGTTTGAAGTGCAAAAACTTCCTTTGCTGTTCGTCACAAGTGTTCACTTCGGATCGAAGTCACCGGACTCAAAACTTCAAATAGGTTCAGTTGTTTTTATCCCAGATTCAGTTTCTTCGTAAAACAACCTTGCTTTTTTCTTCGTTTGAGAACAATTATTTAAACACTCTTCCGAAAACTACAAATTTTTGATTCACAAAAAGGAAAAGTATTTCCTCAAGCTCTTATTTTCTTGTCAAGCGGTGGAAATTCATACCTTCTCAAGGAGCTCAAAGGAAATTGCCGGTTTCATTCATCAAGCCGCGTTGTGTGAAGATCCTGACAGCTTCTTTTTCTATTTAATCTCAGGGTCCTTTTCTCAGTTCCTTTTCGAAATCTCTCTCAAGTCGACGGTGACTTTACTTTTTTTCTTTAGAATTTCTTTCCATTATTTCCATTCAAACTCAAAACAAAGCATTTATCACTAATGAAACATTTACCCAGTCTATTAGAAGCATATGCTTAATGAAACAACACAACGTTGTTTTTCTGGTCAAAACATATGTTTGTTAGGGCGCATTTGCACTAACCTCCTTCTCGGCTCCTTTTTTGTCCGTTCTTTTCCTTATTCTCAACGTCGTCTTTGTCTTTTTGCCAACATGACCTCGTGTTATGTTTGCCCCCGCTCTTAATGGCTAGCGTTCCCGCTAGTTACTCGTTCGGTCATTTTCCTTTTTACTTTTCATCAGATTTTATCTTTTTGTTGCAGGAGATGACAACTTGGGATACAGACGGCATCAAGAGATGCGTTCTGTATGGACAACTCCTCATACTCTACTTGGCGTTTTCTTCCCTCTACCCACAGATTCATGGTAAGTTTCAAATTCTTTAAAATCCAAACATTTTCCCAATAAAAATGTTTCAGGATTGTTCGGAGAACGAGGATTGGTACCAGTGTCCCCAATGCTCGAATGTGGTATGTTCACATCTCGCCATAAGGTTTCTTCTTGGTTCAACCTGTTTACCTACTGATAACAACGCATCGATTTTCTATCTATTTTTATGTTCTCTAATCAACACACCTCACTTTCAAGCGATGATCATTGATAGCAGCAAAAAATAGCAGCGAAAAGTGACCAGCGGGTTTCAAAAGTCCAAGTCTCATCTCTCCTTCACATAAGCTCATGTCTGCGAGCAATTTCTCTGTGTGCGTGCATTTTCCAACTATTCGCGTCTTCCTCCCTCTTTTTATTGGCAATCTCTTCTCAGCAACTACATAGAACTACTTTACTCTGGCCGAGAAGAACAAAACTCATCAGTCGTTTTTTGTTTCGCTTAATTCACGTTCCCAAATTTTTCCATTTAGTAGTTTTTCAATCTGTTGAAAAATTAAAATTGCCATCGTGAAATTGTTGTTTACATGAATGTTTGGGTGGCTGGCCAGAGAACATTTGAAATCGGCGAGATAAGAAGAGAAAGAGAAACAGAGACACCCCTCATGGTTTCGTTGAATTTTCTCAAGTTCACTCGCGTCATCAACTCTATCGTTCAACCTTTCAGATGAAGAAAGTATTTGGGATTGCCGTCTTCCACTTCTTCGTATTCTCTGTAATGTGTTACAACTGTCTCCAGCCGTTGGAATTCAAGCACTATGTCTTTTCGGACTATTCCTGACAACAATCGCTATCACCTACAGATCATTCCAAAAACTACCAACTTTCTTGATTCTATACTTCTGCTACAGGACAATATATGAGGTAAAATGAGCTTTTTTTAATGAATATGATGAACTTGTTTGGTTTTCAGGCTGGCGGTGTGTTCATGCACTACCAATGGGACGCATTTCTTCTGGAGTCTACTGTCGCTGTAGCCCTTCTCGCGTGGTTTTGTGATGGTCCACCTGACTCGGTAAGTTAACTGATGCTTCATGGTTTTTAGTTGGCAAACAGAAAAAAAAACAATAGAAAAATTTCATTTCCAGATTGCCCTCTACGGAATCGTCCTGGTATTTCTTCGTGCCATCTTCATGAATGGAGTAACCAAGCTGCAGAGCAAGTGTCCAGCGTATTGGAGTCTGACAGGTATAGTGCTATTCTTTTTTGTAGATATAATTGTTGGTCTAGTGAACATTCAGTTCTGCCACGTGAGCTAATAATTACCGTTCACCGCAGTTAAAGTCCTAACACTGCAAAAGAAAGCTCAGTTTCCGTGTGTTGCGTATTAAGGTTGCTAAAAGTTGTGGGAGCGTATTTCTATAGCACTACAGCGTCATGTTCGCTCTAAAATTTGTTTCATATTATACTGTTTGACGGAAATCTTAATGAATTTGACGGCTTTGAAAACTAAAAAAGAAAAGGTTTCACAACAAGAAACTTACGGCATGCCAAGTACAAATGAGCGGCAATAGCCAAAAATTCAGAAAACAAGGACGGCACAAAAGACCATACAAGGAAGTAGACATGAACACTTCGAACTGCTATATTTTCAGCTCTGGACTACTACTTTGAATCTCAACCACTTCCAACTGTGTTTGCATGGCATGCTCATCAACTCCCACCATACATCAAACAAGTCGCTTCGCTGGTCATGCATTACTGTGAGATCATTCTCCCGGCTTTCTTCTTGATCCCGTTGAAACACGTCCGCTACGTTGCCTTTTTTGGCCAAGTGAGTAATTGATAAGATGACAAAATTTTGACCGCAAAGTTCAGGTTCTTCTGATGAGCGCCAACATACTGACTGGAAACGGTGGCTACCTCTACTACAACATTCTTGTTCTGTTGATCAGCTTGTTAGGATCCCCAAATCTCAACATAAGTATTGCTCCATTCTTATCTGGGCTAGTGTTCGGCAAAATGATATACGACGTGTTGCATGGTTCCCCAATCGAAATTATTATCGGGGAAAGCAAGCATATTGTTTTGAGTGAGTCCAATTTACTTCATGATTGAGCTAATTTTAATTTTCTGCAGCAATAACGCAGAACGTATTCCAAAAGTTTGTTGCCTGGTCCGTGGAGATAATGACGGTGCTTATGTTTTTTATGCTATCCCTCATAGGAGTCACTGCAGTAAAGTAGGTTCAATGATACAAATTATCTTCAAAAAAAAATATATATATATATATTTCAGAAACAGGAACAATCCAATAGCTCCTTTCAACTTTCATTACTTTGTGGTTGCTGTGTCACTCATTTTCATGAATATCTATGGAATGATTCCAATGCTGAAACTAGACGAACAGTTGGCAGAAAGAAGTCTCAACAACGTGTACCTTATGGATTACTTTAAAGTCATGAACAAGTGGAGTATGGCAAATACTTATGGATCTTATAAACAGTAAGTTGTCTGCACACCGAGAAAAGGTAAAATAAAATTATAAATTTTTTTAGAATGACCGGGATATATGGACGACCAGAGATTGTGATTGAAGGAGCTACCAACATTGAAGGCCCATGGAAAGAAATCTCGTTCAGCTCAAAACCAGGAAATGTATCAAGACGGCCAGACTACCCAAGACCAGGTTACCATCGTCTTGATATGCAAATGCACTATGCTGCCGAAGGAACGTATCAACAGAATCCGTTCTTCCTCTCATTGATTTATCATCTAATGCAGAATAACAGTGAGGTTGTTGGATTACTTGACCACCACCCATTCCAAAACAGGTCGGAACCAATGAATTTTGCTCGTGCCAAGCTTTACATGTACCATTTCACGAAGGAAGGAGAAACGTAAGATTTCCAAAAATCTCGAGGTGTTTTGATTAGACACACTGCTCAAAAAGACCAATTTTTTAAAACTTGTTGGTTGACTATGGTCAAAATACAATCAAAACAAGGTCATTTGACGATAAAACACTAAAAGCTCGGCCTAACCTAAAAATAATGCCAAGGCAGCTAATTGAATCTAATATTGATCAGAATTTTGCATATCTGCCCGTATACATATAGACAGTTAGATCCAAACTAATTCTATAATGGTTCACCAACACAAATTTCAGAGATTGGTGGAGACGCGACTTCCAAGAGGAGTACATGCCGACATTCAACAAAGGCAACGCGGCACTCCGCAATTTCTTGATTGAAAACAGAATTCTCAACAAAGGAAAATCGAAGTTCACAAATGGACCTCTCGGAAACTGTTTGCGTCGTTGGCACAGGAATACCGGAGGAATTGACGCAATCATTTTCACATTGGTCTTGGCTTCTACCACAGCTGCTAGTCTCTTGTCTGGATGGGTTGATCGGCATGTGCTTCGAGTTCATCAAAGAGTGAATCAAGCTGTGGAAGAAGTTGCTGAACCTGCTGCACCAATTGAACAGCCAGCTGCTGGAGCCGGAGAGAATGCACAAGCCGGTGCAAGGGAAATCCTTCTTGATTAATGAATCGGGAACTGTGATCTCATATATTACTGGATACTCGCTAATTTAATAATTTATTGACTCATCAACGCTTTAATATTTCGACCCATCGACAATAACATCCTCCCATTGACATTTCTTTTACATATTTCGAAAATCACTCCCTGTTTTATAAAAAAATTATGGCTCTGATTTTTTCCTTCATTATTGCTCACCTACTATGTGGTCAATTCCCACTTGTTTATCTTATCTGTTGTTTTTTATACCCGACGTTAGTGCTAATCTCATTTTAAGGTTCAAAAATGGCCGAGGACAAAACGAAACGACTTGGAAGATGGTATTTCGGAGGAGTTGCCGGAGCCATGGCTGCTTGCTGTACTCACCCTCTTGATCTCTTGAAGGTAGGACAATTTTTTTGCATTTTGTTCGACTATTTCCAGATTTTCAGGTTCAACTTCAAACCCAACAACAGGGAAAACTCACTATTGGACAACTCTCGCTCAAGATCTACAAGAACGACGGAATTCTTGCTTTCTACAACGGAGTATCTGCTTCAGTACTCCGTCAACTCACTTACTCAACCACTAGATTTGGAATTTATGAAACTGTTAAGAAATCACTTCCACAAGGTAATTTTGAACATTTTCCTGAAAACTGAAATCTAAAATTCTCTGAATATTCAGATCAACCTCTTCCATTCTACCAAAAAGCGTTGCTTGCCGGGTTTGCTGGAGCCTGTGGAGGTTTGGTTGGTACACCAGGAGATTTGGTCAACGTGAGAATGCAAAACGACTCGAAGGTAAGAATAGAGATATGAAAATTAACTATTTGAAATAAAATTTCAGCTTCCACCTGCCGAGCGCAGAAACTACAAGCATGCATTGGACGGATTGGTCAGAATCACCAGAGAGGAAGGATTCTTCAAAATGTTCAATGGTGGGTAGATCTGAAAAATATAAGTCTGTAACAGAATGAAGGAGCGATGTTATTGGTATATTAATAAATAGGAGAACAACTAGATAGTGAAAATGAAAAGCTATGGAGTCTCCTTCAATATTTCTCAACTCCAAAATGATTTATCGTGAATTTTTCGTTTTCTGGTGCCGTTTTATCTCGGGGCTCATAATAAATTTCTGAGTTTTTCGAACCGATGAAATACGGTCCCAGTTTCCATATCTAAAATCATTAGTTTCTGTTTCCAGGTGCTACAATGGCTACTTCTCGTGCCATCCTCATGACCATCGGACAACTCTCCTTCTACGACCAAATTAAGCAAACCCTGATCTCATCTGGAGTTGCCCAGGACAATCTTCAAACTCATTTCGCCAGTTCGATCAGTGCGGTTAGTAAACTCCACAAAATAAACATCCTTTCGATTGTTATTGTTCAACATCAGTAACACGAATACCTAGATCAGCATCAACTCATAAACAACAAACTTAAAATATTCGTTTTAGGCGAGTGTTGCAACCGTCATGACTCAACCATTGGACGTTATGAAGACCCGAATGATGAACGCCGCCCCCGGAGAGTTCAAGGTAAAACTGCCATAATAAAAAGCCGCCGCCTACGCCGATTTTTGATTCGTTTCAGGGAATTATGGATTGTTTCCTGTTCACTGCCAAGTTGGGTCCAATGGGATTCTTCAAGGGATTCATTCCAGCATGGGCACGTCTCGCTCCACACACTGTTCTCACTTTCATCTTCTTTGAGCAACTCAGACTCAACTTTGGATACTCTCCACTTCCTAACAAATCCTAACCTTTGAATCAAAAATTCATAGAAAGAGTAAAACTCCGTTTGTAGAATATGATGTGTTGTAGATGTTCTATTAGTAATTGAACTATGATTACTCATTCTAACACCCGATTCTGTAAAATTTACTTTATTTTGTTGTATTTTTAAATTTTTCACCTTGCCATTTCCATTAACCATAAGCATTTCCAAAAATCCTAGTCAATAAACAACTACAATCTAATTTCGTTTTTAATTCCGAATTTTTTTTAATCTGTTCAATTTCAAACTGATAGTTATTCTTGAAAAATGGGAATTCTTTTTTCGAAGCCGTTATTGAAATTATATCTGGTAAATTACAATACAGAAAGATTCTGTTCATCCCAATGTTTCTCAGTCATCTTCAGTCATTCTTGTCACTCTCTTCTACCATTTGACCCTTTCAATCTCAAATAACGTACAAACATCTGCCAGGACGACACAGTGTTCGTTTTGCATTCTCCACTGTTATTGCGCGCGCGAAAAAATGTTTTTTGAACGACAATAATTCTTTTATAGTTTGACGCATTCCCCAGTTTCCTTCCTTATCAATAGCAATACAAAAAAGTAAAATATAAAAGTAGAGAAAACATTCACATGACAAGGCAGTGAGCAATAATTCCATTCCTGGCCATCAACCTGTTTCGTTAGTCATTGTGTAAATCGATCGGTTGTTGTCCTCTTCTCCCCCTCCATAAACATCGATTAATTCTTTGATTTCCTATTTCTGCTTTCTTATCAGAAAAAAGCTTCTCTCCTTCTTGTTTTCATACCGCAACTGATAATCAGTTTGTCTTGTTCAACATTAATTTGAATTACTATTAATGATTGTTCAGCAGAGTTACGGAGCTATGGCTTCGTCCAGCAACGATGACGGGCCAGAGGGTGAGCCGTGGAGAGTCACAGAAAACGAAAATATCGAACAAGATCTTCTGGTAGAAGATGTTGAAAATCAGGAAAAGGTGGAAATTCCAGTTGAAGACGTGGTGAGTTGATCAAGTTTTTCGAAATAAACTTATGAAAAAAAAAGAATTTGAATGATTGCGAGCTAATACTGACAAATTTTGAAAAAAAAACACGAATGAAATCTTTGAGTTTCTTCTCAAATTTTTTCAATCACATTTTTCAGGAAAAAGCCTTCTCCTTCAAAAAACTGTGGGCTTTTACTGGACCTGGTTTCCTTATGAGTATTGCTTACTTGGACCCAGGGAATATTGAAAGTGACCTGCAATCTGGTGCTAAAGCAGAATATAAACTGCTCTGGGTTCTCTTATCGGCTCATATTATTGGGATGCTCCTTCAAAGAATGTCCGCTAGACTTGGAGTTGTTAGTGGTAAACATATGGCGGAGGTAAGAAAAGTTTAGTGTAATGGAAGCAAATTTCCATATTGTTCCAGGTCGCATACCAATTTTATCCGAGACTCCCAAGAATCATTTTGTGGTTGATGATTGAGATTGCTATTGTGTGTAGTGATATGCAAGAAGTTATTGGAACAGCAATCGCTATTTTCTTGTTGTCGAAAGGATTGTGAGTGTTCTATTTTTGAATGATGTACTTAAAAATTAACTCGCAGGGTTCCTCTCTATGTTGGGGTCTTCATCACAATTCTCGATACATTCACTTTCCTGCTCATTGACCGATATGGAATCCGAAAGCTGGAACTGATTTTCGGTGTATTGATTCTAACAATGACGATGTCTTTTGGATATGAGGTGAGTTCTCTTTGGTTGTTTTAAGAAATAACAGTGATTATTCCAGTTTGTTGTCGTGAAACCACCGATTGGAGATGTGATTTCTGGAATGGTAGTTCCCTGGTGTGCAGGATGCGGAAAGGATGAATTCATGATGGCAATATCGGTGGTGGGAGCAGTCATCATGCCACACAACTTGTATCTTCACTCAGCACTTGTTAAGGTGAGTGAATATGATTTGATAGCAAAAACTGCAACCTGAAAAAATAATTGGAATGTAACAAACATCAGATGAGCTTTCCGGTTTTCTCAATTTTCTTCCAACTGAGATTTAGCAAAAGCTAATGTTTCTACCGAAAATGAACCTTTCGTTTTGGCTGATAGATTCATTATGTGGTTTCGAGAAACCATCTTCTGTTATCTTGTGAACGTCGTACCATTTCTAAAACTATCAAATTCGATCATGAGTATTCCAGTCGCGTCGCGTAGACCGTCGTGACCGTCGCCGTGTTGCTGAGGCTAACAAGTACTTCACACTGGAATCCGCTATTGCTCTTTTCATCAGTTTCTTCATCAACCTCTTTGTCGTCGCTGTTTTTGCCCATGGTCTTTATCAGAAAACAAATGCCGATGTTGTAAGTTCCTACCTCATTCTGACATATTTATTACACAAAACAAGTTTATTTCAGCGTGAAATGTGCATTTCTCGACATGATATCCCAGACTCCAACATCTTTCCAAATAACACGGACCCGGTTGAAGTTGACATTTACAAGGTAGACCAATTTTTTCAATATGTATCGTTTCAAAATAACTTTTCAGGGTGGCATCTACCTCGGTTGTCAATTTGGAGCCATCGCTATGTTTATTTGGGGAATCGGAATTTTCGCAGCTGGTCAGTCATCAACGATGACAGGTACTTACACTGGACAGTTTGTCATGGAAGGGTTTGTGAAGATTGAGTGGCCAAAATGGAAAAGAGTGTTGATTACTCGTGCAGTGGCTATTACTCCAACTCTGATTCTGACTTTTTATTCTCAAGGCGTTCAGAATCTAACAGGTTTTTTTGAAGTAAACTTTGAAACAAGGCATAATTGTTGTGTTTCAGGAATGAATGATTTTCTGAACTGCGTTCAAATGGTTCAGCTTCCATTTGCCCTCATCCCTATTATCACCTTCACTTCAAGTCGGAAAATTATGCACGATTTCAGGAGTTCAAAGTAAAAAAATCGTGAATAGTTTTGTTATAATGAGATCATTTTTCAGGTTGTTCCAAATCTTTGCTCTCATCACTTCCGCTCTAATTTTATCCATCAATGTCTACTTCATCGCTGACTATGTCTCCTCTCGTTTGGGAAGCGAGTGGTATGTAATCATGGTCCTGGCTCCAGTAACTGTATTTTACGTTTTGTTTGTTCTCTACTTGGTAAGACTTTTCGGTATTAACAATAAGAACTGCGAAGTTTTTTAGGCAATCTACTGTTTGGTGTCTTGTGAAGTCATCCCAGATACTGTAACTATTCGAGGATTCAGCTTTAACAAGTCATACGAAAACGATGCTCCGTGGTTGGCGGTCGATCCATCTGCGGTTCATGAAAATGCGGGATTCCAAAACTGAATGGCATAATATTTGGTTTCTTTATGGCAACTCAACGAGTTTTTTCTGTAAATTTCACTTCCGATATTTTTTTACCTCAAACTTCAAATTCACTTGTTTCGAATCGAAATTTTATAATAAATAACTTGAACGTAGATTTGGCGTTTGAACAAAGCATACAACTATTCTGATATTTGTTGGAATACCAATGAAATGATAATCAGAGAAAAATGCAACACTATTCGTGGCATAAGGCTGTTTCGCATCATGTGCTGATAATTGTTCAGTTTTTCTAAAACTTTTTCGAAGGCTTATGTCTGGGATGGATTGAATTTAGTAACAGTCGTTTTGCAATTTCATTTTTTTGATTAACGGGATTCATTCCGAGCGAACCTGAACATAAAAAGGGGTTGCATTGTTTTGAAACAATGAGCTATTGGTATCTCTTGGTCAAAACATCCGGCAGAAGTTTCAAAATTTTTATCATTCACTGCGAAAACACAATAATGCCATCCGTTACCAAAATACCCAATGTATATGTTGCAAAGCTTTTTTTCAGATGATAAGGTGAGGAAGGAACAGTATTTACTTTGTGACTCCATATCTTGTCAAAAGGAAAACAACTACTGTACTTAAGCAGCAAAACACTGAAATTTGTTTCATTCTTATCGAAATGGCTAACTTTCAAACTGAAGAAGAAAATAGGAGTCGATTGAGTGTGATCAAAGAGCCCTTGTCGTCGGAAGAAAAGACGTTTGATGACTCTATTGCAGTGGATATTCCAGATGATGATGAGGTAACACTAGAACTTGTTATTAATTCTACAATATACGTTTCAGAGCACTTTTTTCTCGTGGAGAAAGTTATGGGCTTTCACTGGACCTGGTTTTCTCATGAGCATTGCTTACTTGGATCCAGGAAACATTGAAAGTGACTTGCAAGCTGGTGCTCAAGCGGAGTACAGACTGTTATGGGTTTTATTGGTCTCTCATATTGTTGGAATGCTTCTTCAAAGAATGTCGGCAAGACTTGGTGTTGTTAGTAATAGGCATATGGCTGAGGTAGGCCAAAAACAAAAACAAGAAAGAATAAATAAACTCAGATTGCTCATGAGTATTATCCTCTGGTTCCTCGAATTTGCCTTTGGCTCATGATAGAAATCGCAATTGTATGCAGTGACATGCAAGAAGTTATCGGAACAGCAATAGCAATTTATTTGGTCTCAAAAGGAAAGTTAGTGAGCTTATACTTTAAAAACAGTGTTCAAACACTGATTATTCAGAATTCCTCTGCTTTTCGGAGTGCTCATCACTATCTTGGATACATTCACTTTTTTGTTGATCGATAGATATGGTGTTCGGAAGTTGGAGGCAGTCTTTGTGAATTTGATATCAATCATGGTTATCACTTTCGGTTATGAGGTAACTTTTTTGTTTCTCTCCCATTTTCCTAACAATTTTGTCTTTTTTTTCTAGTTCATTGTGATGAAACCAGCGATTGTGGAAGTCATTACCGGAACAGTTGTCCCATGGTGCAGTGGTTGTGGAAAAGAAGAGATCATAACAGCCATTTCCATTTTTGGAGCCGTCATCATGCCCCACAATTTCTATTTGCATTCTGCATTAGTGAAGGTGAGTTTCGTTATTATCAAGATCAAGAGATCGTATACAAAATGTCTTATTTTGGTATTTTTAGTCACGAAAAGTCGACCGCACAAACCAGAAACGAATTGCCGAGGCGAACAAATATTTTTCAATCGAGTCGGCGTTTGCACTGTTCGTCAGTTTTTTCATAAATCTGTTTGTTCTCTCAGTTTTCGCACGTGGACTCTATCACAAAACAAATGAAGATGTGGTAAGAAGTTGATATCATTCAAAGAAAAAGTAAATATAATGAAAGAGTTCAATGTGTTTGGCACATCATGATATTCCGGATTCTGACGTTTTTCCCAACAATACCGACCCAGTTGAAGTGGATCTCTACCAAGTTGGATATTTTGAAGAATTATGTTGTTAACGATATTTTTTAGGGAGGAATTTACCTAGGATGTCAATTTGGAATGTTAGCAATGATAATTTGGTGCATTGGAATTTTCGCAGCTGGCCAGTCCTCCACAATGACAGGAACATATACCGGACAGTTTGTAATGGAGGGTTTCATCAAGATCACTTGGCAAAAGTGGAAAAGAGTTTTGATAACTAGAGCAGTAGCCATCACTCCTACACTGATTTTGTGTCTCCAAGCACATGGAATCAAAAACTTGACAGGTTGACTAAAAAATAACTTCTTTGAAATTCGACAGGATAATTTTTAGGAATGAACGACTTGCTCAACTGCGTTCAAATGGTTCAACTTCCATTCGCGTTAATCCCCATGATTACTTTCACTTCTAGTGAAAGAATTATGAGAAATTTCCGGAATTCAAAGTTGGGAGTTGCAACAAACTAAGTAATTTTCTATCATTTTCAGAGCCACCCAAATATTTGCTCTAGTTTGTGGAGTCCTCACGATTGCCGTCAATATATACTTCATCATAGACACGATCACAGATAGGCTGGGTACCGAATGGTACATCTTCCTGATTTTTACTCCTATCACTATTGTCTACATGGCATTCATTGTCTATCTGGTAACCGTAGCAAAACTCCGATTTTTCCAATTGTTGCTTTTTCAGACCATCTACTGTTTAGTAGAATGTGATATGATCGATGACTTGAGAGTAAGTAACTCTTTTTTTTCTATCCTCTTATCGATATTCAGATGATTCCCGGATTCGATTTCCATCGAAAACTGAATATTGACTCTCCTTGGGTCAAGCACACGACTCCTCATTTGAATAATGGGTTCAGTACAGATCATATGTGAACTTTTCATCAAACGAATGAATTTTTTTATTACAAAAGAGAAGTTACAGCTATTATTATTTTCCTCCTACTGCACAGAGATTGCAACTCTTCTTGCAGTTAGCAGCCATATACTGGTCATGTCCGGAAGCTTTGCACAAATCTTTAAGAGCCCATGCTCCGCAATACACATTCTTATCTTCACAGTTTGGTTGACAATACATTTTCTTGAGAAGTTCGATATCAGTTGCGCCCATTTTTTGTCTTTGTCCAAGAATTCTAAGATTAGCAGCTGAATTGGTTTTAGGGTTCATAGTAGGAATTGCAATGTTCTGAGCGGCAGTGTAACCGTTATAGTGCATAATGCTGTCGTACGCATATTTCACTCCGTACCTGAAAGAAATAATGAAATATGGGCAAAACTGATCATTCGAACTCGCTTACGATGTATAGAGTTTTGAGTCAACAACTACAAAAGCGTCATATTGTTGAGGATCGATGTTGCTCCAGTTGATAGTGATGAATTGGTCACGATCATTACGAAGGTGTTGGTGAGCTACTCCGAGTGCATGCATTGTTTCGTGGATAGCAACTCCTTTGTTCTAAAATCATACTCTGGGTCAGAAATTGTTACCCAACTCCACTTACATTATCACATCCAAAACTCAAATAAACAGGGTTTGCTGGATCGGCACGTCCAACATAGGAGAGTCCACAACTGAAAGTTTGAAAAATAATTGTATTTAGCGCTCATCTCAAACTCACAAAGTAGGACTGTCAACTTTGTAGTAGACAATATGAGAACCTGTTGGTGGGGATGCGAGTTCCTTGAATCTAATGCATGTGTTCTTCTCAATCTCGTAAATAGCAGCACGGACGTCGTTCTTGTCTAGGTCCTCTGGAAAATGAAAACGTTTGGAAGACTACTGAATATGTTTTAAAAGTTACCTAGAGAACTATCTAAAACGTATCTGATTGGAGAACTTGGATCCCATTTCTTGATAAGGTTTCCTTCAAAATAGAGGGCAGATCTGAGAAAGTTGAGGTTAGGTCACTCATTTGATGAAATGTTTTCAATAAACAGTTTTCACTCACTTTCTAGCACGAGTTCCTGCTGCGGCTTCTGTCGCTGAAGCTTCTGCTGCTGGAGCTGTTGAATTCGTTGCATCATCATCATCTTCATCATCACTATCTGCTTCTGGAAGTGGAATCTCATCGTCTCCAACTCCTGCTTTGTTCAACTCGTTCAACAAAATATTAGCCTGTTCTTCTGTGAGCATTGTATCCAGATCATATACTCCGTTATCCACTGGAGCAATATCCGCTGTCAAGTTTCCTTTCTCAAGAAGAGCTTCCTTGATTTGCAAGGTTCTGTCAAATCTCAACTGTACAGAGTCAGTCTTGTCTTTTCCAGCAATATTGGTTTCAAATGCGGCGAGCTTAAACGGAAAAGAGACTTCTTATACTTATTACTTCAGAAAATTACCTTTTCAGTGAAAAGCTCTCTAGTCTTCTTTGCAGATTCAGGTTGTTCTCTACACTTCCTTCTTTTGCAAATGTCCTGAACAAACATGTTTCTGATGAATTATTCACCGAGTCATACCCTAAGTTTCTCCACATTTTCAGAGTTTAGATGTCCGAACCCGCGACCAGCGTTTCCTAACACTTCTCTGAGTTTTGGGTCTACTCGAGCCAATGGGTCCTCAATGTGGATTCTGGAAACTAATAATTTAGCTCAAGCCATGTTTCAAAATTGGCAATATATGAACTTACTTTGGAACTCTTTTCAAAAATCTTCCAATTCCATGTTTGCTGAATTGGTTAACCATTTCTTCCAGTTCCTTTTGATCTGGAATCTTTCCACGTCGACAATTTGGATGCCCAGGGAATCTGTGACAGAATTGTCTGACTTTTCCTCTCCACTCCTTACGACCAAGTTTTTTATGCTTTTTGTGGAAGTCCTACAATCAATTTTGAAAGTTCATGAATGCTTGATAAACAACAAACCTTGAAATCTGATAAAACATCTCCAGCTTTACCCTTGCCCAAGTCGATAATTTCCGTGACTTTGATAATATTTCCTCCGAAAATCGGGTTGTTTCCATGGAATCCTGGTGGTGGTACTGGAGGTGGAATATCTCGTGGTCCAGCGTTTCTCTGTCGTGGATCCCAATTGTTTCCTCCCCAGTTTCCAAAACTTCCGACATGGTTGAAACGGTCCCACGGCCTCCATCCCTGCCCCTCCACCACTCCAGAAACCGCCACAAGTAACACCAGAAGAGGTGTCATCTGAACAGGAAAATGTGGGTTCTTGAAAATATTTGTGAGCAATGAAAACACGAAAAAAATCATGTTTTCCCAAAAATGTAGAACAGTTAAAAATAAGAAAAGCAATTCAAGGAACACAACACGGAACAACAATAAATGGTGTTATTCGGCAATATATCAATGCATTTATATCATCTTCGTATCTCGAATCGAAAAAAAAAAGTAAGAGATAATAGACACAATCTAAACGAAAGGAAGTACATTTTGGTAAAACAGGTCGATGAAGAGAGATAGAGAAGAAATGAATCACGTCATAATCTTGATCATCAATTTTTTTTCTTCGACCGATTCGATTGATCAATTGAACAGTCAGGACAGAATCGGGAAGAAATCAGAACCCAAGGCTTGTACAGAACTGTTTTGTTATTTTCAAGAAAAGAATATATTATGAATTCAACATTTCTTCCGCAGCTTGTTGCTTCAATCTTTCTATAACTGTTGTTTGGTTGACATGTTCAAAAACATTTGGCGCTGACAAAAGTATTCCCATAGTTCCTCCAGTAGTTACTGTAAAATAGAAAAGATTGTTTCACTGAATCAATCCCAGTATCAAATTACCTCCAAAAAAGAGATAGAGAAGTAATCGATCAATCACCACAGAGACAAATTTCCATTCTTCACGTTGCTGAAAAGATAAATGAGAAGATAATTAGAAGAAGAGTTTGGGGAACAGAAGATGAGTGAAAAAAATGATATGTTTTTGATGCGTCTTGTTCTTTTATCTTATATCAACTGACCCGTTTGAAGGCGTTGTCGTGTGTCAGATGGGTTGTGATGTATTCAATTGCTTCAATAGCTTTCTTCGCATCTGATGATAGTTTTTCTTCGGAGCAGGAACCCTGAAAATAAGATGAAAAATGAAATGCATAACGTTTCAAGTGAAACTCACTTCTTTTCTAGTCGGAGTTTGTTTCGATTGATCAGTGATCTAGAAAAACGTTCTCTTAGATTTCGGTCCCTTCTAACAACTTTTCAACTCACAAGTTTTGCCTCACTCCTCTTGAAAAAGGTCTTGAGTGCCGATTTCATGCTTCTTCTCTCACGTTTCTCCCGTTTCATCTTCGCGAGTTCTTTCTCGGTACTTTCCGGTCGACGCATGACAAAAAGAACAGGAAGAAACTAAACTTACTTTTTTGAACATGAAGGTTCTTCGAACTTACTTTCAAAAACACAGTTTTGACCCATGTTGGCATGATATGTGTAGCAGGACCACGGAAATATACATTGATAATTATGACACTGACCTGAACCCTTCTTGAAGAAAATACATGTTTCAGTAGACCCTTACCATAATAGTGATCATATTCATAATGAAAGTCATCAGCAGATACTTTGCCATTAGGGGAATAGTTGAACTTGTCGGCGGTAGAATCTATGAAATATGCAGAACTAAGGGCCGAAAAACGAATGCAAGTACCTTTGACACCACAAGTAAGAACACCACCAAAGCGAGTAAAATACTGATAGCGAGTGTTATTTTCTCACTTGATTCAGCTGGTAAGTAGAACACCATCATTGACAAAAATGCCATGAGAACGGTTGGCATAATGAGTATAACAGTGTAGAAGAGAGCTTTCCTGAAAATGGTTTCTAGTATTTGATTTAAAAAATGCTGTTTATTATGGAAATTTACAATTTTGAACAATAAAACCTATATATCCCGGTTTTTTGACGGTAACAATGTTCAAAGAAATGATAAGAAATAAAACACCAGCAAAATCCAAAAAATCACCCATCTTTTTTTTTCAAAATTCAATTCACCTCCTAATTTTTATTTGATACGAAATCTTTGACCTCTCGTCAATCAACAACCCTGGTGCGTCCATCAAATCCCAAACTCCAGATGGCAAGTAGTCGTTCAGTTCCACCTAAAAAAATCTCTTTGAAAATTGAGTTTCCTTCTCATTTCCCCTCAAAACCTTACATGACGTTTGCCGGAGAGATAAGATAACTGCAACTCGTCCTTTCGAAAAGTCCAGGAACCAAAAGTGAGTGAGCATACTTGCTCTGAAAGATGTATCAAAAGATAAAAGAGTAGAAGTTTTTCGCCATTTTTCAACTTTGTTTCTGATGAAAGTTTTATTTTTGTTCTCTGAAATCTGCACTTACCATCAAACGGGAAAAATTCAACATCAATCAAACAGCTGCTTTTATAAACCGCTGGAGGAACCCAAAGCATGTCTCCAGTATGTTCAACAACTACATTGGAGTAGAACGACACCAAATAGTTGCCATCAGCACTGGAAAATTAGAAACTATTGGAGATCACAATAGTTTATGAACTACTTATTGAATAAAACAATATCT
Organism: Caenorhabditis brenneri; assembly: GCA_000143925.2. Classification (NCBI taxonomy): domain Eukaryota; kingdom Metazoa; phylum Nematoda; class Chromadorea; order Rhabditida; family Rhabditidae; genus Caenorhabditis; species Caenorhabditis brenneri. The sequence goes on from GL379810.1 coordinate 134,999, forward strand.
GGAAGCCAAACTTTGTCTGGTGGAACTCTGATCGTTTTAATCCCATCGAATTCTCTGGGGTCCCATTGCATTTGATAATCGTTCCATTTCATGGTAGGCCACACGTTTGTTTGCATAATTTGGTTCTTTTCGTCTACGTTAATGAGAAGAACAAATGCTAGACTGAAAAAGACCTGAAAACAAGATCAAACAATTATTAGATCAAAAAAGGGTCTGAACCTCAATGGGAGGTGAAGAAGCGTTCAGGACCGGCCTGATTAATGAGTTGTATCCATCAAAAATGTACGAAAGAAGACGTTCCTCGGCGGAGTTGGGATATGCATTTATAGCTGAAGTGTAATCATTTTTGAACAACAGAAAGATTGATTTGGAAATAAACAAAATTTACCTGAATTGAACAAAATCGTAATAAAAAGGGTGAACCACATTCTCCTTCCTTTTTTAAATGAATAAAAGATATGAGTTAGTTGAGACTAGCACCAACAACCGACAATGGTGTTTACATTTCATTAGGATACTGCTCTCGCCTCTAACTGACTAAATTGAAGCACCACCCTGGGAACAAAACAGACTAGAGGGTCCGTCTTATATATGAGGAGCTTCCGATATGGGAATGCCTCTCTAATCGTTTATGAGTAAACACGTTGTCTCCTTTCAGGTGTCGTTAGCAGACAAAAGTGATTTTGAAGTGGAGGGATATCCATCTTTTGATGAATATGTTCAGGCAATTTGCACTTGAAGGGATGAAACTAGGAAAGTTTATTGGGTGAATGAAAGAAAGAAAGAGCAATTTGAAAGAAATGAAATGAAAATTGAAATTTAAACCAGTAAATATCAACCAGAACAGATGAAACATCTACCCAAAACTTAGTCAATGAAATAGTATTGCCTAATAATCAAAATAAAATCGAAAAAATTCAAGAATACATATCCGATGGCAAGTATTTTGCGTTCAATTTGTTAATGATGGCTTCTTGATCAATAAAATCGAATACATGTGGAGCTGCAAAAATAAGTTCATCTTTGGAAAAGTTCTGCGAAAAATGTACCTGAACATATAATTCCAAGTGTTCCTCCTAACGTGATCCCGAAGAAAATGAGAAGTATCAGCCTATCTAATACCATTGCAACATACTTCCAATCATCTCGCATCTAAAAAAAAGTGTGTTTTTTAAGTTCCCCAAAATGTGAATCTAGTGACCTTTTTCAGACTCATTTCCCGTTTCATGTGTTCTGCAATATAAGCGATTGCTTCTACAGTAGTCTTCATTTCTTTGCTAATTTTCTCTTGCAAGGAATCTACATGATTTCCGTTAGAGTCATCTATTATGTCATCGGTGTCATCATCCAATCGAGCCTGAATTGATATTTCGCTCATTTTTTCTGAATGATCATGTCAACCTCACCCTAGGAGCTCTTTTGCCCGACATTCTTCTCGACAGACGTTTTCTCCACTTTGAACAATTCTCATGATGTTCAGATGACTGACCGGAACTCGTGGAACTTGTTGCTTTCAAATTAGATGTCACTTGCAAGAATGGTAGCATTGTTGCTGTCATAGACGGCATGACGAGACCTGAACAATTATGTTTTTTTTTTTTTATCTCAAAAGTTTTCTGAGATAGAAAATGTGTACTTACTTGCATCAAATATTTCAGATGCACAATATTCCTCAACAAAATATCCATTGAAAATTGGTATTCTCTCCGGCCTTTTCATCACCAATAAATGCGGGAGAAATTCTAGGAACACTTTTCGCACCCATGCTGGCATTTTGTGAGAGAGTGCACTTCGGAAATAGATGTTCACAATGACGACGGTCCCCTGAAACACAAATGTTTTAAAATCTCAAGTTTTCTATCTGATATTTGATCTTCTCACCACAACAGCCGTAATGTTAAGTACAAATGCAAGTAGAAGATATTTCCCCATAAGTGGAATATTTGAAGTTGGTGGAAGAATCTGAAAAACAGCACTTGAAAGTTCTAATTTATTTTTCGATGATTCATACTTTTGACACCAGCAGCAAGAACACAACAAGAGCAAGAAGGAGGGAGATAGTGAGTGAAACTTTCTCTCCTGAATCCACTGGAAGATAGAATGCCATGACGGATAGAAATGCCATGAGTACAGTTGGAATGATAAGGATTACGGTGTAAAACAACGTTTTTCTAAAAATTTTCTAGTTTTTACATCATCTGTTTCTGAATGTTTTACCTCCTTATCACAACATTGAACACCATTTTGTTCTCTTTCAGATCAGGCTTATGTACGAGTTGACCTGGGACATCTATAACTATTAGCTTTGTTAATTGTATGCTGTCACTTTTTATTTTTTACCAATAACATCCCAAATTCCTGAGTAGGAATAATCGTGCAATTGTACTGCTTGAATGTTGTTGTACCAGTGTAACCTCACTTCTTCAGAATTATAGGTCCATGAGCCAAACACCAAAGTACAGCATTGTTCATCAAATGGAAACCTGATAGAAATGACGTTTTTATAATAACTTGACCTTCTAATGGGTAGGTGGAATGATAATTAGTTTTGCTCTATTTCTATCTTTTTTCCCTTTTTTCTTCACTCAATTCTCCATTGGAATTGAAAAAGTACACACCATTCAACGTCAATCCTGCAACTACTTTTGAACATTGCTGGTGGTACCCACGTGACATCTCCATGGTGGTCTACAAAGACATTGGACTTGAATGAAACTTCATAGTTCCCGTCGGCGCTGCAATTTTAGAGGCATTAGTATTCAAATGGGAAAATTGAGCACGAGGCATTGGTGTTCTTAGAAAAAGGTCAATATTTCAAAGATGCGTTCTGGGAACTGGAAGTTTTTTAATGGAATAATTTTGGTTCTGAAGTTATTATCGTCAAGTTAATTTTTTTCAAATTTTGGTGATAAGAAAAGGTAAACTTATCAATAACCGAACTCTAAAATTGCAAAAAAAAAACGTAGTTGTTTTAAATGAATTTTTTCTAGTCTGTGAGTTAAAAAGATGGCGGTTGAATTCTCGAGTAGATCATAAAAAATGAATTCTAAAAAATTAGAATCATTTTGCTGATAAATTTCGAGTTTGTGATATATTCTGACGACAGTGTTTTGCTTCAAATTCAGAAAGGTTCAGTTTCGAGTTCAGTTTTTTTATAGTACCAATTTTGATATTAGGTTTGGGAAGTCCTTTCTTTTTTCGAATTTTCGCAGAATTAGTTCTTTTTCCTTTCGCTATATAACAGTCAAAACTTTCAGTTTTCTTCTGTTGTTGTTCCCTTTTCTGGTCACTTTGATCCTTGGAGAAAGCCACAGAGTAGCAATATATCAAGCACTTGTCAAATAGGTATATCAAGGATGCCTATTTAATTATCTTCTGTCTAGGCAATAATCCTATTTTCCACTTTCTTACCCCCTCGTACTTCATGTGTATGAAAAAGCGGAAAAGAATAAAGCAAGTGTGATGCGTTTCTCTTCAGACCCTACTCAAAACCCAACAAAAAACGACTTCAGGTCATTTTTCATCGATGGGGTCTGCCGAGTATCTATTGCCAAAAACAAGTTATTTTTCATGTGTGGGAACCTGTTTCCTTCTTTTTGCTTCTTATATATCTTTTCTTTTTCATTTTTCTAGAGAAAACAAAAGATAGAAAGTAACAATGAGCCATAATTTTTTGGAAGAGAATGAAAGAGGATCTTATTTCTTCTCACTTGCAACCCAAGGACCATTCAACAAAAAGGGGGAGAGTCTCGCGTGTATATATGCTGTTGTTGCATCAATTCAGCACTCTTAATTGCGTCGCAACTTTGTCTTTTCATCTTTTTGAGATTCTTCCCGTTCAGCAACTTTAGTTGACCAGATGGTTAGGAGCGATAAGGGTCTAACTATGTTATACCCCCAGAAATTTTCAGATTCCAAGGAAAAACAAAATCTATGTAGAGACTATAGAAGAACAAACTCTATTTCCAATTTGAGAATTCTCAAATCCCAAATTCCTTTTCAAAACCAACAGAATCATGTAAAAAGGGTCTCATGGAAAGGAAATTTGCACAAATTTGATAGAAAGAATAAAGTAAAAAGAAAGGCGTCGGTCACGTTGACTCATCATCACTTGTCGGCTCAAAACTGCGGAAACAAGGAGCATCGGACGATTTGATTTGTGCACATTACTACACATTCAGACAAAATGGATTTAGAGGTTTACATGGTTTAGATATCTCTCTCTTCTCAACATTCGATTTTGAAGCATATGGGTTGGAGATACTTTCAGACATAAATATTTTCAGCAGAGAGGAAGATGGAAAGAGTTGACTCACTTGTTGAATAAGACAATGTCAGGAAGCCAGACTCTGTCAGACGGTACGTGAAGGTTCGAGATGTTACCTGAATTACAAATATTGGAAAATTGAGATGGAAAATCGGATTAATTGGAGTTTTCAATCAACGTGAAAGTATTTGATAGAAATAAAGAGCAACTTCTCTTAAATGCAATATTTGCAGAAAATGCTTTTACCATTTTTAGTTTTCAGGAGTCTTAGGATTCCAAACAGTAAAAAAGCCTAATATTTTTGAAAAATGTCCGATTGAACAATATTGTAAACGAAATATCTGATGATCTGGCCTAATCAATCATGTTTTTTTCTTCTACAAGACTTAGATGTTTCTAGATTTAGCGGACCAACCATATTCTGCTGGATTCCATGCCAACTGAAAGTCATTCCATTTCATCGTCAGCCAAACATTTGTCTGCAGAATCTGATTCTTCTCATCCACATTAATCAATAATATCATCGCAACTCCAAAGTCCACAACTACTGGAGGACTGCTCACGTTCCTCACTGGTCTAATCAGGAAGTTGTACTCTCGGAAGAGATCTATGACCAACCGATCCTCGTCCTCTCCCATGGTGTCGCCTTGCTCTGAAACTTTCACACAATGTTTTATTTGCCTTGTTTCCTGTTTCCAATTTTTCTTTTTTTTTTCTTCCCAAGGAATTCTACCCCCGTCTCATTACTTGCTTGACTTTTTAATGAGCTCGATTCTCATGCTTCAATTTAAATGCAGACTTTTCACACTCACCCCTATATGGGTTTTTCTTTTTTCAATTTCTTCTCTGAAAAAAGATAGAATTGAGGAGAAAAAGAGGACTAGTGAGCTTTTATAATAATTATATTATCTGAAGGACGGAAACTAAACATTTCCTAATAAATTTCGCAGCTCTTTTCTCCGAATTCCCAATCGAGCATAGCCGTTTTGCGTCAGTCTCTCAACTTTAGAGAGCTGTCTATAAAAACACCAGAATTATGGTGAGAAACAGAGCCAAAAAGAGCTTTCGACCCCTTCTAGCTTGCCCTTTTTGCTTTCTCTCACCCGGAATACTCTCTGTTTCAATGAGATTCCGTCATAAAAACTTTTCGGAAACAGCAAAGCGAGAGATATTCCAATGATGACATTCAGAATTTGAATGGATGTTCCAAACACATCTGGTCCCGTTATTCTTGTGTAAATGTGTGGTGTACTTCGATAAAAATTTGTTTAACGAGAGAATTGCCGAACAAAAATCTGGACACATAAAGTTGCACGTATTTTTTAGTTTTCAATAGGTTCCAGACATTTCATTGTTCCCATCGGCTATTTCTGAACAAGAGCAGCAAAGCACAAAATGAGTTTCCTGGTCCAGGATTTTAAAGTTTTTGAGTCATTTTCCAAAATGAAGCACAAGACAGGAAATCGGAAACAAAGGTAATTTTCCAGGCTACTTTTGTCTCCGAATCATAAGCAGCTTTCTTTTTTTGTGCCGAATTTTGCTTCCCGGATCATTGGATCAACAGCTGACAGAGACTTCAAAAAAAGCTGTGTATCACGAGAAAGAATGGACGGATTTGGATGTAAATGTAGATTTGTTGATTTGCGTGAATTCACCAAAAAAGTTTTCCACTCTTTTCCTTGTTCAGGAAGCAAGACGAAGACCGCCACCAAGATTTTCGATTTAGGGGAAGTTGTATTCAATTCGCATAAAGTTTGCATAAAAGAAGTTTACATTTTGAAGAGTGGAGGGTAAAAAACTAATATTTCTAGAAAAAAAACCTTCATCTTCTGAGAATTTTCTTTTTGAACGCAAACATTAAGGAGTTTAGGAAAAAGGGATTGAAGATCGAAAACTTTTCCACTTCCAGACAAGAGCCTCCGGCTAAAGAGGTTTTTTGAAATTTAATTATCAAGATAGAGAAGTCTTGCGAACACGAAATTTGAGATTGAAAAATGCAGATCCTAAGGAATCGGAAAGACTTACCTCCAGAGTTGCGATTCGGATCTGAAGAATTGTTGGAATCATCTAGATTCATGTGACTCAACACATCTGCAGCCTCATCTTCGTGAGCACCATTGCAATGCACTTTTAGGAATACTGTGACCAGAATAAGAAGTATCCTGACCGTCCTCTTCATGAAAGCGGCTTCCTTCCTGGCGAGGAAGGTGGTCGTGGTGGATGGAGCCGCTTCAGTTCGGGTTTTGATGCCTACTTCTTCGTCGTTCTGCTCCTTCTTCTTTTTGTTCAGCGCATCCGCGCGTCCGAAAGGGTGGGTGGGAGAAGGAAGGATATTCTGGTTGAGGTGGGCGTGGCCGCCCGTCCGTCGTGGAGGCCCTCTGGTTCGTGAAGACAACTAAAATGACACATTTGGCGATGCGCCATCGCCGTCCGTCCGGGGCGGCGCTTTCGGAGGAGCCTCCACACACATCTTCACATATCTCCAGACCCCAGCGTTTCACACCATAGATAGGCAGGGCATTTTTCGAGGAGTGTAGTCAAATGGTCTAAAGGACGGACCAACGGACCCGCCAGTTATCCCAATGACAGAAGAGCAACACGCGCCGGCAGGCAGCTAGCAGGACCCCCATCGTTCCCCCGAGATTCATTGATATTCGCGCTTTTCTTGGTGCGAATGTTATATTTCATATTTTTGGGTGTGTGTGAGTTGCACACGCCGTTCGACAGAAAAGAGACTAGTGCTCCTTGTGATGTTTCTGTCTTTTTTTTTTCAAAAATGTAGCGTCAAAAAAACTTTTTATTCCTTCAGGACACACATATCTACACATATATACGCGCATACTTTTGTGTGTGTGACACTAGCTTTTTCACTTTTTCATCAGTGCCGCGTCGCAACATGTGTACTCGAAACGGAAAAGATGGACACGAAAAGGCGACGGACACATATCAAACGGCGCAAACTTTTCTGGTTTTTTCGTATCCCCCTTCCTAAAATCCGTCCGTAAAAATTTGCTTGGGAACATTCTATCCCATCTTTTTCAGCGACAACAAATTTCAATATGTTATGGAATGATGACAAGCAGGAAGAAATAGAAAGAAGAAGCGAGATGGGTGGCTACAGCCAAAACTCATTCTTTGTGATGGATATGGCTTCAATCTGAAGATGACGAAAAGTGAAACAAAACAAATGGGGGAAAAGCAAAAATAGTAGTTGCAAAAAAAAAAGGTTTCAAGGAAAAAAGAGAAAACGCAGCTTCGAACATTACCGAAAGCTGCACATTTCAAGATTTTTGCGAAAAATCGATGCAAAATCTTACAGAATCAAAATTTTATACTCAAAGAAATTGAGAACGAAAACAACACCGCAAACTCTGCATCAATCTCTTTCCGGGTCATTAACCATATCTGACTAAATCGTACAAAACATGATGAGCACATAAAGAAAAATGAATCGCTTTTCAAAAAAGATTTCAAGCGTCAAGTTTTCGTTTTCTCAAAAACGTTTCCCTGTCCTTTTCATAATTTATTCATCAAAGGTTCCTTCGACATGCTTCCTGAGGGACAATTATAGAATTTGGTCCGAGAATGATCAGAATATATTTATTCTCAAACAAAAAATATTTGGAAAAGTGAAGAAAAACACGTAGAAATCTGCATAAACTTTGAAGAAAATAACAAAACAGAGATATGAATCAGTCGGTGGTAAGCTGAAAACTCAAGGAATATTTCTGTTTCAAAAGGAGTAACTCACGTAGAAGTATGTTCCAGCTACCGGAGTCCCCAACATGTTTCCAGTGTCAGACTTCAAGAAATCAGTGACAGAACGATATTTACTATGAAGATCTTTAGTGGAAAGGATATACACTCGACCGAATGGGTTGGTGGTTTTGAAAATAAGAACAATCCATAATTTGCGGTCTGGAAAATGAGACTTATTTGGAATTCCGCTCCTTGAAAGTTCTCACATTCTTTTATTGGACCCGGACGTGACGGGTTTTCAATTTGTGTAATTGGAGCCGCATTGAATATCCTTTTGGAGATGAATCCTGAAAAGAACATTTTATTCAATTATAGTATTTTTTGTCGGAAACCTCCATCCGGAATAGGTTCATCTAAATTAACAGCCTTTCCATTGGATGTAGGACGGTCATAATAGAATTGCATTGTTTCAGTTGTAGACATTGGGTCTGAAATCAGCTTTTTTCTGCAACCTGAAGCATCAAAGTTTTGAGTTCCCTGAATACAGAAAAATAACTAAAAACGAAAATCTTTTTTTTTGTAACTCGATCTTTTCCGCGTGAACGCTTTTGCGGAACATGTTCAAAATGAGTTTACCAAAAAGGATAACATGCACAAATGAGCCATGACCAAAGTCCGTAAAAAGCTTGATCTTTTTCAAATATGCTGGTTCGTAAAGTTTGTAGGGTGTCAGCACAAAATGATCACCAATCCTAATTTCCGGGGAGTGCTCTTTGGCGGAAGTGTGAACGTTCAAAGTGACCTGGAAACGATTTTTGTGTTGTTTTGTTTTCAGTCTCGTTTTCTTTTTGACACCACAAAAAAGAAGTAGTAAGTAAGAGAAAGAAAACCAACGCACATATTCGATGGCTGAAAGAGGGGGATTTGGCACAATGCGAGGGCTTATTTTAGCTTCTCCAAAAACAGAAGCAAAGGAGTAGAGTGTACTGGTTTTACAGCAAAGAGATCGTCCATCAGCCGGTAGTTGATGTCCGTTGGCCGCTTCTACACACTGCAAATATATTACATTAATTTTTGAAGAAAACAAGTTTTCAAAGAACAGAAATAAAGTAGTAGGAGATCATCTTCATCAACAAAATAATAAAATGACGAGAAACCGAACCTTATAGTCATACGGGCAGATATTAACAATAGTCGGGTCGCATAACAAAACTTGAGGCATTTTGTAGGGAATTGCTCCAGCAGGACATACTGCAAGAATTTTGGAGAATGGAAAATGGAGGCCCAAAACTCTTACTAGGTTTCACTTGGGTAGAATTCAACCTTGATATTTCAGTAGAGTCTTGAATGATATCACTGCAACATTTGAATGCTTTGTCTCCTGCTGTTGCACAGAACGGGTTCCTTCCAGTACAAGTAAATGGGTTGTTTGGTTGACAGGCAACACCATTACCTAGAAATCTATTTCTTGTGAAGGAAAAGGATGAAATGGACTATCAACCTGTTGTGTAATCTGCGCACTGACTGATAGAAGGAACGTATGTCAAATCTGGAGATTGCCAACTTTCACTGCATTCTGAAAATTCGAAAAAAATTGATGTGCAAAATAGGTTTCCTAGGGAAGTCTAACTATTGACTGGAAAATAAAGTTTATTCTACCAATTTTAAGTAATTATAAATAATTCGTTTCCAGAAATGGTAGTTCTAATTCAAATGGTACTAACAAATTTCAGGAGATCAGAAAGCATTAGGCAAGTGTACAAGGACAATTCAGGTTCAAATTTATCCGAAAAAGTTTTTGTTTTTACAATTAAATTACGGAATAAAAATTTACACTAAATGAAAAAAAAACTAGTTTTTTGAAAAATGGTAAAGAATACTGTTTATTCACACAAATTCTTTCTGAAAAGAAGTGAGAATGGATTTCCATCGCTATAAAAATGAGCCCCACTGATTAAAAAAACAACTGTTTCTCAAAAATAGACAGTTTCTGTAGATAAGAATGCAACTTGAAACAACGTTCATCAAAAATTACCTGGTCTTTCTGGAGGAGGAATAGATGGTTGAGATTTACAAAAGTCCAACAAAAAAACCGTGAATATTGGTATCCACCACATCTGTGAAGTTTGATCACCTCCTCGCACAATCCACACACCAAAAAGAAAAGTTCCAAAATTGGTTTGACCATAGAATTATCTCGCCCTGCTTTGGAATTCGTGACCGCGCAAAAAGGTGTTGATTCTTCTTCCCCTTCTCGCTATCATGTCGAGGTGTTGGTCATCCAGTTATCAGCCAAAACACAAACAACGCAAAAGGGGCCTTGTGGTTTGACCCGCGGAGCTCCATATTGAGAAATTGCAATCAAATAATCAAGATATGCGTCGATCTCTATTATTTCTGATTTGGTTCATGGTTTTTGTAGTGCTGTGTAAAGAAAAAGCGAAGAAAGCTAAAATTATTGAAGAAGAAGAGGAGGAAGAGGAAACAGGTTCAGATTACGAGGAAAGTGAGTTGTTTTTTCAAATTATCTTTTCAAATTTAATTAATTTCAAGTTTGTCCGTTTCCATGGCAAACCCACGATCAAAATGTATTGGCTCAATATTCAATGTGTAGTGATGTAATGCACGATGGTAATTTAGTTTTTTGAAGTTCTATTTCATATTTTGTGTTTTCCAGGAGTGAAATGTACTCCGAATGATCCTATTGAGTGCACAGGAAGAAATCCAACATGTGTGTTTTCAAAAACTACAAATGATCATAGATGCTGTGCAGATGTTCCACAAGATTTGAGTAACCCACCAGGGGTTCCAGAACAAGTCAAGCCAAGTAAGTCGTATAATTCTATTTCTGTCAAAAGCACGAGTTTTGAGAATAGTTGGAATTGCTAGGACTCAGTTAGTTTTCATTTAATTCTCAGCAATTTTCAGTCTGCCCATACGGTGCATCTTCCTATGACTTACCTTCGGTTTTACTCTGTGACCCTACTGAAGAAAGTGCATGCCCTGAGCTGTACACATGTGAACAAGCTGTAAATCACCAAATGCTTACAACATACAACATGCATTTATGCTGTAAAACAAGCACACTGGATTCATTTCAAAATGGTAACCCAAAAAACTCTCTTTTCCAATCGGAATATTTTTTTTTAAGTTTTCTATGAAACAAAAGTCGGAATCAACAAAATGTCATCAAATCTGTCAATGCCAATATTCTATGTTACACAACTGTCTCCTTCAATTGTTCCACTTGCACCATCTGGTGGAATTGATTATGTCGTTTTGAATGAGTACATCCCAACAAAAAACCAAGCCAATACTCCTGAAATCCGAACAGGGGATCATTTTGCGATGCTTCCTTACAGGTTCCGGGAGCCAGTATATCTTAAGAAAGTAAATAAAGAGAGACAATAATATTCTGCATGAGCATTTCCAGGTCTACCTTTTCCATGAACCAATGCCAAACTTCTTCTTCCATGTACTCGTACTTTTCAGTGAGAACACCTTTTTGTTGAGTTTTGCAATTCTTTAAACTTTTAGACCCCCACGGAAATCCTGAGTCAATGAATTTGTACTACAACCGTCCATCATCTTTGTCTAGAGAAATCGATTTATCAGTTCCAGTATGGGATGAAGGAGTGTTTTTCAGAAATATGAATCGAGTGCTCACAATTCAATCGGATCAAACTTCGAGTAGACAGAGTAAGTTTCTTTTCATTTACCTTTATTTATCCTACAAAAAACTGCAGTCCGCCGACTATACATTGTGCTAGTTTTCAAAACTAAATTCCGGATAACCAAAAGAAACCCACAAGTTTGGAATGATTTACATGCCAACTATACGACGTTTGCCGAGTTTTTGGGTACCGACACCGGAAAATCCTTGGGAGACCCGATGGCGGGGACTTATTATTACGTAAGTAGTTCGAAAATAAATTCCCGAAGAAACAAAAAAAAAATTTCAGATAACAAAATGAGCAGTGAAATATCATGTGTATTTTGGATAAAGATTTTTATTTTCAACATACGACCCGAGCTTTCATTGATTTCACTATTAATACAAAAAAAAGTCACAGGAACATTCTGAATACAAATATTGTGTTTGGATCAATTCGAGCATTTTCTCCGATTTGATTTTGAAGTTGATTCAAATTGCTCCTGAAAAGCAAATGAAAAATTGAAAACTGCCCACAGTATATCATACCTGATAATTCCAGCGATTGTGTTCTGATCAACATTTCCGCCTCCAAACATATTCACTCGAAACAGTACAGTCAAATCGTTACCCCTGAAAATCAACTGTACACGTTCCATTTCGTGAACAAAAAATGCACGAGACTAGTTTGCCCACCTGTTTTGCAAATCTGTCAGAATAGCCTGTGCAGCATAGGGGCGCAAGGAGGAAGTCACAAAAATTTGATCAAGCTGAAATATTAGTTAGTCACTCTGACCACAAATAATGAAATTACCGCGTTCTGTATCAGGTTGAAGATTGAAAAGTAGGTGTTGGTGTTTTTAGTGTCAAATATTTCACTGGCTTGTTGTGGAATCGTAAATGATCCGGAATATGACTGATTCTGAAAAACTTGAAATTAGGAAATTTTCCAGAACAAAAATTTTACACCTGTGAAAATATAGGAGCAGTCGGGATATTATTGATTGGAGGTCGTATTGTAGGGTTCAAAATTGGTGTATCAGTAGGATTTTGAAGCGGATTGGCCCCATGGAACACTGGAACAAATAATTAGGTTGAATCGAACAATAATATTTCTAAGCATGCTGCCGCTTGAATGAAATCGTCAGGATTTTTTCAGAAATTGTACTTTACATTATCATTCTCAAGTCTTCAAACTCATTCAGTTCCTACTCAAAATGAGTTCTCAAACATGAAAATTTGTACTCTCTGAACTATTCTAACGTCTTGATTTGAAAAAAAAGTTTCCAATACTGGTATTAACGAACATTGTAAAGTTTCTGAATTTTACGAACACACTTACTATTGAAAAAGTTGATTTGCTCATTTTGGTAAGCATATCAAAACCAATAGAACAAAACTGCTTATGAACTTACCTCCGGTTGCAAACAGTATGATAATGACAATTGCAGCAATAAGTAGCAAAACTATCATAAGAAACAATGTTATGTATATCCGCTTTGAACTGAAAACAAAAATTTCTCATAAAACTTTCAACTCAAAGATTTACCTGCTTTTTGAGGAAAATGAAATTGTTGTATTCCTATCACTTTCATTTCCCCAGCCTCGTCTAGCCATGTAGGCAGCACCAGTGTTCTGTGAGTTGTATGAAGGGACATATCCCTGTGATTGATTGTGATGATTGTATGACATCGGCTATAGAAAAACAGTAAAAGTAGGAATATACAAATAAAAAATAACGGTTCCGACTTACTGCTTTTTATGATATCTGCTCGCAGAATTTCATCATTAGGTCGTAATATACCGAACAGAAGAGAGGAAAATGAGAGATGGATGATGGATTTGTAGTGCGGAGGACATGATGGTTACGGTGCAGATGAATACACAAACACATCATCGCTCATTGTGTTTATTTATAGGTGTGCATATATGTCGGTTCTGATGGGAGGAAGAAGGAACATCTAGATTAAAATCAAATCAAGAGGAAGGGAAGAAAAAATAAACAAATGAAGGTAGGAGAGAAAAAAATAGTGTTAATGATAATCGTAGCAAAGATAGTTGTTAACAAAATGAATAATTCTAGTTTGGAAACAAAGAGCAATTATATTAAACATGGGGTTTCAAAACTTCAAATTAAGAGTATCTGACATTGAGCTTCTCGTTTTTTGTTAGATTGCTTTTTGCTGAATTTTGCTAACCTTGTTTAGGAAATGCTGTTATTGTTTTGATTTTTTCATTTCAAGCTCATTGAACTGAATTTTCCAAAAAAAAAACCCCTAGATTTTTCAAAATCATCTTTTTCATAGTTTTCTTACACCCAGGATAATCTCATTCAGATTTCTCAAACTGATGATGTTACTTCCGTCCGTTTTTGTGCAACAACTGTTTTCCAACTCATATTTACTTCTCCCAACAACTTTTTTTTCTAATATTTCCAACTTGAAGAACAGCAGTAGCCACTTGTTCAAAAAGAACACACTTATAATGATGATGCGTGAATAATAGAATGAGAAGTGGATGGGTAACCGTCTGTGCAACTTGTTTACAAGTGGTGCGAATGTATCAGTATGTTGAGCATGTGTTCCGTCCACAATGTGCATTGAAAAACTAAAATTGAGTTGAGCTGTTTGACGTCTTGACTTCAATACTGACACATTTATCTTTATAATCCGACATGACAGACAACCCTTTTTCAATTCTTTGATTTTGCCGCTTCATTTTCAAAAGGGGTGCATCTTTGGCATCTCATTTTGTGACACATGTTTCATTTTGCTTCTTTTCTCTTTTTGTTTTAAAAATTTGACTATTGTTTTGAGTAATACCAAAACTGCATTTGTATCTGAAATTTGAAAAAAAAAACAAATAACCCTAAAAAAAGAATTCGAAACTTACCTGCACCTTGGAATGATGACATCCGGTTAGTTTTTTGTTTAACCACTTTTTCCAATTCTCATTCCATCACCTTCCTATTCCACCTAACCCATCACATCCCATAAATCGTCCTTATTTCTTCCTTACCACTTGTCATTGACGGAATGAATTGTTCTCTTTCTTTGCGCATGCGTTCCTTTGGGGCAAACAAAAGAAACGGTTAGTTGGCACATTTTAGAAAGGTTGTCGGACAACAACCTCAGACCGTTTTTCTTCAAGGTCTTATGCGGATGACCAGATGCGATTATCCATGTTCATAACGTTTTTTCTTGTCTTGGTAGAATTAGTTTTTTGGAAATTACTCCAGTGTTTGAGCGTGTTGTGGTAATATTGAAAACTCGTTATAAGTGGGAAACTGCTTTGAGATAATTTTTGGCCAAGTTAGTACAGTCCCAAATATCGTATTAAATTTTGGAATTGTGAGAAATAAATGTGATTTTTTCGAGGAAGACCATTTCTTTGATAACACAAAAAAAGTTTTCTCTTCTATGTTCTATAACTTTTTTTCAAATATTTCACTCTCATTCACATTATTATCTTTTTCTAAAATCTTACTATTTCAGTTTCCAACTTTTTTTCATTGATTATGACTGATTAAGTTGATTTTAGTTCTAAATAATTCCACAAATAGTTTTTCCCATACAAAGCTCTCAATACCAGCCTTGTCACTCTTTCCTCGTAGATGTTCCGGATAATCTAAACATATTCAACCATTCTCTTCGAAAATTTTAATAAGTGTGAGATACGAACATCCGTTCGAGTGAGTTGTGTCCACAGATTGTTTATTCCTGGTTGTCAATCCAGAAGATGCTCACTTCCACTCTTCCTTCTTCAGAGCCTTATGCTAACTGCATTAAGTCTCCGTCGATTGCTTGTCCAATTTGTCTACTCTTTTGTTTCGTCTCCTGGGCATTTGGTACTGGACCGGGTGGTCCCTTCACTTTATGAGGTTCTTCTGTCTTCCTAACAAAATTTGTTTAACTTTTGGTACGAGTAAAGAAATTGCCTTTCTGTTTTTCGAAACAAAAAGTTCCGAAGAAAATGAAAAAGTGAGAAACCGGAAAGTACAAACTTGGGATTCAACTTGGCAACTCTTGATGATTCATTTCAATTTCGTTATCCAAACAGCAAACACATCAAAAATTTCATTAGCCGGATTCAGCGAACCAGTCAACTCAACCTTCCAAAGCTTTCATTTCTCAAAAAAGAGAAACAACAAATGCTCACAGGAAACAAGACTATGAGCATAAGACCCTCGTAGAAGCAACAATCAAATGAGCAATTTCATTGAGATTGTCGTTGTTTGGAAGAAGGGTGGTGGCCCCACGCCCGGATGCCGAGTAGTTTCTCCACTTCCGAATCGGGGACATGCTTGTAGTACGTCGACACCGGAAACATGTATTCTAGCTGCTTGACTCCTCATATCATCTGTCACTTTTGATCCTCATCAACGTTGATCCTACCCCTTACGTACACAGCTAGTTTTCGTTTTTGTATGCGGTAACTTTTTCACACTTTCCCTTTTAGAGTTGAATGGAAATGAAATGAAAAGAGGGGATTGATCGAATTTTGTTTTGCTGAAAGGGATGAGTACCCGGCCTATTCATAACCACTTCATCAAGAAGGTGACCTCCGCGGATTACAAAGAAAGAAGGAAATAGTGGGGAGGAGCTCTTGTGGATTGCACTCTTCCTTTTTCACTTCTCGTCATGTCGACAACAAGTAATTATCATTCATGTGGGTTGGTGGCGTTTTCTAGAATTTGATTTTTTTAGTTAATAACTACTCTTAGGCAATGGAAGTGAGAAAATAAGTATTCATTCTGAGGTGTTTCAAAAGTTCCTAGAAGAAAAAAGTAATTTTTGAAAGTAGTTTCTGAAAAACGCATTACAGATCTAGGAAGCAATTTTCGAAATTCTTTGGTTTCTAGAAATAGCTTGTCTATTAGTTCATTTCCGAAAGCTCTACAAGACACTATTTTTCCTGAAGTTTCAGGTTTAAGTGTTCTTTTTCATTTTTTTTATGAATGAAGACAGTATCTTATATCACAATATTCTGAGATACTATAGAAAAAGTGTTGTTTTCCTGTTTTGTTATCATATCTATCACAAATATTTATCACTCTGTTCAATTCATTTCTTCTCAAAACTACCTATTTTTTGTATTGCTCATTCAGATTTTTGAACACTCCTTCTCTTTATTTTTCTTCCACATTCTATTTTTTCATTTTTTTTCTCCTCCTTTAAATCTTATTTTCATCAACACATCCTCAGAACCACAAGTATTCCACTCTTTTTTCTTGCTCTAAATATTCCTCTCCTCGTTTTTTTCTGAATACTCAAGTGTCACACTTCAGTGTTGCACATTTCGACGGTATCCTCTTCTCAAACCCCGTTTTTGCAATGCATAAATTACACGATTTTTGTTTTCAATGAAAGAAGACAAGGGGTGCTGAGATTATTCTTGAATATTCATGAACATATACATAAACTGCTGGTGGTCAACCCTTTTTCTTGTTGCGTCCTTCTTCCTTCCCCCTCCTCTTGGTTTTCGCAACGAACCCCTATTGCTTTGGAAGCCCCGCCCACCCTCCGGGTCATTTTGACCATCTTCACACCCGCAAGACTTTTCTCTTATATGAAAAATTCCAGTTTCAGGTTATAAACTGTATTTTTTTAGGAATGCACAGCTAAAAATGAAGAAACATCAACACTCGAAAGGATCAACTTCTTGTCAAGCTGTTGAGAAGAGTCCAAAGGAGAAAGGCAAATCTAATGAGTTACGGAATGTATTGGTGCTCCTAAGTTTATCAATACTACCATACCTATCATGTCTCCATGGAGATTTTGTGTTTGATGACGCGGAATCAATTTTGAATAATCCAATTGTCAATGGCAAGGATTCATTGTCACAGGTAATTTTTAGAAAAAACTTAAGTTTCAGTTGTTCAGATGTATTCGACATGCCTAATACATGTGCTCATTAAATATTTTAGACGCTTCAAAGTTCTAGCGATTTTCAATTCGATTCTAGTTTTTAGAATTTTTGAACTAAAGTCTGATACCAAAAAAAATCTGAAGTATGACTCCAAAAAGTAATTCTCCAACAAAAACATCCACCATTTACAGATTTTCTATCGTGATTTCTGGGGTCGCCCGATTGCTTCTCCTTCCAGCCACAAAAGCTACCGACCGGTGACAACCTTCACATTTTGGTGAGTACTCATCCGTTTTGAATCCTTTTGATGGACTAGGTGTGAAAGAGGTCTTGACAGTTAGCCATTACGCAATATGCTTGTTTTTGTGAGGCTACACCTGCCACTCTATTCATTCTTAAGGACATGACACGAAATTATAGGGATTATTAGAGAAGTGCACATGCGGTTATAGAAGGTCCTTTTGTATCTTCTTCATGTTATATCGCGTTTATGTTCCATCAAATATTTATTATCTGTGGTCCATGTTATGCTCTTTTCCTTCTGTCTTTTCATCATTCATCCGTATTTCCTGTTTTGATGGGGGTTATGGTTCTTTCTGTTTCTAAGATGAAGAAGACACAGAAGCATTACGTAACCAAAATCGGGGAAAGATGGGAGAAGGGGACGGATGAAATATGATCGGGATGGCCTGAGGGGGGTGTTGGCAGATATCGTTTCCTGCGCTAATGGCTCGTGAACACATCTAAAGAAGTGTGCAGATGGGATTTGGGAGAAAGAGACTGACTAGATTGATGCTTCTTCACACCGATGCTTCTTGCAATTTTTCAAGCGCCACTCACTCTAATCGTGACATTTCATCTAGCCGCCAGATTTTTCGATTTACTCTTCGAAGATGGATAGAATATTTTGGGTGGAAGATTGAGATGGGATGAAGCGGGTCAACTCAAATCTGGGTGAAGGAGGACTAGTTTTTGAGAAAGTGGGAAAAGATAGATGGAGGCGGAAAGTATTCTGGGAATTCATTTTTGAAAACTTCTAAAAAAAAAGGAATTGGCTCCAACTTCAAGGATAAGAATTACTTAAAATGAATGAGAACTTGAGCAGCGTGGCTGATCAGATTTCAAAAAGAATTACCAACATAAAAAGAAGGTTGGAAATGATTAGCAACTTTAGTTACAAAAAATTTTCAGTTTTTTTCCAATGCTGAAAATATCATAGCTTTCCTTTCCATCATCCACTTGTTGTTTCAATTGCCCTTTTTCAAAAATTTCAAACTTTCTTGGCTCCAAAGTCACTTCCCATTCAATTTCGTGTAAAAATTCCGGCACATTAGTTACTACCAAGTTAGGTGCCTACGCTAAGATCAATGAGGCGTGCTTTTAGTACAACAACATTGAAAAGAAGGTCTTGTTCGTCGCTCGTGTTTCACTTGGATTATCTGTGTGTAGTCGGCACTCTTTTGTTTCAATTCCATCAAATGCGCCGGCAAAGTCATAAAATGCAAATCTTCTCAATGAAGACGGGAGGAAAAAGTTAAGAATCTCAGATTCTTCCATCTAAAACCACTACATATATTAGCTCAGGGGGGGAAAACAGATGCAGCTAATTTTCGCTGCTCAAATAAAAAAACCGAAACCACATGTTCGCGTGTTGGGGGTGGTATAACACCTTGTTTTCATCAAACCCTTCATCTCCACTTCCAAATGCAATAAAGGATGTGCATTTGGATTACGATACCAATTACGCTTATTGCTTCAATAGGAATTGAGAAATAGAAGTGCGCTCTTCCCGCAAACACCATCCTTGGACCTTGATATTAAAACACATAAGATGTGTTTCTTCAAGACATTCTGGGGTGCTAAATTCAAAATTAAAATTGTTTCTTCGTTTCTTCTCTAGTATTGCAAAACTAAAGCTGAGAGGGGAGCTAAAACCCACTTGGTGTCACTCTCGGATGAAAAATGACGATGCGCGAGAAGTGGCAGAAGGGCAGATGTTTGTCAGGTGTGGCAAAATTTATGACCATCTCTCATGCACTTCATGCCCAGTTACTATAAATTTACCGCATGTTTGACGGAAAAGGAAGATGTAGAGAGATTGATGGACGTGAGTGTGTTCATAAAGTGCTATATTGCTCATTACGTTTGACAGGAGATGCGACTTGACATCTAGTAAGACATGAGGCGTCTCGACTTTTAGTGCAAACTAAAATTTTTATTAGTATGTTGAGATGTGGGTGTGTGATTGGCTCAATAATCTGGTTGAAAAGTGTATTCCTCAATTATTTCCAGAAAGTTAGACTTCAATGAGCAACATGATCAAGTTCTGACTTTTTTCTGACGTTTTTGGTTCTTTGTGAAACATTAGAAACATCAGAAACTTTGTTTTCCCACATCACCTCTTGTTGTAGGCGAGAATTATGCAAATAAGATACACGATATGAAACATGAGCTCATTCGCTCTTTCTGTTCGTCGACCTTAGACCTCTTTCCTGTCTCAAGGGACTCATCCCGTACTCAAGCTGCCAGATTATGAGCTGAAAACTGCGCTTAGAGGGTTACAAGTCTAACACCTCTTCATTTGATGTACTCTCTTGGATTATGTTCCTTGTGTGGACCATCTGCCAACATCCAAGTGGTGGTTGTCTCATGAAATTACTCATCCCCTAAATTACTAAACAACTTCCTCGGGAAACATTAACTCATAAATGTTTGACGGGTGGATAAGACATGCGATGGTTGTTCTGAGCAAAGAATTGAGAAGAGAATGTTTTTAGGATCAACTATAAACTATATGGAACAACAACGTTTGGTTATCATGTTGGAAACATTGCTTCACATGCTGTCGCCACTGTTCTGTTCTACCAATTTGCAAAACAGCTGGAGAAACTGTTCAACTTTTTCAGCATTGCATTTCCCGCTGCAGTACTCTTTGCAGTACATCCAGTTCATACAGAAGCGGTACACAATGTAGAAAGAAGTTGAAGTCTAACAAGAAATTTACAGGTGGCAAACGTGACAGGACGAGCTGAACTTTTGATGACCATATTCTCCCTAGCGGCGGTTATAATCTATAACAAAAGCCAGGAGTTTGATTGGCGGTTCATCTCACTAGTTTTTCTGGCGACATTTTCGAAAGAGCAGGGGATCATGTCAATTGTGAGTACTTCATTGAACATCAAAACACAATCTTTTTTTTTCCAGCCAATTTCAATTTTCTTGGATTTATTTTCAAGGAACTCAGTGCAATTGAAACATTTATACATGATGATTCTGTTTCTATCAATTGGGATATTGAGGATTGCTATCAACAATTTTCAAAATGCGGAGTTCACAAAACTGGATAACCCAGCTGCGTTCATTGAATCGAGATTTTATCGGGTAAGTTTTTTTGTTACTATTCTAGTGCACCATTTTCTCTGAACTTTCGAAATTTTTTTAAAACTGTGATTCAGCCTGGCTTGCTCGAAAGTTGACACTCTCCAAAGGTCAAGGTTATATTGAAATTTCCAACCCTCCTCCTAGAGCTAAACTACAATATCTCAACAATTCAGAAGTTTATATATTCCAGGGAGTGAACTACTCATATATCTGGCTTTACCACATCTACCTGCTCATTATGCCGGCTAATCTCTGTTTTGACTACTCAATGGGATGCATCTCACCAATCTCCTCTCTTTCTGACGTTCGCGTATTATCACCTGTTCTCATTTCCGTCGTCGTAATTATAGGAGTCAAATTTTGGAACGAATGCAGGTTGGGGATTAAAAACGGGAAATGGAAAAATCATGAATATTATTTCAGGTTGCTTTCGTTCAGTGTGATGTTGGGGGCCATTTCCTTCCTGCCATCATCAAATATATTTTTCACAGTTGGATTTTCCGTGGCAGAACGAGTACTATATCTTCCATCAGTTGGGTTTTGTTTGATGTGTGCAGTTTTGTTATCGAAAGTTTCAAATCACTGTAAGAATGCGGATATTATTGCTGTCACAGTTCTACTTCTCTCGATCTCCAAAACTTACAAAGTAACAAAGTTATTTCATTCCTCCCTATGATTTTTTTCAATTTCCAGAGAAGTGCCGAATGGGAAAATGAGCTCTCACTATACAGTTCAGGATTACGAGTATGTCCCATGAATGCGAAGATTCATTACAACATGGGAAAAGTGCTGGGTGATAGTGGCCTAATGAAAGATGCTGAGAAGAACTATTGGAACGCTATCAAGTGAGCGAATTGCATTTTTCATGTGTCTGAAGAACTGTTCATTTTTCAGGTTGGATCCTTCATATGAACAAGCCTTGAACAACTTGGGAAACCTTCTGGAAAAGTCCGGAGACAGTAAAACTGCCGAAAGTTTACTGGCTAGAGCTGTAACTCTTCGACCAAGTTTTGCTGTTGCTTGGATGAACCTTGGGATTTCTCAAATGAATTTGAAAAAGTATCAAGATGCAGAAAAATCTCTCAAAAATTCTCTGACTCTCCGTCCCAATTCTGCACATTGTCTTTTCAATCTTGGAGTTTTGTATCAAAGAACGAATCGAGATTTTTTGGCAATGTCCGCATGGAGGAATGCTACAAGGTATGGGTCAGAACCTTATTCTTTTTAATGATGTCTAGACAGAAATTGTTGTGAACATAGATAATCCAAATGATCATTTTTACAGAATGAACCCCTATCATAGTCAATCTTGGACCAATCTTTTTGTAGTATTGGATCACCTAGATCAGTGCTCTGAAGTTATCGAATTATCATCTGAAGCGTTAGAAAGTGTTCCAAACGAATCAAGAGTTCAAATGCAAATTGGTTCATGCTACGCCAGACAACGTAACTATGTAAAAGCAGAAGAGTATATTACAAATGCCATTGATCTTCACCCAACATCTGCATTGTATCACGCTAATTTAGGTACAAAAAATTACAAACCGTAGGATTTTTATTTTTTTTTCTTTCAGGTGTACTTTTTCAACGAACGAACCGGATGAAAGAAGCAGAAACTGAGTATCGAGTTGCATTGATGATTGATTCAAACAACACGATTGCAAAGTACAACCTACAAAAACTGGAACAGAACAATTCTTATAATTCGACAAAGCCATAAATCCCGATTACAGAATCAGATAATGTTATACTAGTCTTTTTATTTTACGAGTACTTATTTACAACGAGTTTCGGTTTTTATTTTGATTTTGTTGTTATCTATATTTTCCATTTACCTATTTTCGTCTGGAAATAAATATATAAATATTTTTTATCACAAAGCAAAAAGGCTTTCTTCCGAATTTTCAAAAATTTGGGTCTGAAAAAATCAAATTTAGTGGCAACACTATAATCATAAGTTTCTTGGTGTAGTTTCTGAACGGAAGGTTATTATGCGCGCCTGTTTGAGTAATTGCAGTATAAAAACGCTAACCGTTTAGAATTCGATTTCAAATCTAGTTTCCTATTTCCCAACTAATTGATTGATGAACTGTCCTTTTGAAACGGTTTAGTTTCTGTTGTAGTTTCCTTTTGAGATATGTTTTTCATGAGAATTTTGGTCGAATGAGTTTCATTTCTAATGAGAAGATTTTCAAGAAACATATTTTTTGTTGGTTTTTCAGAATTGGTGGCCCTATTACACATTCAGTCAGAAATGAACAAAGCGAATAATTGTTTTCACGTTTTGTCTTTGCAAATTTCCTACTGTAGCTAAGAAACGACGTCAATAAACCCAAGAAAAACAGTCATAAATTTGAAAATGGAATTCCAATTATGAGACACGAGAAACGGAGTAGTTGCCCAATATGACTTATGACCAATAAAACTTTTGAGATTTTCTGCATCGACATGCAAGATTCGTATAGACACAATTCTCTTGTTCATTTTACTTTGAAATATAGCAGTCTTGTCAGATAGATAATATTAATTTCTGAGTTTTGGAACTAGAGATCCTTCGCAAAAATTGTTCAAGTCTAGAAAAAAAACATTGAAGTATGATGTTTTTTTTTTCTGATAAACCTAAGTTTTCTAGACTGCTCTCCAAAGGAAGGAATGTTCTTTTACGCATATTAACCTCATTTCATACCCGTCCCTTTTTTCTTCTGGTTTACAAAATTTCAATTTCGTCTTTTCAAGCAATTATTTTCCACCCAAAGCCGCCCACAAATACCCATTCGGTTTATGGGGAGGACTCGAAAAGAAGGGATTGAGAGCTCACTCTATTATGACGTGGCAGTACGATGCTCATTTATTTTATTTCTTCGTCCTCTTCTTTTCCTCCATTTTTAGCTTTTCCTTTTGAAGACGTCACAATCAATCATAGGACCTCTCCCTATCGTCACTTTCGATTCGAACATTCGGTAGCTCCAAGAAAAATGAACTATAAATCTTGTTTGAGAAATTAGTATTCACGTACCCCTCCCCTACCCATGTATATTGCACAATAATTCTCTACCGCATCTCCCAGATTTAGTAAGAGCGGGTTTCATTAACCCAGCATCCGGCTTGTTGTTGATTCGTCAATTTCCTTCCGCTGATGACTCATGGTGCTCGAAACACAGTTTTTATAGTATATTGCCATTCAGCCTCATTGTTAGAATTGTTATATTGATATCTATTATTGGTTTTTGTAAGAAAACCACAACTTTAGGATTCAAAAAATGATGATTGAAATATATACATTGCGTTTTTGGTGAAGTCTAATTAGAATGACATTTTTTGAAACCGTAGAAGTTACAACCCCCTTTCCTTTCTTTCGGGAACTACCCCAAGCTGAGAAACACCATTCCTTGAAGAGATTCGCTGAAACACCCTAATCAATCAAAGCTCTAATTTTAGATCCTCGGTTCAGAAAAAATTAACATTTAGAACACCTCCTCCTCCCTCTTTCATCAATCCTACCCTCAGCAACATGACATGTTGCTCTTGGATGTCGTGCCCTATTTTTTTTAACCTATTCGTTTTTACGATGTTGATGGTTTTTGACACATTCTGCCTAGCAACACAAAAAAGGGAGGAAACTCTTCCCCTCCTGAGCTGAAATGTATTTGTAGGAAGCTCTCTCTTTTTGTGGTTCTCATCCTATCCCACTACGAAATCGATTTCTTTTTCCTAGACCTAGGCACTTCAGTTTCTGTTTTCATTTTCCTGTCATACCTTTCCATTTCTATTTTTTTTGTATAGGCTTGGTGTTCCAACAGATTCCTGCTCAATCGTTTTCATTCAGGGTACAAAAAACTATATACTGCCAAGCATCAGCATTATATCATGAAGGATAACAACCTCAGTGACTCCAGCGGCTCAGGTTTATCTCCGAATCCCAGTGATTCTGATGAGGGGCATCATGCAAGCAGCTCTTCTGATAACTCATCGCCAGGTATTATACAGTTTTATTTTCATTGTGATGTGATTGAGTTTTTCAGACCAGAACTGTGATATCCCTTCCACTTCTGAAGGCAGTTCTGCACCACAGCCAAACAATGTCAATGACAGACTCCAATTTGCAACTAGTCGAGAGGCACCAACTGTGGTTTTCCAAGTTCCGATCATCATTGTCACTTCTGACGAGAACAACAACCGCATCCAAGAAATGGTGACTCAAGCTATTCAAACTGAACATCCACCTCCTGAACGCCAAATTGCCAATACTAGCCGACCCAACGTTATCAACCAGAATCCACCACTCGTTTTCCAAGATCTTGTCAGAATTGAGAACAGATACTACGGATATGGATCACGGTTCAGAACTTCAAGCCTCCCTGACCTGCCAAATCATAGAGACGCTTGGCAAACTTTTACTGGTCATAGTGTTCGGGAACTGTTCGATAGAATTTATTACATTCCTCGTGAAACAATACAATCTGGTAGATTTGGAACTCATGGAAGATATCGCATTGAGAGAATTGGCCCGGCAAACTCAACAAACCAAAATCCTCATCTTCCTGGTCATGTACAAAGAGTAGAAGGCAACTCACGGAGAGGGTTTGACTGCTTCTGGCTCCCGGATCTTAGATGGGTTATGAGTTTCAGAACACCAAGATATTGCCGTTTATATGCCCACTATGCCGCTGGGGAGCTTGCTAAGGGTCATTGCTTACCGGGCCAAGTTTTTGGGGACAATTGGCCGGGATGGGCACTTCCGAATCTTCAAATTAATGTTCCACGTGATGGAAGACCATTTGATATGTTCAGTTATCATGCGATGAGACCACAGCTCGTTCACGTTCTGTCACTTCGCTACTTGGCAACTTTGGTTCTACTCATAACTAGAGCTATTGTGGAAGCTGTTTATCGTTTCAATGTTTTACTCGAGTTGTCCGATCTTGATGATCAATTTCAACTTGAATGCCGTAACACAAAAAGATCTTCTGAGAAGCGCATTGTCACAGTTACCCTCAACAACGTCGAGGATACTAAAAAGAAGGTGAACAGGAGAGAGAATAAGCTTAATCAATACTCATTGCTTTTCAGACCAAATATCACTACTATGTTCCGCCAGTCTCTCATTCTCCCTGTCGTCACAATCATAGCCAATTCATGAGCTCACTTATCTGGCAGTACCGTTGGTCGGTGGCATTGGAGCCGTTCTTCATCACTCTCCTTCTTCTCATAGCTCTGTGCAGCCTGCGTCCAACTCGTCGTCAAAAATAAATCAAGAGAAGTATTATATTTTTGCTTTCTAGGCTGAAACTTTCCAAAATCTGCTTTTAGGCTTCAAATTTATTTTTTTTCTTAGTCTTCAATATTCCGCAGTCTTCTTCGTTTGTTTCATTTTTTCCTTTCTTCTCTAATTTTCAAATCTCAAACATCTTCTGAACTCTGTTGGAACTTGTCGCAGATAATTAAAAATCGGTAGTTATGCTTCTCAGGCTGAAAAATGATTTATTTTGCTTCTAGGCTCGAAAATATTTGTGAAATTTTCTTTTTGAATTTCCCGTCTGTGAAATCTCTGTCAATATGTCTTTGGTCTCATCATCCTATTTTTGGTATACTCTTCTCTACAGCTCCCTCCGTTTCCTATTATCCAACTTCATTCTAGTTAACTTCCTCCCATCTCTTTTGTTCAACTTCCCCCTCTCTTCGCTCAATAATTTGTATAAGAAACAAGATAAAAAATTTATTTGGATTCAACATGAACCATATCTTCTAATCTATTCCGACAATATATTTGCAGCGACAGAAATCATAGCGTTGGGGAACATTTCGTGTTCCTGTACTTGAATTTTCTTCCGGAGTGTTTCAATGGTGTCGCCGTCCTCAATCATCACAGGTCGTTGTGCGATAATATCTCCGTGATCCACCAATTCCTGAATAAGGACACGGTTAGATCTCTGTGATTAATTCATATCTTTTGTCTTACATCTACAAAATGAGCCGTACATCCGACAATTTTGACTCCGAAGTCTAGGGCGTCCTGGAGCGCGTGAGCTCCTACAATTCACATATATTTGGAGGTTCGTGCTTTTGAACTTTGGTTTCTTACCTTTGAACGAGGGTAACAAAGACGGATGAATATTAATTATTCGGGATGGAAATTGAGAAATGAAGAATGGACTCAATATTCTCATGTAACCTCCCAGACACACAAGTTGGGTTCCATAACTTTTGAGTACCTGAAAAATTGACTTATTTTAAACTGAATGTAGGTGTTTTGCATACTTGCAAACGAGCAATTTTTTGGTTCCTTTGCAACTAATGAGTATAGTCATTCGCGGAAATAATTTAATAATTTAATTTTAAGGTGAAAAACAATCAGACTTTTAGGAATTTCCAAGTGTAACCGAATTCCAACCAGTGATATTTCCTTCTTAGTCAGGAAGACTTTGACTACAGTTATCTCAAATTAGAAGGACCTGACATTTCATTGTTATGTATATGAAACATGTTCAATTCTTTGTGACTTTTTCCGGTTTTTTAAATATTAGTTAGACTAACCTTCGCAAGAGTTTTGTCACCGGTTACTCTGTCAGATGTGTGAGGCACCACTTTTGTTGGAATTCCGTATGATGCTGCTAACTTCAATCCTCCTGCAGTTTCCTTGTTGGAAACTACCAGCACCACCTGTATGATCCATTTCAGAAAACTTAATTTTGTCATTTTTTAACCTCGCAATTACTATCCGGAGTTTTAGATCTCTCAATCAATTTTTGCATGTTCGTTCCTGTCCCAGAAATCAGAATAGCCACTTTCACTCTTTTCCTTTGTGTGAGGTATTTATCGCGATGGAACAAACTATCTTCATTGATAAATCTAATTCGTTTCTTTTCTGCTGATTTTTCCACATGACCAATCTCAAAAAATTGTTCTTTTGAACTGGAAAGTTTTGATTTGACTTCCTCTTCTTTTGATTTATCAACAATTAGAACCATTCCAATTCCACTGAAAAATGAGTTTTGTGTACATGTTCAACCCATTCAAAAAATACCAATTGAAAGTTCTTATCATCTCTTTGGTCTCCACTGGACCCGCTGAAGCAATCCAGTTGAACATTTCGTGTGGTTTCCATTTACTACAGTCTATCTGTACAAGTCAGAATTTAATTGGCGAACAATTAACTAATTCTGCAAAACTAACCACTAAAGTGACATCAGAATTTCCGTCAAGTACGCGGATCGCATTTTCTGTCAGACCTCCACCGGTAATATGAGCGCATCCTTTGACAAGACCACTGGTTAGAAGTGGAAGAACAGTCTTAACGTAGAGTCTTGTTCCCTTCAAAAGGTCCTTTCCAAAAGTTGATTCTGCGTTCCAAGGCAGAGGATCACTGTATTTTACATCATTTACGGTGAGAACTTTGCGAGCAAGAGAGAATCCGTTAGAATGCAACCCGGAAGATGGTAGACCAAGAATGACATCACCCTCTTCAATACTCGATGAAAGTGGAAGCATCGGCCAAGTGGATTCTTTTGCGGCGATTGCGCATCCTGCTAAATCCCATTGATGGGTACTGTAGACACCCGGCATTTCTGCAGTTTCACCTCCTGGAAAAAAAAAACGAAAGTTTGTACTTTTCGCAAGTTCAATAGTTTCTTTATTTCTTACCGATCAAAGAACATCCAGCTTCAACACAAGCGTCAGAAATCGACGCAAGTACTTCCGTCGCCATAGTCCTGTCTAATTTACCACATACAAAATAATCCAGGAATGCAATTGGCTTGGCACAGTGACAAATGACATCGTTCACACACATTGCAACAACATCATATCCGATTCCGGCGAAGTTCTTGCAGTGGGTCGCCACTTCGATTTTTGTTCCAACGCCATCAATTCCAACAACCAATTGAGAGTCGTTACTGAATCCGGCAGTTTTCAAGTCTAGAACTGCACCAAATCCACCAATCTGGAAAAGTTATTCATTTGTTTTTATAGGATGTAATGTCTACTGAAACCTGATTAGCTCCGGGTAGCAAAGTTTTCTTGACTAATGTTTTGATGTCTTCGACAAACTGATTCCCTTCATCAATGTTAACTCCACTAGCTTCATATGAGAGAGATGGTGTGAAAGTTTCTCTGAAAACTCAAAAACTGTTGAATGTGAGTGTTACGAATTGGTAGGAAGGCATATATAGAACTTCTTATTTGTTGGAACGATAAATCTGAAAAGCAACCTAACTTTGTTTTGGATGTCATACTCAATAAACTACAGCAACAAATAATATAAAATATTTATAATTTTCAAACCGAACTACTGAATTAAGTCTTTGAAGTGAAACAATAATTTTGTTCGTTTTGAGAAGAATAATCCAATTATTCAAGAACTACTTTGCTCCAAAACTCACAAACTTTTTCCAATATCCCTCCTGAATTGTTTTCCATTGAACTCGATTCCAGAAGCAACTTCATTTGCATGCTCCCTTGCCTCTTGCAACGTTTCTGCCATAGATGTTACACACAACACCCTCCCTCCATTCGTCACAACTGAAAACATTTTCTGATTTGAACTCCGAAAAACAAAAAAAAATGTATCAGTACTTTGATTATTTATCAATGATGTGCCTGCATGAAAAACAACATTTGTGGCATCAGGTGAAGGTATACCTGAATAATTTTTAGTTTTTTCTTTTTATTTTTCGAAAAATTACTTGTGATAGGTGAGCCTTTATCTCCTGATTTAGGATAGTTCGCAGCAGCAAGAATAACTCCACAAACATATTTTGTGGACCATTTGACATCACATTTTGATAGGGTCTGATGAACGGTAGAATAGATAATATCGTACAAATCTGTTTGCAGAAGGCGCACCAGTACCTAAATGCTTACTTTTTTCAAATATCTTGAAATGACAAATAACTTGAGTTTCCGGATCTCCAAATCGACAGTTGAACTCCAAAAGATATGGTTCATTTTTGACAACCATTATTCCTGCGTACAGTACACCACAGTACTTGATGTTTCTGTCGGCCAATCCTCTCAAAGTTTTCTCGAAAATCTCATCAATTTTCTTGTCTACCTCGTCTGGTACTTTAACTGGTGCCACAACTCCCATTCCACCTAATTTTAACTATAATGTTAAACTTCATGAATTTACGTGAAAACCTGTGTTTGGGCCCATATCGGATTCCAGTAATCGTTTGTGATCTTTACCCAGAGGCATTCGTTTGTAACTGATACCATCTACAAATGCCAGCGCTGACACCTCGTAACCTTCCAAACGTTCCTCAACAACAACCGTTCGTCCCGCGTTTCCGAATTCTCCCTACAAAAAAGTGTTCAAAAGTTTAATTTTCGCAAAGAACAAGTGTACTTCAAGGATAGACTTTGTCGCGTTTATGGCTTCTGCCCTGTCTTTCGGAATAATAACACCTTTTCCCGCAGCCAAACCGTCCGCCTTCACTACTGAATTCTTCCATGGTAGTCTACAAAAATAATAATCTCTGATTCGCTAGATGAATAGCCGGAAACCTCTCAAAGACACAGTCAAGGCTCTTGACATTTTCAATGGACACAGTTACAAAATCCGCCGTCGGCAAACCGTATTCTTTCATGAACTGCTTCGAAAATGATTTAGATGTCTGAATGAGTTTTACGTAATCTCACGTATTATTTGAAACTTTTCCAAATTTAAATTCTTACCTCAAGTTGTGCGGCATCTTTTGTTGGGCCGAACACCATCAGATTCGGGTGAGTTTTGATCAGATAATCGGCTAAACCATTAGACAATGGTTCTTCCGGGCCAATTAAAACACAGTCTACATTGTGTTTTGCGCAAAAATCAGAGACCTCTTCAAGGTTGTTCGGGTCTATAAGTAAGAACGTTTTTACACTTTTTTTTTTGAAAAATGAGAGAAACTCACCAATTTTTCCAGTTGCTCCATTTCCAGGAGCAACAATAACTTTTTTCACTTTATGGGATTGTTCGAGTTTCCAAGCCAATGCATGCTCTCTTCCACCGCTTCCAATAATGAGAATATTCATTTTCTGCAAAATGAGACAGAATTTCAAATTGAAAATAACGAAATGATCAAAAACTTTTGAAAATGGAATGATAAGAATAAAAACAGACACTGAAAACAGTTTGTTATCAATGGCGGGGGAACTCGACAACAATTTTTATGATCATTGACTGTCCATCATTTTACATGTAACAGAATTGTTCAACAATTTCATTGAAATTTTTTGAACTGGTCGAGAAACAAGGAAAGAGTTTCATTTATAACTTTTATTGAACTCAACTTTTGATTTGGAAAACGAAAATAATTTAAGGAATAGTACGAAAGACATATTTGGAGAATACACATAATTGGATAGTATGGACTTAATATACAAACAAGAACTCAAAAATATTTTAATATCCTGGTGGAAGTCTTGGAAGAGGACAATGCTCGCAAGATCCCTTGTTCCCTTGTGGTCCTGTTGGTCCACGTTCTCCTTTTTGTCCCTCTTTTCCATCAGGTCCTGGTAATCCAACATCTCCTTGCTGCCCTGGTGCTCCTTGTGGTCCCGGTAATCCATCCATTCCTCTTGCTCCTCGTTTTCCAGGAATACCAGTTGGACCTGGTGGACCAGCTGGTCCCGCAGGGCCTGCCACCTGAAAATATTATGATGTTCCTGATCTTGATGAAAAAACAAATATTTACCATAATAACTCTTCCGTCTTCTCCTTTAGGTCCCTTGGGTCCTGGTCTTCCTGGTCTACCAGTTGGACCTTGTGGACCCGGCATTCCTTGTTCTCCTTTCTTTCCATCTTGTCCTTGAAGTCCTGGACTTCCTCTTGGTCCTGTTGGGCCTTTTTGTCCTGGAAATCCTGGAGGTCCAGTTGGACCTGGAGGGCAGATAACACAAGGTTCTGGAGCTTGGCCAAGTGGTGGTAGTAAAACTCCATCTCTTCCTGGAGGTCCATCTACTCCAGGTTTTCCATCGACACCATCAAGTCCATCATCTCCAGGTGGACCTGCAGGACCAACTGGTCCTTGTTGGCAAGTACAACCTAAAATCATATCATTTTTTTGTTTCGAACGGTTTAGAATTCTTACATGAAGCTGGTTGAAATTCTTCGACCGCCGCCACCTTGTAATCTCCGTAGCTGGGTGCAACAGTCGGTGCGGGTGGGTATGTTCCGTATCCGCCGCTAGTACCCGATCCAGATCCGGCCGCTAGAATGAAGAAATTCGGGATGTATGCAAATAGAATAATGTGTATTGATTCACAAACCTCGCTGATTCCTATCGAAATATTGCCCGAAACTCCACTCTCTTTTAGCACGATCAGCTGATCTTATCGTGCGTTTTCCTCTGCTTAGAACGCTATCAACCGAGACTACTTCAACCCAGAGATCCCTGGATTTGGTCTGAAACACCAAAATATCAGATCGAATACTAAAATATGTAGCTTACTCTGCAAAAATCCATTTCATCCAACATATGGGTTTGCAAGGTTTGCACATAGTTATAGATCAGGGGAAGCATTATCACTGAGCAAAACACTACAAAAGTAGAAATAGCAACCTGAAACCCAAAATAGTAGAAATTATGTAACAGTTGTCTAAACTTACAGATAAAAATGCGGTCTTCTTGATTCTTTCTGTTTCAGCGCACAACTGTTTTTCAGAGGAATCCATGATTCAACAGCAGAGGAATAATGAATTATAATGGAATGTCTAGGTGGTTTTATACTATCCGAAAGGAGTTACTTCCCGCTGAGCAGCCGACACAGTCTCAGATCCGGTCGTCGGCAAAAGTGACTGCTTGGATAACGAAAAATGTAAATGAGTGAGGGAAAATTAGAATGGTGTGTGATCGCTGCCTTTGATGGCCCACTTATATGTAAATTTTCCAACAAGATTCCGGCCAATGATTGCGGCACTCTGACTGGTTTTCCTCATTAAAAGTTGAAACGGAATGATTTATCTACGGATAGAAACCTGGAAGTTGGCTTTCTCCTGCGGTGTTGGTTTCCGTTTTACATCTGATTGTATGCTTATTTGGAAAAACAGTTTAAATGAATTCTTGTGTGTAATGCAGTTACAGGGTGTTTTCTCATATTTCAATTAATTCACTTTAGTTTTTTTTTGGTGAAGAATTTGCTTTTTTACTTGAGAAATTGACTACTGAAACAAAAGAAATGAAGATGATTCAGTTGCTCCAAACATATGCATAGGTTTCAATCAAATGTTTATTGTATTAAATTTTTATTGTATATTTTTTCGCATTTCAGTTGAAGATCAGAATAAATATCCGAAAATAACGGGTGTTCATTTTCCATAAAATTAGTTTTTTCTGTCTGATTTTCAATTATGATGAACAAAAATCAACCCAATTAGCATCTGAAAATTTTTATTCTCTTTGAATTTTTGACCAAACTGCATTCGAAATTTTCACCCATCCATATGGCCATTGAATTTTTTCACATAAAAATGTTAATTGAACGTCCCCGGTGCGTATGTCTGTTTCTTCAGAAGATCTTTATCGTTTACATCCTTTGACGAAATTCAAAAGATCATCAGGTTCTTGTAATATTTTCAAATCCAGAAAAATAATAATAAACTAGATCTTTATCCCATTAAAGATTTCTGAGGAAAGACTACACTCGTGCCGAGTATTACTTAATTATAATGCTCTTTTAAGAGCAATTCGGAAAGCACATCAATAACAACAAGAACTTTCCGGAAAAGACGACGTGCAATTATATAAAATCCCGTTTTAGATGTGTGATATTGCATACTTACCGAATTGATTGTTCTACTGTTCATTCAACGAGATGTTATCAACAAGGAAGCAAATTTTCTCAATTTCCTCAAGTGGATTTTCTCGAAAGGCAAGACTATTTGCAATACTATCATTTGGAAAGAGATTCAGTCTCGAGGACAGTTAATATCACAAAAATACATTTGAGATCACGTCAATCTGAAAGTGCACCGATGTCATTATTATAAAAACAAGTTTGCAGACAATGTGACAATTTTTCTTTCTTGCTAACAAGTAAGATCACTAACATTATAGGTCAGTCACACTGAACAAAAAGCACATCAGAATGGGTTTTGGGGGAATACTTGAGTTGTTTCAAGAATCGTAAAGAGCATAAGCCCTACGTACCACTGACAAATTGTCGAAGCGCATCCAAAAATGACAGCTGATGTCAGGTAACATCAAACACGCCTACCAGCTCTTTATAAAGCAGAATGACTGGAAGACAAAGACTCGTTCACTGCGATCAGAATATCAAAAATTGTTATTGTCTCTTCCACTAGCATTATTCAATTTATAAGATGGCAAGAACAAGTATCAATTCTGAAACTTCCTCTAACAGTGTAGGTTTGGAAAACACAACGTCTTACCGTATCTACCACAGTAAAAAAACAAATATCACAACTGTGCCTGGAGTACTACGAACAGGGTTTGGAGCATCACAGATATCATGAAGTGTTTACAGGACCCAAGATCAGTATGATTTCTGAACGCATTTTCGAAAAAGTTCAAGAATTGTTTTGTTCCAGTTTCTCACGCGGTTTCAAAAGCAGCACTGAATAGCACTCCTCTCTGAAAGTGTATCAAGAGTACACCATCAATTTTGGTAAATGTACACAAACCAGCTAGTCTGTGCAATTTAATCGCTGGTTGAACTTTCGTTCCCACTCAATTCTGTTAAAAACCATTGATGCACTGTTGTTTCATGACCAATCTCAGTGATCGTTCATAATGTATCATAGTTTTTCAAGTGTTTCCTGATAGAAATCAGCTACCAGAAATGAAATTTTATTAGAAATGTTTGAGTAACATAGCCAGAGAGCCATATCAAACAATTGCTAATGAAATTTATATAAAAACCAGGTGTAGGTATCCAACACGTTTTTATTTTTTGGAAGAATTTCGGAGAGAAAATGTTGAGCATCATCAAGATAGCAAAAATGCCAAATCTTGTTTGGTTGCCCGGAATAATTAGCAGAGCTTCTTTGGAAGCATCTATTTTGGAAGCTACTGGTAGGCGTTTGCTCGCTGTACATTCTACCAGTTCTTCTCCTGTTGGTATAAACAAAAATAACTATACAAGATCTTACACCACATTTTTTTCGTATTTCATGTTCTCCTTTGATCTTCCGATTTCAGGCTTTTGTTTCGATTCTCATGTTTTCCAGGATACCGTAGGAAGTTAAGAATTCAGAGAACGATATACTCATTTCAAGTGCGTAGATTTCAATAAAGATTTGCAAAAAATGACATCACCTCATGGTGCCTTGCGCTCATCGTTGGAATACGCGAATAGAATAGATCAAAAATTGCGATAGTACGGGGTGCCTCGTATGGTATTCACTATTCACCTGGCCTGCTACAAAACACGAAACTATAACTCCGCGGATTGCCACATCGATTTCCAGATTTCACTCGTCATTTTCTCAAAATGATTTTTGATAAGTTATCAGACTTCCGTGATTGGTGGCGGAATCCATTAATTAAACATTTATGATTTTGTTTTCTTGAACTTTTGTGTCGTTATCGCAATATTATTATCAGCGGGGGCGAGGTGATTGTGAGTCGGAGGGACGGGATGTTCAGGTTCCTACTGATATTCAAATCTCCGATCAGCCGGTCCCATATCTCTTTTCTTCCTCATCACCATCAAACTAGACACAGAGAGTGATTGTCCCTCTGGGGCATTTCTCCAGTAGTTCCCGTCTGTCCGTAAAGGGGCGGCCCGGTTCAGTGACCAACAGTTTGTTGTAGGCTGCTGCGCCTAAGGGTTAAATCGCTCCAACAGTGGTTGGCGGTCTTCTTATAATCAAGCCCCGCCTTCGTCCTCGCCCACCACCCGAAAACCTCTTCCTCCTCGGTGGTCGATGAGTTCGAATCGTTATTAACAAGCCAATCTTTATACCGTTCCGTCTTACTTTTGTTTCCAATCGACTTGTCTGAAAAAACCTGAAATTTTTTCTAGTGTGCTCTGACGAATTTCAAGCACCCAGCTCATTCCGGCCGTATGATCCTCAACGCGCCCCTGTTTCCCAATCACATCTCATTTTTCCCATTGTATTCCGATTGCTCTGCCGAACTGTCTTACGAAACTTGCAATCCGTGGTTCTCAACCAACTCAACACCATCGCCTTCTTTATCCAAATCAAGTTCTCCCAAGGTTTGCATTTTATTTTCATGAAAATATGAATATGAGAATCCTTATCTTGATTGGTCATCGGAACATGAAGATTTTATCCGATTTTCGGTGTACAATGTCCTTCCAGCGCACCAGCCCTGAACTCTTGGACTGTATACTAAACTAGTAATGAGTTGAAAAAAATACTGTAGAACACTATCTTTTCTGATAATTGATAAAATATTTTGCATGATTTTATTCAAGAAACCTTTTTGTTAGAATACAAATTTTTGTGTTTTCTTTCATAAATAACTTCAGACATCAAAACATAACAGTGTATGTTATCACTGATAAGATTATCTTTAGCAATTGAAGAGATCATTTCTTGAATGAATTCTTCAATGCAACTATTAGTTCCTGCTAAGATATGCCTTCTGCCTCTGCCTTCTTACAGTACTGCAAATAAGCATTTTCCTAAAACCGTTTTGCTTAGGCTACAACGTCGATCCTTTTCGTATTTCGCTCCAATGGAGCACATCATTGATAAAAAACTTTTCCTTGTAGCTAAAACTGTATTGTCAAAAAAAAATTGATAGCATTATTGGCTACGTTACTGATCTGCATGATGTGAATACGTTTTTGAGAGCACTGCAACAAAAATACAGAAAACCGTAGTATGTGCACATTGAGCACACAAATTGTTCTCCAAATAAACATTGCAATTACATACACCAAGTCTAGAGGAAGTGTTCATTCCTCATCTATTACACCATGTTTTCTTCCAATCGGAACTTTACTAATTAGATGAATTATGAATTCTCGTAAATTCTTGTGTACGTGTGTTTTGATCACTTTCAAACGGCAGAAACGTTTTGAAGTGCGCCGGGTGGTCGTCACGTTTAAGTGCCGTAGACTTCACCGGAAGAACTGAAGAACTGACTTTAGCCACTTTTTGATCCTTGAGGTCCAAAATCCTTGAGGTCTAATCGACCAAAATGTTTCAGTTAATCAAGAGGGGACAATTATTTTAGGGTATTTGCCATGCCATCATCTAGCACCCTTGAACTGTTTGAGTCATATAGAAGTTTCAAACTGTGCACAAAACATATCACAAATTACATTTTCTAAAAGAAAAGTTTAGTCAAACAACAAAACATCAATTCCTCTATCAATTGATAACTCCAACATGAGTCATCCATGTTTGGAGTTACTGTTCAACATAATTTTTGCCGTTTACACGTCACTGAATAAATAATGTTTGAGTCTGACTAAACTATCTGTAATGTCCGTGTAAAATAAACTTGTTAGGGGTTTTTGCAACACTGTTATTTGAGAGGGGTCTGTAGGATAAAAAACTAAAAATAAATTGTAAATTTTTCATGTTCAAATTCTGTTTTTCCAGTCAACCGTGTCCCAAGTCAAAGAAAGAAGGGTTTTCGATCTACCATGTGCGATTTGTTTGTATCCTGCTACCGGTTACCATTATAATGTGAGTAATTGTTGTTTTCATGAGAACCTCATTTTCAGTTCAACATGTATAATAAATAATTCAATTTGACAGGTCGCCTCATGCAATGGATGCAAGACGTTTTTCCGGCGATGTGTTCTTTCTGGGTCTAGTTTTCGATGCATTCGGTCCGATGCGAATTGTCTGTCAAACATGCGATTGGTGCCCGGTAAGTTCAAATAGTATTATTTGTAGTTGCAAACAATTTTTCCAAGCGGTGGCAAGTTTCATTCATTGATTACGTAGTCGATTTGGTCGCCAATTGTACTTTGTTTTGACGTATGAAAGTGAACTTGGTCAGTTGAACACACTGTCGTTTGGGCTTTTATAATTGTCTGTCACGTTTTGAAAATAATAGATAGTGATTGAAGGGATTGAAGGGTGTGGTATTCAAACAACAAAGTGCGACAAATGTCTACGTTCTAGCATAAATACATGTTGTCTGGAAAGATATCAGGGTCATATGGCACTGTCTTCTAATCGAGACTTGCCTAGAAAACGTTTTGTAATTAGGAAATGATCAATACTGTGATCGGAAAACATGTCATTCCGTTTTTGCATCGGCCACTTCACAAAACGTTCATTGAGTTCATCTACCCTCAAGAAAGATATTTAATCCGTTTTGACCCGACCAAAACCACCTGAATGTGTAGATGGTGTGTCGTGTTTCTCCCCGACATTAGTCTTCAGTCCTTCAGAAAGATCTAACGGTTTTTCAAGAGCAAAAACCGAAACACCTCTGATTCAAGCTCTTAATTTTTAATTCCAGTTTAAACGTAGTCTATAAGTCTTCTAAACTAATCACCCAGTCACTTCCTACTTATATTTAAGGCGGATTTAGGAACGCGTTGTTTATTATTGTTGCGATCATATTTCTTCAATTTCATCCCATTCCGTGCTAGATGTTTTTAGTCAGTCT
Organism: Caenorhabditis brenneri; assembly: GCA_000143925.2. Taxonomy (NCBI): domain Eukaryota; kingdom Metazoa; phylum Nematoda; class Chromadorea; order Rhabditida; family Rhabditidae; genus Caenorhabditis; species Caenorhabditis brenneri. The sequence goes on from GL379810.1 coordinate 173,412, forward strand.
CCGTGCTTAGTTGACGTTGTAGTCACATTTGATCAGAACTATCAAGACTGTCAGAAATCGAACAAAACGCGGTAGACAGACAGATCATTCGTTCATAGTACTGGCGAAAAAGCACGCAGTGGTCTGCAATCAGTGATCACTCTAGTGCACTTCTCAGATAAGCGTTTCAACATTCCAAGTAGTAGCGTATATCACATGAATACAGTCTATAAAATAGCGGATCGTCTTTATTGTAAAACAGCAATCAGAATTTGCCGAACAAAAGCTCTGCACTAAATTGTTTTCTCCCATTGTGTTGATTCTGATCACTGTATTCACCGAACATCCTATAATATATTTTTTTGTCGGAGGAGCACGTATCAAGTGTCGCAGTTGTCGGTTGGATCGTTGTCTCTCACAAGGAATGCGTAAAGAAGGTAGGTCAAAAAATTTCGTTGTTTCTATGGTCAAGAATTGAATTTAGGGAATTGAATTGAAAGCTAGTTTAGTCGTCAAAGTACCGAAAAGAGAAAAAAAAGATTCTTATCTGTCTGATTGACATCACTTTTGTTCTTAACCATTTTTGGTCATCGGAACAATAATCTCTGAGAGAGAAACTGTGAACTTGATTGAAGACCAATAGTCTTGCAACTAACCTTCACATACAACTAGAATGTATTCCATTTCAGCAGTTACATCTGGACTACTTTCAACTGATGCGAAGAATCACGCAGCTGATGCTTATTTAGCAGCTATCTCCGAACCGGTACGTTCATTTGACAAAATTTTCTTTCTGGATTAAAGCTACATTCCACTTGTCTGAGCCTACAGCTTGACACATCACTCCTATCCAGAGTTCCAACACATCAAGTAGGGTGTGCGAGAGCTATGAAATCCGATTTGCACATTTGTCTCATGTGACAACACTTTTTCCTTTATAAGAACACACTTATTGCCACTTTTCTCATTTTGGAGTTTCATTCTCACAAGAAATATTTCTGACATCCAACATGGTTTTCTTATTCATTATCCAAGAAAATGTGAGTGTAATCAGAAAGAAAAGAAAAACGTTTTGTTTTCTATCACCAAAGTCTAGCCAACGTTATCAAAGACCATCTCAACGTACTGTGATCAAAACCTCAATATGTTCGATCAGTGCGGAAAAAGATAATCAATTCATCTGTTGGTCTGGTCTTTGACGAGGAAGCTTTCTAACATGTGATCACAATAGATGAAACGACTTCCTTTCCTTTTTCTATCTTTTGTTCCTTGTTGCAAAAGTTTTATCAGGGAAGATAACCGTCAAAACTGCATTAGTGGAAAACTCCCATACAACCTTGGAAAGTAATTGTAATTGAAATACGTTCAGAGTACCTCAAGCGCCATCCCGAAAGTCAATCATACAGCTTCCATCTTGAGACAAGCATTTCGACTCATCACGAAATTCAGGTAGATCAATGAACTCGTTTTTCATTGGCTTTGTTGACCAACATCTTCAGTTGCAAGAATAGAAATAAAAGCGAAAGAATTTGCGCTTGTTCTCCCAAAATACTTCCTCGTTGTTTCTCGCCAGTGTCAGGGATCACTAAATAATTATTTGGAGAGAAAACAAAATTAGTTGTAGGGCAGCAGATCACGAACGTTCGTGTTTGTTGTTTGGTTGAGGAAGGAAGTTCTCTGTTATCATTACAGTAGTTCCATTTGACGAAATGAAGATTTTGTATATCGTTAGACAAGGAAATTGTTATCTAGTTGGGTGAAACTGATACTGATGGGCACCTATCCCTTTTTCGTGATAACAAAGAACGACCAATTTCCAGAAAGTGCGATATCCGTCTGGAAAATGTGAAGCCTCGTGTTCAAACACTGTTGAGAGGTGATAGCTTCCTGGATAAACTCTCTAACTATCAGGTACTGTGCACGTGCGATATCTCAATTTTCTTATTTTTCCCGATCTTCCTTATCTATTTTTGATCTTGATTTCTGATACAAGACATCAAGAAGAAAGATAGAATGATACGAGACTATATCCTATCCTATTTCAGGAAATTGTGAGTTTCAAGAGAGACCTACCAGAGTGGCTTACAATGGATTTGTTATGCTCAATCGAGTTTGTTAAGCGCTTCCCGGACTTGACGAAATTTAGTGACTCTGACAAGGTAGGAGCACATCCGGTGTGCTCAGGCTGGATTAATTGACACAATTGTGACTAATCACGTACTCATTTTAGGAAGAGCTTGTTCGTAACTCATGCTTCACCATTGCTATTGCTATCCAAGCAATCGAAAGCTACTTTGAGAAACAAGTGACCGTCGTCATGCCAGACGGTACCGAGATCGTACAGCAAATAGCCTCTGTGTGAGTTGATGATGTTTTGTTTTATTGATAACACATGAATGATCAAGATTGAAATTAAGTTCCGTTTTGTGTCTTCTGATCATGATTCTTTCCTAACCTATCAAAAGTACATTCATATTAGACAGAGACAAACGGAATCCAATCATCTTCTTATGTATTGCAGGGATACTCGGATCGAATCTGCTTACAAACAAATGTTCATCAATATAATGCATCCATTGTACAGGGAATCGTTCACAATCGACGAACTTGTTCTTACACTACAACTGCTCTTTTACTCAATCGGTGGGTACAAAGAACAGAGTACATGCAAGCTATCAGCACATAGAATGTTGAACAATTAAGCGAATGATGAAATTTTGAGTGAAATTTCTAGAGAGGACATTTTGAGTACTCGAAATAATTCTCACGTTTTCAGCGACACCCGACAACTTGTCGACAGAAGGCAAAGCTCAACTCGAGTTATCCATCAAATCAAGTATGCAGTGTCTTATGGTATTGCTCATTACCGAAAGTACGTGGGAAAATACAAAAGGCAATGAAAAATAATTGTTTTCAGACAAAACTACTTTCTCATCCCGGTATGGAGCTTTGATGGCACTCAACGAGACTTTCATCAAAGTCTCACATCTACACAGTAATACAAAAAAAAAACAAAAATGAAACTTTACTCCCGTTTTTCAGAGCAAAAGATGAGAGAAGGCGACTCACATCGTGAAAAGTTCTGTGATCTCCTCGTTGAAGAATGCGTCTTTGATTACCGCCCAACAGATTAACTCTTTCAATAATGTTCATTCTAGTACAATTCTCTCAACCGCTCCTCAAATCTCATTCCTCTTTTATTGGCTTGTATCTTACTGCTCAGTGAAAATAAATATTATTGCAACCTGAAACCTCATAGAGATTATTAATGTTAAAATAGTGTGGCTAGAATATTGAATTGACACATCATGTTTTTTTAAGAGAAGTATCAGGAAACCAATGGAAAACACAGTTTAGTTGAAGTCCACAATAAAGGCTGGAAACTTTATTTAATTACTTGTTAGTCTTTGGTTTTTGACACTTATTCAAAATTGTTGGCATGAAAAGTTGAAACATTAACATATGAAAAGAGAGTAGTTTCTAGTTTTATTTAATTATGCGTTCTGGCAAAATACGAAATACATTTCATGTAATTAGGAAGACCTCAAAAGGCAAGTTAAAATTTCGAGCTTTGAAATGAATGCTTTAACAGAAATGGTACAAAATTGACATCAATTTCTATTTCGGAAGTTCTATTTCAATCAGAGCCAGAATCGATTTCTGGAACATTCACTCAATCGAAAGATTAACTAGGGCTCAAAGTGGCTACCTCTACAGCGGGGTTCTCTGGCTCCGCCCTCCTTTTGAGGTTTCAGAATAGTCCCAATATATTCCACAGTTGTGATTTGTTTTTTGTAGTTTTCCTATTTTATTTTTTTTGTTAATTTGTACCATGTGAGATATAATCTACAGTTTTTGATTTTTTATATTCGTAATTTTTGTATTCCAGGTCAAACAAGCTCTGTATAACAAACTTTGCGTCAGCATGGAAGTGGCTGGGAAAGGAAAAAACTTCAAACATCTGTCGTATGTGATATCATGTAGTCTGTAGTCTTTGTAGTTTTATGTAATTTGTAGCTTTTGTTGTTTTATGTGAAGTATATACTCTACCGTATTCGGATTGAGTGGTGGATCTAAAAGAGATAAATGTTGAAAACAATCTAATAACAAGTTTCATGCTTTGAAAATTTTGAGAATTTAGACTGAAATACCTCTTTACTGAAGATATTCTTTGTGTGAAGTAATGAAACTGTGTCCAAATGAATATTATAAGACATTATTTATCTATAAAACGTATTTACGATTTTTTTTCTTCATTCAAATCAATAGCTAGAAAAACGGTAAAAATCAGAAAAGTGGTTTCAGATACGCAGAAATAACAACCGGTGAAATCAAAACTTATTTGGAGGAAGTAGCATTTTGTTGGTATTGGACTGAAATCTTTCCAAGAAATTTTTCTTGGGGTTCGGAAGTGTTTTTGTTCTCCTCGGTCCAGTTCGAACCAATTTTCCAATGTGAGTTGCTTGTTCATACCTCCAATTATTGAGCTTGTTTATGCTGCAATAATTAACAAGCTAGGAGTGTCGGAGTTTCTTGTCTGATCTGCATTGACGACGAAGTCTGAATCTACAACAAAAATAAAGTTTGTCACATGCACAGGCTTAAAACAAATGTCATTGAAAAACAGAGGGGTCAAAAAGTTGAATGGACCCAAGAGAGGGGTCGAAAAATTCCAATGAACGGCAATGACTCATGGAGGACCCGTTTTTTTGTAATTTTTTGTTTTCAAAACACGATAAAGTATGAGGCACTACGATTGAGAAAAAAAAGAGAACATTTTTGGTAAAATGCCAGATTCTCAGTATGTCATTCTAAATAGTGTTCATTTTGGGTCCACCCAATTTTCAGGTGCCCGTCTTGGGTCCATCCAATTTTTTGACCTCTCTGTTGGATCCATCCAATTTCAAAAAATGGCTTGGGTCCATTCAACTACAGTAGAACCAAACAGAGTTGTGACCCTCCATACAATTCTTAATTTTTTATACCTAATTCTCCTCGGATTCTCCAGTGAATGTTATGGCTCAATGATTTCTTCAATGGAACCAACGTGAGATCCCTCTATCCTGTTTGATCTACATCGATCCCTGTTTGATCTACATTGAAAATGAAACCTGAAAAAAATTGATTAGAAACATACTTGGAATGGGCCGGGCCGAAATTTTCCAAGTATGATTAGAAAATTTCCAATTAGCTCATGTTTGAGATCTAAGAAACTACTGAGAAAATCTCATTTTGATAGTGGATGTATTTTGTTGCATACCTCAATATCTGCTCGTTGGATGTCCCAGAGATTGACGTTGGAAGCATTTATTCCTGAACGCCAATGCTATGTTGAAGTTATAAACTATTTTGGAAAAAGGTTCTGGGTAGAAATAAAAGAGAAAGAGAGGCTGAAATATTTTTTCGGTCGATATGCACTGAAGGAAGGCGAGCTTGTCTGTTCTCAATGGAGCGCATTTGTTTTATATTTCAACAGAACTTCCTTTTTTTAGTGCGATTTTTTCCTGGAACAAGAAATTACGTTGAAACATTTGGGAACAATGTAAAAGCCTTTATTAGAAATTGGAACAATATCAAATGACAATTTTGAGAGATCACAAGGTGAGGAAAACTAATAATAGTAATATAACAAATAATGATCACAGGAATCGGATCAAAACGTTCTCCAAGTTTCTATAGTTTCGATACTTTTTTTATATACAACAAGGTAGCAACTACATTGAAATCTGAACAATCCAAAACAGACCCAATAGTCCCCTTCCTTTAATATGTGTTCTGTACAAAAGCTGACTAATTCGATAGTTGTTGAACAGCGAGATTATACCCAAATAATTTGTGTTATGAAGATTCTTCCATCACATCGTCCACGAGTTCATGAACAAATCCTTTTTTTGCCATTCTCATTATAAAATGGAAATCCTTTTGGTTCTTTTGTCGACTTTCTAATCCGTTGCTCAGAGCAATAATTGCAGCATATTGAGCTGGTCCTCGATGTGACAAACAATATTTTAAGAGTGCTTGACTGTACTTCTCCTTCTCACGATCCACAACTTCTTTCGCGTGGTCGCTCAGGCCAGAAATAGCTGAAAACTCAAAAAAAAGTTTTGATTGATATAATCAGGACTTACATGAGTTACACAAAGTAATTGCTTTGAACAACACATATTCCTTTTTGTCCATTTGATATGTTGCAAACGCTCTGATCGAAGCCGTGTGCTCTGCTCTCATCTCTTCAGGTGTTCTGTTACATCTCATATGCACAGGTGGTGGATGATCGCGTGTTTTTTCATGAAGGTGTGGTGGAATTGTTCCGTCTGGGTGAAGAATAACATCAAATTTATTCTCATATGAGAAAAACGATTGGTTCAAGTGCATTAGTTTGAGAACGACAGCTCGAAGGAGAAGAATCTGAAGAAGTACCCATATGAAAGATGAGCAAGTTCTGTAAACGTGTGCTTACCCGATCTTCCTTTCCGATTTGGTGCATGAACATGAAAGTCTTCGCGTATTCTACTGATGTCAGGATGTCATAGACAAACCAATTCTTCCTGAAAAGAAATTGTTTTTTTTTCTCGAAATCTCGAAAATTCTCGAAAGTTTTCAAATGTTTTCTATCGATTCGTATCAGAAACTACCACATCATATCACTGAGCTGAGGGTTCTCTGGTCAAAATAAGACTTTAAAATCCCACGTTTCCCACAAAAATTCAATTTCCGTTTTTCTTGCAAAATGTGTCTATTTTTGTTTGGCACGTGGAGAAAAGATCAGTGTGTGCTACTCTAACAATGGTGACTAACCAGTGCAAATAATCTAAACTCGACTTAGTACAAGTTGAGCTCTTTGAACTTGATCAGTAGATTCTTTGAGCTACCCAGTCTCAATAGTGCATCAACCATATTTCTTCTGAATTTTTCGGTAATTTTCTCACCTTTCTGGTGCAATCGGGAGTTCACTCTTACTATGGTGATAAGCCTTCATTTCTGCATGAGAGATTTGTTGCAACGGCCAGTTTTGCATTGGCTGAAAATTAGATTTTTGAGATTTGAAAAATATAATTTGCAAGTTTACCCCGAATCGGTCAGCTATCCCAATCAACGATTGTTGGTCCAGAAGATATTTCAGTTGTTTGTATTCCGAGTTTGGTGGGTTATAGGCGCAGCTTCGAAAGTCATCAACTTTGATTTCCAAGTACATAAGGCTGTCGATCAACTTGTCAATAGCATCATCCATGGATATCAATTCAGTTGGGACAATCATCTGAAACTGTGAATCTAAGACTTCCAAGTTGTTTTTCGTCGTTCCCTCTTTTACTGTTTCATTTTTGAAGTACTATTTCAAACGAATTTTTTTGGGAATTCACATTTTGATTTCTATAGACTCATATATTTGCATTATGCTCAGCTGTATCATATTTTCATGTATTTTCTCCCTTGTTCCAATATTTGAGCTTCTTCTCGACCCCCGCAGACGGCGTCTGGCATGTTTCTACCTTTTTGAACCCGATGTTTGTTTTGTTGAACAGGGGTCTCACGGTTTCTATTCCATTATATGTATCATGACAAAAAAAACATGCGAAAAAGTCCCCTATACCTTGGAAGTAGATGGAATTGAATCGTCATCAGAATTCTTCCTCTTTCCCACAATTTTCGTGACAACTGCGTTAGCGGATAATGAATCATTCGTTTGAATAGCTGCAAATAGTGAATCAAAGGATAAAATGAATGAGTCATAATTTTGTTTCGTACCATACGGATTCATCCCAACTTCCACACATTTTTGAAAGCGACATGATCGGCATGAGCATCGTTTTTCTGCAAACAAAAGCGGTTTCGGTGTTTCAAACAATTTTCATAAATCTTTTTTTTGTCTCGACACCCTTGCGGCATCCAGTTTAATCCCACATATCTCATACGCAGTACATTTCAAAGATGGTTTAGACAAAAACGGATTTAGTACACAGACTGAATATTTTTTGCGATGTGGTTTGACAGGGTCAACGATGGAAAATCGGAAATTTGTAATATGACCCTATCGAATCTAGATTGATACCCAAACGCTTTGTGAAGATCAACTAACCATGACGTTTTATCTATTCCCGATATCTAAGTTACAAAGTTTCAATTATTGTTTGCCCACTCTTTTTAACCATGTGATGGTCATTATGCGTAGCTTTGCCGCAACTTTTTGACTCGCTCAATCTTATCAGTTTTCACTTTTCCAGGTCAGTATAACTAATTCCAACCGGAATTGCGTAATTGTCTACTTAAAAGGATGCAGTCGGTCAAAAATCGTAAATAATTCTAGGAATACGTGACTGCAAATTTTACAGAAACGTCATTTCTTAATAATCTTTGACTGCTGGATTTGAGTTAGCAAAAGTGTTACCTCTGGGAAGGGTATTGAAGCATTTTCCACCACGCATACACTCATATTTTCTCTGGGACAGCACAGTTCGTCGGAAGAACGTTTTGCACCCATTGCACGATGGAACCTGAAAGAATCAACACTCTAAACTACAGAGAAACACACAAAAAATCCGAAGATCAGCGACACTATGATGTGTGAATTGGAGAGCCCCCGTAGACAATTCAAGCGCCACTAAGTTTCTTTATTTTTTCAACCCATTTTTTTTCTGCCGGCGGTCGGTACCTCGTAGTGATATCCAGTGGCTCGGTCTCCGCAAACAGCACAAGTCGTCGGGCAAACATTTCGCGGCAAATCATGGAAGGCAACAACCTGAAAATAAATTTTTCTGAGTTGTTGCATTTTTTCATTTTGTGTTTCTTCTCACAAGAGTTGATTCTTTGTATTGAAAAATGACGTGGTTGAGAGAGAGAGCGCATAGAATTTTTTGGAAATGAAAGGCGTTGTCACAGAATCTTTTAGCGATGGTTGCGGAATATTTTATTGGGTCGTTTCGGTTTTCATAGCGGTATGAGTAAACCTGAGTCAGTGCAAAACTTATTATCAACAACTGATAAAACTCACTTCTTTCTCCGGACTTTGTGAAATTGTGTTGTTCAGGACATTTTTGATATCTTCTTCAATGTCGGGAAATTCTCCGACTCCATTCCAGTCGCTCATGAAAATAGCTTGATCCACAAAATCAGCGACAGATTGTCGTTGATCCGAGCCTTCCGATGAGGAGGTGCTATTCGAGGGTGACCTGCCATTAATAAAAGTTCGGGGGTTTGAAAAATCGGGGGTTTGTTGCATTGGTTGAAAAAGAAATTGGAGAGGAAATAGAGAATATGGCTATCCACGAGTCTTGAAAAGGGTTTTGCTGAGTTTTTGCATGTTCGTGTTATGTGTGAGAAAAAGTGTATAATACATGTTGTTGATTGAAATCATTTTTTCATTTTTTGAAATTTTTAAAAATGGTTGTTGGTTCTCAAAACAGAGACGGAACCAGGATTCGGTAAAAATGAGAACATTCTTATCAGGGTGATGCTTTTTTCAAACATCTCTATATTAATACTTCTCGTTTTTTCCACCAGTTCGCCGAAAAATATAAAACAAATTTCCTCTCCATTTTCTCGGAAAATCCAATACACTCTCGTTTTTTCCCGCACTTACGTTTGACTTTGAAACTGGTATTCGTTGGAAAACTGACCGATTCCACTTTGCTCAGGACTGTAGTGTAGAATATTCATCGGAGATTCTGAAAACCAAATGAGTTCACCTTCAAAAGATCGGAGTCACTAGTTATAACAAAAATTATAGTTTGTGCTCTGAAAAGAAAATAAGAAACAAACAAGAAAACGACGAATATGATGTGAACAAGATAAAAAGAATTGATAAAAAAGGCATATGTGTGTCTAGAGAGGCGTGTATACCCCCGTATGATTTGATTTGGTTGTGATTTGCGTCAATATCGTATCAACTTTTATACTTTTCCAAAGTTTTCCGGTTAGGAAGTGAACACAACTGATTAAAAATAGATATGGAATAACGGAAAGTATAGAATATATATTTCCAAATTTTCGAAACGGCCGCCCGTGAAAGAATACAAACGGGAAGTGCGAACGAACCTTTTCTGATGCGATCTTTTTCAACCGCCAAAAGGGGTAATCGAGACGAGGAATAGTCCTCTCTCACATGCATGACCTTCTGTCCTTTTCAACCCAGTTTGTAATGAGCGATGCAAAATTCTGGTGGCTGTGGAAGGCCTGGGTGTTTATAGGTCGAAGAATAGTAAGACCAATGCGAGCGAAAGAATATGCGCTTTTGTCTGCCGAAGTTCTAAGCCGTTGCCAAAGGTGACAAGAAAGCAACATAACCACGCGCCCTAGTTCTCCAAATGGCAACGAGAAAAAAGGAAGATTGAGCCAAAAAAGAATAAAAATAAAAAGGAAAAAGTAGGCATAAAGCTTGAGAAACCGAGTGGGATGATGTATATAGAAGAAAAATAAAATGTGATCGTGGGAGTCAAAGTTGAACCAGGAACTGATTTCTTTGATTTGAATAGCAGGAAATTGGTTCACTGAACCAGAAGGAGGATTAAAGGAATCAAATCTAAATATAATGGAAAGAATATAAAACAAGATATTCGCAGTAATCAAGACCTAGAAAATTTATGAAAACTGAAAAACAGTATACACACAGAAAACATTCTCAACAAAAAAACCAAAAGTTTCTTCAGAATCATAATTTTGATCTCGAGTTCATCATGTTTGATTTCCAATTCCGGGCGTCACCGATTAACGAAACAGTTATCAGCTGAGTGAGCAAGTTTATGAAACGACCATAAAAACTGGGGCGTAAGATTCAATAAAAACGGGCAATACACCCACGTTTCTGGCTGGATTTCTCGGAATCCGACTTTTGAACTTTTTTGGAAGCCAAAAAACGGAGAAACGCAGCAGAAATATGATATGCGAAATTTAAGAGTGACATTTTTTAATGTTTGGGCCTGCAGAACTGGAAAGATGTATGAAATTGCCTTTTCTTTGTTTGCAAATTCATACATTTCAAACACAACTACGACATATAGAATAAAGTAGGACTAATCATATAACTGTTTTCTGTTTCCGACAGCAACAATTCGTCGAAAAAACATGACGTAGCAAAAATGTGGAGGCGATATTCATGACGAAAGCATGATTGTTGGTGTAGGAAAATCAAAAATAACGAGGAAAAGAAAAAGGAACATGGGAAGTCAACTGTCATGAAAGTGATATTTGTTAGAGACTGAATTAAAGGTATATTTACTTGTTTTTTGGCTTTTGCCCTTTCAATTCTAGAAACTTCCGAAAAATCAATATGAGCATTCAATAAGATATTAGACCTTTTCACAGACTTTGTTCATTATAAAAATATTTGTGAACAAAGATGATAAGTAACAAGAGGAAATAATTACAAAGTAAAGTTTTGTCTTCTTTCTCACCGATTCCATTTTTAAACATAGATGACGTCGATCGACAAGAAGAGAGGAGAGATTGAGAAGACAAAGAAAGGACAGTTCAGCACTATGCGGCAATTGAAGAAAGGATGAAAAAGGACGGAAAGGACGACAAAAACCGATAGAAAGAGAAAGAATAGGAGGAGGAGGAGGTCGAGCGCGCCCGCGATCCGAATATTTGTCCAACTGAGGCACAGAATAGTGTACTCATGAGGACCGAGGAAGTCTGAACAAATGATTGACTTTTTGCTGTGTTTTGTGTGTAATCACCGTTGTCGAATATACTAATCTTTGAAAATGAGAGCGAAGAAGTCAAAAACTGAGCTTACGTAACATGCAAGCTTTGATTATAAGTTGCAGCTGATTCTGATTCAATTTGGAGAAAATCGAATATTCTCTGAAAACAGAATCACATGTTCACAAAAATCATAATTGGTTTTCCTTTCGAATAAATTTATAATAAGTACATACTACTCTGAGCCCCTGTTCAAAATTCTGGGTTGTGGCAGGAATTCTTCGAATTCAGAGGAAAAGAACAAACATTAACGCCGGTCACAAGAAATCTCTCAAGTTTGGATGTTTTTTTCTGAATAGAAATGTGTCTAAAACTAGGATATGGAATAATAAACTAAACTCCTGAAAGGCGTCAAAAAATGTTTTTGCACCGAACAGCGATCTTCTTGAAATTATCTACTACTTCGTTCTAGAGTCAATTCAAAATATTTCAAAATTGGGCAAATATACTTTGTTAATTGATATTCTTTTTCATAGATTTCCTTTTTTCTGATGCCCCTTCTGTTTGATTATCTGAAAACATTTTTGCCCCATTATCATTTTTTTCTAGTTTGACTAAACTAGAAAAACATATCATTCAAAAACCGTTGCAGGATTTTTCTAATCTCTGGACTATCACAGTCTGTAGGATTTTCTACTACTTTTCATTATGGCTATAGGTTTAAATCATTTATATCGTATCAAACACTTTAGATCATGATCTAACATCTAAATAGAATCTTTTTATACGACAATCAGTACTTAAAAGATCCAATTTAATATTGCGATGTGTGAGTTCTAAAAATATTCGGATTGGTTCTTGTTGCATGAAAGAACATGTGTTCAGAATCATTGTTTTTGCACAGTGTTATATGTTATGATGACAATCACAGCAAGTTCATTTGACAATTAATAAAATTGGAAAATGCGAATAAAGAATGGATGGTGTGGTTTCTTGGAATACTGCCTGAAAATCGTACAAAAATCACATCTAGTTGGTTCTATTCACACGGAAGCTGAAATACATTGCATCTGGTTCTAGCTATTATTCAGTTATCCATTATGAACTCCCTAACGAAATTTCCATCTCACTAGTTTTCCGTTTTTACATTAAGTTAAGGTGAATGCAGAGGAGTGGGAGGGTTTTCAGATAAGAACGGTTTACAGAAATCCGTTGGATTTTTCATTTTCTCTTAAGTGCAGATTTTGGAGCGCTGGATTAAAATCGCACTACTGGAATCCTGATAAGAAGTCAGAAGAAAGCCTCTGTATGATTATGCGATGATTATTTGCACCAAAATAGAGAAAAAAAGCGACTAGGTACAAGTTTAACTCTGTAGTTTTGTGCTGCACAAGAGAATAAAAATGAAAACCAGCTCAAACTAAAAATGAAATTGTAGCATTCCTATAGAGAACAGTCAATAGGGAATGGCACAACGAAATTGAGTATATCAATATAAAGGAATATTCTGACACGTTTATGATTTTTTGTATGAACTTTTTCATAAATGAAATTCTCGCCTGGTACTCAGTTTCAAACTAGATCAGAATTCAAGCAGTAGTACTGAATACACAAAGTCTGCATGAATTTTTTCTTTACTGTCATAGTTGTTTTATGTTTCAACCCTCGGTACCATGAAAATCGCTCGCTTGCTCATCAAGATATTCTGTTGATGTTTCGGGTCCACATCACTTTTTGAGAAACATCATTTTGAAGAGGCGGCGGTTGAAGGATTTTCGATTAGAAATAGATTAGAAATCCATTAGGGATTTTTGGCACTTTTTGAATTAGGTGTAGGTTTAACAGCTTTAAAACTTCTTTCTTAACGTAAACATAACACTATATCCTGATAAGAAGTCAGAAATAATCTTTTGCAAGATTATTATTAATGGTGAGGTTTTGAACCGAGAAAACAGGAATATTTGGGAACAAAGCTATTTTTAGCTGCACGGGAAATCACCTGTTTTCAGGCCAAAGTGAAACGGAAATGAAAGAATCAAGCGTGTTTCAAGAAGCTCGTTTCTATGGATATTTTGTTCTTTTGGAGTTATTGCCAGACTTCATATTGACAAACATCCGTTTCTAAAAAAAAGAGCAAGAATTTAAACACTTGTATTTGAGACAAAATATTGAAACCCAGAAATGGAAAGGGACAAATGTTTATCTACAATGTTCGATGAAGTGACATAAAAATGCGAGAAATAGTAGAAACTCAGAATCAAATGGGTAAAAACGGTTGAGGTGAGCGCTGGCGACCTATTTTATTGCACGATTTTGTGAATTATACGGGAAACGATGACTCAAACCAGCCGATTGGGGGTGGTCGTGTGGGGCCTGAACTACCGGGTTAGAAAAACTTGTTTCGGGTGATTACTATGAAAAATAGTAAGAGGAGGAGGAATAATTCACAGACAGTTTTTGAATATTCTGCAACAAAAAAAAATAGTGTGAGAATGTTGTTTTCTGTGTGGTCTGTGTGGATGAGAATGTTGTTTTCTGTGTGGATAAAAATTATGTTTAGCTTCGAACAAATTTGAAGAATTTTATTTTCGTGAAAACAAGAAAATAGTTATTTTTTGCTCATCCACACCACCTTGATTTTGTCAATAAACCCTTGTTCACGTCAGATAATTTGGAAAAAGAATTCCAGAAAACATGAGTGAGGGTTCCTATTTACAAACTCTTTGGGTGTTCATTAAAATCAAGAAATTTCCCAAACAATGACAAACTTCTATTAAAACCGTTTTCAGCCAATCCGTGACGAAAATTCAGATTTGGCAATTTATCGTCGTTCCCATAATCTTTGAAAAATAGAGCATTTGTGTCACCATTTTTTGCTGTTCAACCCTTGAACACTTTACTGAAACAGAAATATGGAACTGTTCCTAAAACACCGAACAAAAAATGAGAAAAATACATTTTAAACATTTAAATTAGAATATCGATATCCCCGCTCTGCTTCAACTCTTCTACACTTCTCTTGAATTCCTGACGTGTCAATTGATTGCTCAGCATCTTATTGGTCTCTACTAAACTTTCGAATTCTTGGTATTCTTCGTCTGAAATAATTGTATTCCAATTTCTCTCTCAACCACTATTTCTACCGTATGGTTTCAAAAGTGCAAGATTAGTGCGCAGTTGACCGTTGGCGAGTGAGGCATAGTTCTCCATCTTTTGTAATTTTGCTATCTGTTCTTCTAACTGACTAGTTTTTGTTCTCCAGTTTTCGATTTCTGTATTCATTTGTCTTATACTCTGTAAATCTAAAGATAAAAAGTCACACACTTCCGCTCAAAGATTTTTGAACAGCACATACATCGAAGTTCACGCTTTTGGCAAATCCTTTTAGTATTTTCCATTGATCATTCAGTCGATCGCATTCCATACCATCTTCCTTGATCTGACTAGCGAGCAAATTCCTCTCATTTTCCAATATAATTCGTTTCTCGCGCAACTCTAGAACATCGCCTCTTGACGCCACCAAATCCTGATCGTTGAGTAGGATGTATTAGAACACTTTCTATTGAATGAGAAATAAAACTTACCAATGGGGTTGGGCCAAAATTTTGTGATTTCTGCTGGGACGAGTGTAGTTTGTTATTATCCGCTTTGCGAGCTTTTAGGATAAGTTCATCCGTTTTGGTGGTATAAAACTGGATGTCAGCTTTACGGAGCTGCAATCAAAAAAATGGATGAGGACTACTTTCCTTATATGGAACACAATGTTCCTATATTCAATATCAACGACTCTAATGCTCACTATCAACAGACAGAAGTAAGTTCATTTATCTTAATATGACTAATCAGTTCAGAAAGTCTTGCACTCTTGAGAGCCTTAGATACAGTATGGGAGGTCGGGTATTAGCTGCGGCTCATGAGTGCAATGGCTTAGAGGTGGATTCTCTTCTGCAAAGGAAAACTACCGATTCAAAATTTTGTTTTTCGAAACAGGGGCTACTAATCAAAACTGAGAAGATAATCTCTGAAATTTTGAAAGTTGGGAGGCATCACAAGTTAACTCCGGATGTTCCATTTTCATGACTTGCAAAGGGGATAGGAGTTGGGATGAGAGTAAGGTCAAACAATTCAAATTATTATTATAATTGCATAACGTCTAGACGGAAGAAAGCTCACGATTATAGCGTTTCATCCAATATCAGTCTGGAACATTCAAATATGATAAAAAACTGTCTGGTTTCTTCAAAGATTTACTTATTTTTGATTCTGCTTTGGATGCCATAATCAGATATAACCTCAATCTGTGAATGGAGAAAATCATTCTGATATATCATTCTCATTTTGTACTCGTAGCTCTTGAGGTGGGTATTAACACTCCTTTTCCCCCTTCGGTTCTAATGTTCGACACGATTATATCCTGATGAAGGGATCTGCCGAAACGTTGAAATGACACTTTGATAAGTACTGAAAACTACATCCAAACAGGGTCAAAAAAAAGTTAATCTTCGAGAAAACCAGATGAATAAACCAGAAGCACCAAAAATGATAGTCAAAAAAACGTTGAACAAATTGTCTCTCATCATTCAATACGGATTTCATTCAAATGTTCTGGAAAAAGCTGGGAAAGCTCTCAATTATTCAGAAATGAAAATTGTGGTCCTGAATATCTCAAGATTCCTACTTCATTAGTTATTGATGTAGATCAATCCATCAAACAGAAACTATTTCCGAAGTCAAAATTTTCAAAAAAGAGAAACAACAGAATACACAAAAATCAAAATCAAAAAATGATGCGAAATATATTGTGAAATATTTTTTCAATCTTACAAGCCACTCATTTTGGATATCTCCCCCTTTCTATCACTGTTCTGTGGTTATCACTCATCTTAGCTGAATTACTCATTGTTTATACCCTTGTCTTTCTTCACTTTTGATCCTTTTGAACGTTTTCTCACAAGCCAAAAGAAAACCTCGTCATCTCCATTTCTAAAAGTCATCGTTTCACCCATGCTTCGCGCACAAGTACGCTGCGCAAAGAGATCAGAAAATAGATCGTTCAGTGATAAATATAAGGAGGCGTTTTGGCCCTGTTTGGAAACAGTATCACGCTTAGCGCGTTGATCACAGAAACAGTCATTCTGACTTGCATCATTTTGTTGATCGTAGCGGTCAAAATGTTCTTCCGTTTTGTGATACCTCTATATTTTCATTCAACCATTTGACGTCTCGGTTAAGGGCTTGTGATTCCTGTCGTTGCCCACTGACTATTCCCTCCAATTCTTTCAGTTCGTGAGTCAGAACCTTCTGTGCTTCAGTTTCAGTATCCCGAAGAATCTGCAAAAACAGCGGGTAGAAATAGAAACAAATATTTTTTTATTGTTCTAATAAAACAATAAAACTGCGAAGAAACAATAGATCAGTTTCAACCCCTTCCGCCCAAAAATGTATATTGCTTTTTGTGTTTCTTAGAAACTATTTCTGTTGTTTACCTTTTTTCGACCATCATTCATTTTCGCATACTCTGGAAAGTCATCAATATCGTCTTCGAATTCCACAAATTGGCTTGGAGTTCCACTTGACTGCGAACTTTTGTATGTAATTGGCTGAAAAGAACTTTCTTCGTCCTCTATTTGGTCATCCACTTCACGCAGAACCTCCTTCAAAATACTGTTTCTACTCTCCGGAATCTCTAGTTTTTCCATTAAATTGTGATTCAAACTCAACGCCGCTGAATAGGCGGCGTACATTGGAGTGTCTCTGGAAAACAACTTGTTATTTTTGAATTGGTGTACATAATTTAATTTTGTTACGATTGTAAATCTGCATAATCTCTTGCAATTCGCAGTTGTTTTTGTTTTTCATCATGTACAGCATCATTCGAATACTGTTTTCCTAGTTGTTCGAGCTCTCGGTTGACCTGAAAGTCTCTATGATATTTTGATTTCTATGAAGGAATGAAAAAATATATTCTAAACCTTTTCTGACTCTTCAGCCAGTTCAAATTCTTTGAGACGAATCTTATCTTCCAAAGAATACCACGCCTTCTCCATTTCCTCTAATTTTTGCACTTCTTCCTCACTATTGTCCGTATCAAAAACTCGTTCCGAATCAGGTTCCTAAAAACTAATGACCTGAAATTGAGCGGTCGGAGTCTTGTTTTCAACAAAAAACAACGCGTTCTACTCTATGATCTGTTAAATTATTTTATCAGATAAACACTTTTTTGAGTTTTGTCGAGTTGGTTGTCATCTTGTTTTCTGACGTGATTAATATAATAACGTTACCGTATTCCCAGTGATCTGTGCGCTGAGCCTTCTATTACGTGTGCGTTGATCTCTGAGAGCCTTTTCCGCTTGCCTAAAATTAGCCCGACCTCTAGACGTTCCTGGAAAAGTTTTTAGTGAAAGAATTGGATTTTTGATTTTCCCACAAAAGTATTTTCATCATTATTTCATTCTGCTCGGAAAATCCGTTTTTCAGTCTCTAGAAAATCAAGATCTGAAAATCTTCAGCTACTGTAAGTCTAATCAGTGATTATGAGCTTTGTTGCTAATTTTTGCGAACTCCCACTCACCAATCTGTATATCCTCCAATCTTCTTTGGTTAATGAAAACATCATCAATCAATCGGGTTAAATATTGCTCCAAAGTCTGAAAAACCTTTTTTCCTAATTTTTTTCTAAATCCGGTATTTATGTTCTTACAGTAAGAACTTCTCAAATACAGATAATCTTTTGATAAGAAAACACTCTGAAATGATTGAACGGGCAATACACCTTCAAAGATCATGTCTGCCTATAATTTCAGACTAAGCTACAAAAGACAAAAAGTGCGGGGTACGAAGTCATGTTAGAAAAACAGAAGAATAATAGAAAAAAATATAATTACATTCTTACCTTTTCAGTTCTCATATCTGTGTCGAAGGCAGATTCCAACTCACGAAACTCCTTTTCATCGTTTTCAGCGTCTGTCCCGAGTTGTTCTACGGTATTTGATATTTCATCATCTGAAGTTAGTAGACAAAATTTGAGAAAAAAAAAATGAGAAATGAATTTTAATAAGAGCTCAAAGAGTTAAATGACTTTTTCGAACGTTTTTTGTGTAATTAGAAAGCTATTGCTCATGAAAACTAAGTAGTCTACTCTGTAGAACTTTGCTGGCTGAAACGAGTTACTTCATTCCAAACATATATTTTTGTCCAGAACACGTTTTCAGAACAATTCAGACGATCTTAACTAACTTCGAATATTGTTAATCAGTGAGATGTTAGCATATAGAAATTTGAGCACTTTATCATTTTTCAATCATCCTCAAACTCTACGATAATAAGAGCCAGTTTCAAGTGTCAACTTCAGGGTGTACATTCTCTTGACTGAACTTTTTCGTCTGGAGAGTTTTTCAAAAAAGAAAGGAACAAGTTTCATTTTTGTTTTTCTGGAAACGAATTAACACGAATCAAAACTTGAAAAATTTTCAATAAGCTCGATCCTCTCACTAAGCAAAAATCCTAAAAGTTTCAATTTTGGCTGTAATTTCAGTTCAATTTATTTCAAAAGTTTACGTCATTTTTTCTAGGCTCTAAACATGAAAATTTTCAACATTCTCAAAGTTTGACTCCTCATTAGCCTAGTCTAGCTACATCTCAACTTCTCAAACTCACATGTTTCTCTCAGATTTTTCTCCACATCCGTTTCCTTCATCAAATCATCATACAGTTTTTCTTCTTTTCCATCGAGTGCCGTCCATTGTTGCACAGCCTCATTCATTTCATTGTTCTTTTGTTGTTGCAATAAGAAGCTTGCTTCTGCATTCTGTTCGATTTTCAAATAGGATTGATCAATCTCGTCACATTGAGCCTGGAAAATTTTGGATTGGTAGTGAACTTTCAGGCAAGTACAGACCTTCAAAAATATTTCTGTTGAGCCAGCTGTTCAAATTTTATGTTTTCACAAAATGCGCTTACTAGAGCTACAAACCACAAAATGTACTATCTATCTTTCTATCTTCATTTTTCCCCCGACATTAACCTCATTGTAAACTATCCTTTCTCTTTTTTTTCTGACTGGTTTGATTTCGATTTCACACTCAATGTTAAGTAGTGTGTTTCAAAAATCAGTGCTAGTAAAACTACCAAGTTTCCAACTTGTCGACATTGTGGTCTCTACTTTTTTTCTTTTCTTCCCGACCTCGTGTCAGTCAACAATAGGAGAAAATAGGGTGATATCAAAAAGATCTGTTCCAATCTTTTTGAAACCATCTTTTTACTTGTTCTTTTTCTGTTTCGAATGGAAAAAGAAAGTTGCTATCTTTTGATAACAAATAGCATGACTGTGTGGTTATCAGTCACGTTGAAAAAGCTTTAGAAGTGTAGTTTTCCGATTTTTGAAAATCAATTATTGATAATGTGTGGGTGTGTCCTAAGGCACTTGAAACAATTGGTTTCATGTGGGGAAGCACCCTGTAAATTGGCTCCTATTGTTTCCAAAAAGTGTCCTGCATGGCAGTTTTCTTTGTTTTCATTTGAGCCACTTTTTCGGACATAGCGGAACTATATTCTTCAGAACTACCATACTTTTTAGGAGAGAATTTTTTAGAAGTAATAGAAATCAGTTAAAAAATTCTTAGATTATTTTTTCAATTAACAGTTTCTTAGATTAGAAATATTCTTTTCCACCGTTCTTCGAGTGACTCGAATTGTCTTTTTTTTCAATATTTCCTCCCTTGAAACAATTTCCTACCGTTAAATTTGCATTTTCTGCTTCTATTCGACTTCTCTCCGCTTTCAATTTCGCAGTTTTCTTGCAAATTTGCTCGTAATCACTGCATTTCTTATCAAGTTGTTTTCGTTTTCCTTCTGTCTAAAAACAAAAATGATTGCTTTTTCTGTCTCAATTTCTCTCAGTTTTATCTGCATTTCACCTGTTCTAAAAGCTGCTGAGTAATTTCTGAAGATGTCGGTAGACTTGTGTTTTCTGCTTGTGCTATTCTAGCAGTTACCCGCGCACGTTTAACAGTAGTTGAAGTTGACATAATATCACAGGGAAAAAAATGAAGAAAGACAAAATGGGATTTCGAAAATAGTGAATAAAAAAGCCGGCGAACGTACTAAAAGTCGTCCGCCGGCGAGCTTTTTTGTGGAGGATGTGTTTAGTTGTTGGCTGGAGAGTCGTTGCTAGGAGAGCCGACGCTAATGTTGCACGCTTCATAGCGCAACACTAAAAATTTCGAGAATACGTTTCTCAATTGTATATCTCTTGTCGTGAAAACTCCGATGAATCCAACCGTGAAAAATGGGCAAAGGTCATTCGGAAATGAAAACCCCTGAAGGAACTGATAAAAAATATCGTGGAAACCGTACGACATGATATGAAATATGAAACTTGTGATGAACATAAAAACCGACTTCCATTTACGCACTGCTCTTTTTACGACCAATCTTCTGGAAGATGTAAACAATCATATCGTGTCTCGATTCAAAGTAGTCATGAAATTTTGTGGTAATGCTCCACATTTTTCCGTTTTCATTGAAAGTTTGCTCAATAAAGTCAACAAAAAAGTGCAAACCTTCGGCTGGCTGGCTAATCACGTGGCAAATGGCTAGGAATGCAAACCAAAAGTATCACAAAAAATAGAAGCAAAAATTCGTTCATTTTGCTTTTCAAAGATCATCTATTGACTCATTGTAAAAAGAACGGCGTAGACATTGTCAGACCGGATTATCTCTATTCATTATTCCTTGCAAAAAAAATGAAGAGCAAGCGCGCGTCACTTTTTCTTAAGGGGAGGCGCGGAAGTTTTGCAAACAGGCTTTTCTACTGTGTTTTGATAAAGACGGTGTTTGAACATTTTGAATTTCAATTGATTGTTTAACAGTCGTTTTTTGCTACAGTATCCTGCGGAAAATTCTCCGTTTTGGAAAAAAATTCAGTTTTCCTGCATCCTTCTATCTTCGTTTCATCTAGATAAAATCTAAGCAACTTTCAATAGTCACCTCACAGACATTCGTCACTTTTTTGTACTCAGCTCGTCGAAAGTTGACCAAAATTATAGTTATTGTCTGCAGGGTAACCAAATTTATTAGTCACCCTCTGATTTTTTTGCATTTCCTATTTTGTGGCTGGTGGCGCTGACTTAATTAAAGTAAGGTTTTCTCAACTAGTTCATGAGAAATCAGTTTGTATTATCACATGGTTAGAGTATATTGAAAGTTACAAAGATAGACTTCCTGCATACCTCTTATTTTTTGAAAATATGCGACTACAAAAAAATTCATAGAATAAAGTTTGCGACTATTGAAACAATTGAGTTCATTTCGTTTCCTGTCGATTTGTCTACCCTAGCACAATGAAACTAATAAAACCCCCGTGATCGGAAAACGAATCAGTGAAAGTTTGATCCGTTTTTGAGCGGAGTAGAGTGTGTTGAGCAATGAATACATCTCGCCGCAATACGTGCTCTGGTACTAGCGCATGGCACTGTTTTGTTCCCTCCTCACGGGTACCCGAGACATAAATTTTGTGACCCAGTTGGTCTGTGCAATGACTGTTCAGTCGCGTGGCGTGCTGTCAACGTCATGTAACACGTGAACATGCCCCGTCTTCGATTTCGTTTCTTTTACCTCCCAGGTCTCTCAAAAAATACAGTCTGCAGTCACAAAAAAGTTGGAAGAGAAGTTTTCATCTCTTTGCCTCCTTCTATACCTCATTCATTTTCTTCTTGTTTTTTTTTGAAATCTCAATGATTTTTTTCGCTTCTCCTATTTGTCATCATTTTTGACAATGTTTTTTTCAACTCCTGTCAAAACCTTATGGCGGTAAATCTGTTATCAAAAATAATATGTGATGATAAGATTACGACATAGTAAAATGGTTGAATGAAAAAATTCGCAACAATACGCTTAGTTAGGCATGCAGTGTTTAAAATATTTTGGGCCTATTCAGGGTTTTAGTGACGTGGTATTATGTTACAACACATTGGGTAACAAGTCGAATTTCCAGTTTTCATTCCAGGAAATGTATTTTTTTCTTAATTTTCAGTTACCAATCTGGCCTACCAAAACAACTCTCTTTCAAGATTAGTATCCACGCACTGAATTGGATTGATTAGTTGTTTTCCTACCTTCTCAGACAAATCCTATTTTCCGAGATTTGGCCCTGTTTTGTCATCCTAGAATATTAGTTAGTCTACGTTAAATCTTGTGGTTTCTTTCAAGAATTAGTCATATATGAATGTCCATTCCTTCAACTAAATTGCAACCCTCAATTTCCTTAAAACCCAGTGTTCCAATTCCCCACAATTGAGAATGACTGCGTCAGCCTACTTATTTCCTGTGGCGTATGAAAATCAGAGGCTTCTGAATTTCCGTTCAGTCAGAATTCGAATAACAAAGACATGTCATTTCATTAGTCATAAGCAGAAAGAAAATTTGACCATTTCTGTTTTTTTGAAGATATCATGAACAAGAAAATTTTATTTTTTAAATCGAAAACGTGTTTCGTTTTAAGTAGACTACAGTCTTTTAAGCTTTTCGAAAAGCTGCTAGAATTGCCGTCATACCTTCTGGACGTTCAAAGATATTCACCTGTTTCCCATTTTCTCTTCTCCAGAATAATAATCCTGAAATATTATTCCTTTCTATTTATAAAAGTCGGTCAACAGACTCTTCCAGAAATTTCTCAAATTCTTCCTTTTTCTTAGTCTGTCCCGTCCTTCTTATCATTTCTTATCTCTACCCATATTGACCTTTAGACTGTTTGTTATAGTGGACGATTGTAGTTTTGGTAGCTAGCAAGATACTTTCCGATGATGGTTAACATTATCAAGTTTGTTTCAAAATATAAATTTATAAATTGATAACAAAAATTGCACAAAAAAGTCGTAATTTTTTAAGACGCTGATTCATAATCAGACAAATTCGTATTTTTTATAATGTCTAGTTTCTCTTTTCTTAACTTTTTGATACCTACTGAAAATCAAATTTGTTTTTTTTTCATTCCTGAAATCAGATTGCTATATAATATCTCTAGATCTAATATACGGTAGTCTAATCTTACTGCGGTTTACTCTTCAAATTCTTTATGACAGTCTGTGTCTCTCAATAGTCAGTCACAAAATCGGGCACAAACTCCACAATTTGATTGGGGGAAAATTGGAAGAAGAAGCGGATCAAGATTTGACTAAAACGGCTGAATTCGAGAGAGGAACAGGTGGTGTACTATATTTCCGTGATATTATGGATTTCCAAGAAATTATTAATACCAAAAGTCAGAATCTCTAGTAACAAAAATGTGATTTTGGTCACGATGAGTGTCTGGTCTTTCTTATTTTTGTTCCATCCAATCAGACAGTGTTCCTCTGAAAACACAACAAGCAAAGTTTTCAATCCTTGGCCTGGGTTAGTCAAAAAAAGCGATGGAAAACGACACTGTGGGTGGTGTGGGAAACAAGATTATGGTCTGATGATGTCATGGGTGTCATGTCGATACTATGTCTGTAATCGATTGAAACGTTGTTGGCATGTTTTACTACAACTATCACTGTAATAGTTAGTGATTCTGTTTCTTAGGAAGTAAAACAATGTTTTGTCAGAAAACAATCAGGAGTATGTTGATAGCTATTAGATTCTACTGTGGTAGTTGCTAAACTCTAGTGTTGACCCATCTGAGAGCTCGTTCAGCTTCCATTCTTGCGTTTTTAGACTGGTCTAAGGGGGAGTGACTTTTCTGATTATTGTGAAAATATTCTCTAGAGCTGACTTGGACGTTTCTCGGAATTATTCTCTAGGAAATAGAGCTGGATCATAAAATCGCTCTATTTTTCTCTGGTGCCGGCATGATTTCTGGTTGTTCTAGTTCTGGCTTTTCTAGGTATTCCCCCTAAACTAGACATTTCTAAGTTTTAAGATTTGTGGTTATGACATTGAATAGAATATATGTTTGAAAACACAATGTCCAGACGAATTATAGTTTCATAGTAGTGTGTTTTATCAGAAAATTAGTGCTAGACTAATTCTAAGTTTTACGAATTTGAAAATTTTGTAGATTTTTCTTATTCATCGTGATTACTGCAGAAATTCTGATTAACGGCGAAACTCAAACCACTGAACAGCAATAATTTAAAAACTGTGGACCTCTTCCGATTTGATCTTCTGATTTTCAAAATATATAAGTCTTGAATGCGCTGCAAAATTAATTTTCGAAAATTATTAGTTTTTCTATATTTCCAACAAATGTGCACAGATGTTCACATGTACTATAGTGTATGAGAAGCTTGGACAGTGCACTATTTCAAAGTGCTCCCATTTTTCCGCTTGTTCAGCTTTATGAAACATTTTTCATGAAAAATAGAGTTGACACATGTGAACATTTCGAAACTTGACCCTACGAACAGCTGCATCCGTTTTGAACGCTCTAGAGAGATAGAATTACAAAAAAAGTAACGTGCTGCGTTTGAACTTCGGACATGAGGACAAGGTTATAGACCAATCAGAAGTTGATTTTCAGATTAAAAAAAAACTGAACACAAAAATAAACAAACAAACGTCAAAAAACTAAAAATGGCGAATCTCTAAAGATTGTTTTACATTTCCATCTCCTCCCATTTTTGCGTTTGCCTCCTGCCGCCTCGAATTACATAACTTTTTGTGTCCAGACGCCGTTTTCATGCCCGAATTTATATTTTCTTTTGAAATTCTTGGATTTTTCAGATGTCCTCTTACTGGGAAACCATGAACTGCACTCATTTGGATAAATCCAACAAACTGCTACACCCATCACCGCCAATGTGGATCAACCGTGATTCGATGAACTGGGTCAGTTTATTATCTTTTTATGAGGGGAGAGAGATGATCAGCTGTATTTTACCGATACTCATCTTGTGGACCATCAACGAAACAATAGATAGTCTAGTTCAGTATCAAATTTTAGTCGGTCACTTCAACCTGTATCCTTTTGATCCCGATGTTTCGTGAAAATCCAAAAACCACAGAAGACCACAAATGACCATTTTGGAAACTAATTGTGCCGATGAAACTTTTGTTTTTTTCATCTCATTTTTCTGAGAACTATATAATTTTTGAAGGAAGTGTTCGAAAATATGTAGTTTGAAATGAAATGCAGTGCAATCTCTTATTAAAAAGGTTTGGGCCCAAATGTTTGACACATCGCCATTTTGGTCTGTTTACGTACTTTCTTCTTTAGTATTTAATTTATGTTTTAGTCACTGCTAACGTAACTCTATGAGATTATTGTAGCATGTGATTTTATTACGGCCGACTTTTATAATTCACTCAAGCCAACATTTTCTCATGCCGGCTCGCGGCCTCTATTTTAGTCTACCTTTGAAAATCAAGCAGCTGATCACAAATCAAACTACGGATTGCACAAAACAAGAACCCTTTCCTCTCATTTTTCATATCGGCGAGCCCCTAAGTTTTATTGACACTGTACGGAAAAGAAACATGTGGAAAAATGAAGAAGGAAATGTAGAAGAGAAGAAAAAACCGAAGAAAAAACAAAACGATACAAAGATTGAATCTCGTATCGTATCAGAAAAGGGAAACTATGTCTTGTTTGATTTATTTGAGACTGTTTATTTTTTGGTCATTCTGAGAACATCAGTTACGAATAAAATATAATGAATACATCTTTTATATTCATCTTTGATATGTTCAGGTTGACGGTAGCCTCTCTTCGCACTCTCCAATGTCTTCCGATTCGATATCTCCGCTACGTTCGCCAGCCGAAGACACCAATATGATGGAGTGTTCTTCCAACGAATTACCCGCACCAGCACCGATTCGCAAAATTCGCAACGTTCGAAAATCCGACAAGCATCATTGCTCGGTTTGTGGAGATCGGGTTAGTTCGGTTCAAAATGTATCGCTTGTTGGTAATTCACATGAATCTTGTACCCTCCACCGCGCGAATTTTGTGTTCTTAACAGTGCCGAATAACTAGCGACCGCCGAAAATAGTGTTATCTCTTCGGCGAATAGCGAGAAGAAAGTAAAAGAGAGTACGAGAAACAGTGAGGGGCAGGTATTAATAGAATCACTACAAAGTCTAAAGATTATAGTATGACTGGGTAACAAAATTTTGTGACAGGAAGTTTTTATAGATAGTACGCTCGCGTTGTTGCGATTTTTGTGTAAAAGGGCATCGGAACTTTAAGACGCCAGAATTTCAGATATTTCCTTCAGATTATGCAAATTTATGACAAATTCTTCAACTTGATCGAAAACTAATATTTCTGTAACTTCAGCCAACTGGATATCATTATGATGTGCTCAGTTGCAATGGATGCAAAACGTTTTTCCGGCGAACAATTATCAATCGTAGACAATTTGCTTGCACAAAGGGAGGAGATTGCCAGTTCACTAAAGGTGTGTTTTCTGAACAGTTTCAAAGCAAAACAGTAATTATGAAAGCATCGAACAGCTTGTATTTTGTGTAAAATACGGATCTATGCTGTTGAAACAGTTTGCCGCTCTTAGCTTCTATATTATTTTTCTAGTAGACACATTTCATCTATGAAAGTTAGCACAATACCTTTGGAAACATTTGTTGTAAAAGTTATTTGCAACCTTTGAGAAATAAAGTCGAACAGAATAATTCCAAATTTAAGCAAACTTTTTTTAGGAAATATCGATAAAAGTTGGTGTAAACACCGGATTTTACGCCATCCTGCGTACATGTCCTTTTTGGATATTATGAGAATTTTAGAGTTAAGCAAACTGAAAACATGGATCAAATACAACTTACGTTATAGTTCTATTAAAAAACAACTGTTTTCAAAATGATAGTCACTGTGCTTTTCTTGCTTCTAATAAACTTGCTTATCTTTCAGACTTCCGTTGTGCATGTCGAGCGTGTCGATTCGAGAAATGCGTTCGAGTTGGAATGAACCCGACGGCGATTCAGTTCCCACATGGGAGACCGCTTCCAATACAACCAGAAACCGATGATGGCGACAGTGGAGACGAAGAATCTAGCGGAAGTCCGCCAGATGACAAATCACTCGCAATGATCCCATTTGTTGCAGCTCCAATTCGAGAAAAAACCATTCACACTTACAGATTTGTCGATGATATTGTGAGTTGGGCATTTGTGTTTCAATTCTATGAGAAAATTGTTTTAGTTCCGACGAGAGGATGCTGTTCTACGACACCGAATTCCTGGAACACTTCCAGTAGAAGACGATTTTTGTTTAGGACAATTGTTGAGACAAAGTATTCTTATTGGTGGAGATAAACTGATCGACAGAGTAAGTATCATAATTCTGATATGATCGATGTAATGTAAAAAATTTCAGAAGCCAGGTACTCTGTACACCAAAGACCCAGTGAGGTACTGGATGGTTGTCGATCTTCTCCTTATTGTGGAGTTCGCAAAAACATTCGAAGTGTTCAGAAACCTTCATGAACTCGATCAGGTAGGTCTTATACTAAGACTTTCATCAACTTTTGGTTTAAAATTCCAGAAGTGCTTGATCTCCCACATCGGCGGAGTTCTACATGTTGCAACTCAATCATTCTACTCCTACTTTGAAGCCAAGTCTTCAACACTCACTTTCCCAGATGGTATCAATGCATTTGAAAGAAAAATAGCGGATATGCAAAAGGATGAAAAACGGTTTGTCTGTCTTGGCACTCCGCAAGTTTTTCTAACTTTCAGCGATTTCAGTAGAGTCTTCCTGAACTACTACGCGGAGATGTACAACGCACCAGTAAATGAGTTTTTGAAGAACAAGATCACAATGACTGAATACGCATTCTTCAAGTCTATCTCGCTTTTCTCGCCAGGTAATTTAAACCTTTCATGTTCTTAGTCAAAATTAAAGTAACTTTCAGATAACCTGGAAATGTCTGAGATGGGACGATCAATGGCTAATCAGGAACGTCTCCGACTTACCGGACTTCTTCGCAAATATCTCGTCGCGGAATACGGATTCAAAACTGGAATGAGTAGATTCTCATTCCTCCTAATGGCTATTTCAACTTTCGTGAACTTTGGAGAGAAGCGTCGTGATTACATTTCAGTATGTTGTTTTTCATAGATTACTGCAACAAGAATTTCTTTTAGCTGATGAATGTTCTCGAGTTTGACATCGCAAACATAGGAAAAGATATCTACCTCCGAAAGCCGATCGACATGATGTAGTTCTTATTTTTCATTATGTTAATTATTAATCATTTTTCAATGCTTCCTTTCTCGTCTTTTTCAAAATTTCATCTCCGTTCTGCTCGTCACTCATTCTCAAACTGATCTCGAATTTTTTCCGATAGTACATATATTTTTTTAAATTTCACATTCATCCATGTCTGATATTCAGATTTCATCCAGTCATTTTTTTTTAATTTAGTCACTTCCCTCCAAATAATCCCAGACCTCTATATATAAATAAACCTGTGATGTCTCAAAATGCGTGGAGGATAAAACTACGTAACATATACAAAAACAATTTTCAGAAAAAAGTGAACTAAAGATCAGTCATTTTCAGAAATACAAAACTTACAATTTAGACGTTTTCCTTATGTTATCTTGTGACCTGGCGGCATTGTTTCAAAAAGAAGACCAACACTATTACCGCGTCATTTTTTGTTCGCCCACACCCTGTGTGTGAGGCAGATGCTCCGGTGTTGTTCCAAAAGCTGTCATTAAAACTTTCACTTCATTTTTCAATTGGATATCCATTGAGACAGGCCCCAAATTAAATGACACTCCGAGCTGGCATAAAAAACGTATTCGGAATACAGTACATGACATAATTAGCCCACATTATCCTGGAAAATGATATGTATTGTTACGGCGCGAACGAATTGGCCCCCATCTCCATTCTACATTGCACGTTTCGACAACAGTCATCATCTCCGGGGTCTCTCTTCTCCTCCTACCAACAAGCACATCTATTTCATTTGTTTCTTTTACTAACTCATTTCTGTACCATATTTTGTTTTGTATACTTGTTCTAGTGTTTGCAGACATTCTGGAGTCGTTTTTAGTTTCACAAAATGGGAGAAATTCCATTAGAAACTATTGTCAGTACAATTCTAGAAGGTAGTATAACGACAGATTCAAGTATCACAAGCAGTACAACAACTGCAGAAACATATCTGGATTATCAAGAATGTTATAATGATCCCATGTTCACAATATTCACATATACGGTGAGTTTAGTAACTCTGTATGGAAAGTACTGTAGGTTTGTTCCCAATCAAGTGTGTCAAAGCAGTAAATAGTTTTCCATAATGAACAAGCATTTGAATTTACCACATTGAAAAAAACGAAGTATTGTAGTTTTCAAAAGGAAAAACTTTGGTTTAGGATTGATTATCAAAAAAATAACCAAGAGTTTTTATTTATCAAAAAGCTTCATTTTCTGTAATAAGTATAACTAATAAACTGTAAATTTTTATAAAAACAGAAGCAAATTTTTTGCAGTTGTTGTATCATAGTTGAATGAATCTCAGAAATAGCTTCTAATTGTAAAGGTTAGGAAAACCTTTGAAAAGGCTTCAAATTTGCATTTTTTCTATAAAAATTTCGTTTTTCAGGTAGATGATATGCTCTTGGCTGCCAGTATGGCAGCTACAGTTTTCAACGTTATGGTTATATTTTGTGCAATAAAACTATTCAAACGGAGTGGAGATACAATGCATTTATTCATTCTCAATATGACAATTGGTGATCTCATTCTTACAAGTACGGTCCGATTTTTTCAGTATCTCCGTTTTTTTCTCCAATAATTGATAGGGAGATCTGTAATTTTCTAGTAAATAGTGTGATTATCTTTCATGAGGTATGACCATTGGCCGATACTAATCGAAACTACTAGACAATAAGGCATCGTGTTTGTTTCCTGTTAGTAATTGTACAAACTAATTACAGAGACAATTAATTTAATGAGGTAGTAGGAAACAGATAACACAGGGTTTATTACTTCCGGACAATTGGAAAAAGGAGAAAAATGAGTCACAAAAAATGATATCGTATGTATTTGAGCGGCAGAACTGAATCTAATAATAAGAATTGATTAGAAATAAAGCAACAGTTCTTGAAATTCAAAGTTCAATATTTCCAGTATTCTGTCATCCAAATGAGTTGCTCATTCGGAAACATGACTTTCTCCAACAAAAACATCTCTGTGCAGTTGTTCACTATTTCAATTGGATTGGACTCGCCGTATCCGGTCTTTCATTAACTTTACTCAATGTTGACAAAGTTTGTTATCTATTCTATTTCACTCGTCTATGTTATGTGATTTCAGCTAATTTATTTTCGCTGGCCACTAAATTACGACCGTTCAATGTCGAAACGGAGAGCTGCAATGTTTTGTATGGCAATTTGGGCTGTATCCATAGGGTCTGAATACTTTTTTTGGAATTTGCATTGATCATGAAATTTGCAGATTTGTTTCATATTGTTGGCTATTCAACATTGTCTACATTTACCATCAGGACTGCTCTTTACAAGTTTGTTCTTTCCAGTTTTTGATTCTTCGACGTAAAATCTGAAATCTTTTCTAAAAGTTTATGTTTTACAGATGTCACCCAGTAAGAAGTTCTATTATGAAATCTTCACTATGATATTCTGTGTTCTTCCTGTTACATCATCTTTGATTGTTTCAATTTACCTATTCAACTTGACCAGAAGTAAAAGAAACGCGACAAATGCAGGCGATCCAAGCGTTTTGAAAAATAAGGTAATGAAAAATAAGTTAAAATTGTTAACGTCATTTTTAGAAGGTCTTGAACCAGGTGAAGTCATTGGCATTCATTTTTGCCACCACGACCTGGACTTCATGCAGTTTATTGCCATATCGTATTGTGAATTTGGCGAGAATTCATTTATTCACGTGAGTTGACCAGAGGATTAGTCAGCTAGTTGTACTTTGATTTATAGGTGGTCCGAACTTAGTTGTGAAGGTAAACAACGTATGAACTGGATTGCATGGATTCTTGTCTATCTTCTCACACTCAATCCGGTGAGTGTTGTTTTCTTTTTTTTTTTTTGATTGCACCGGAAGTTTTTTCGAAAAAACAATTGGTCAAATAAGAAACAGAAAACAGAAAACAGTGGTGGGTGACTAACACAGTTACAAAAATTTTTGGTCATGCTCCTTTCTCAGGGAGTTTCGGAAATAACGTGTGACATTTGTGATTGAGCAGCTGTTATTGTTTTTGGAAGTTTTATTAGTATATTTAAGCGAATTTTTTTCGAGATGCGTGGAAAAGTTATTTTTAGAAAAAAAAAACAAAAAAAATTGTACCGATATATAGATATCCATGAATGTGAACCTTGATTGCTCTAGATATTATTCCGAACAAAGAAACGCTGTATCTTCGTTTTCTCGGTTGTTAGACAATGGTTCAATAATCTATTCTACAGTGTAACCGATAATTCTCAACTTGAAAATTTTCAGATTGTCAACCCACTTATTACGTCGCTGATCTATGCACCGTACCGGCTCACGATAAAAAAGTTTCTAGTAAATATTCCAGTTGGGAATCGCGCGTATTATTCGTCCCAACCGGAAGGTTTGCAGTCTGATAGCAGCTTCTCATCCGTCCGAAGAAACCGTAACCGCCGATCGTCATGCACTGAACTTGCCAGTCTCCGTCAATCAACCGAAGTACGGATCAAGTGAACCTTTGAACAGATGTAAGAAAAGATTTTCAGGTTGTACGAATTTCGATGAGTGAACCACCAGTGACTCCAATGAAAAGTGATGATGGGTTTTCGTTCGAATCTCAAGCATCCGACCAAAAGAAATTGCAAGCCGGAAGTAAATGCTAACTTTTTTCTGCCTTCTGTAGTTGATTCCGTATCTTCATAATCGTTTTCTAACCATCATAGATCAGCTTCTTTCATTTCTTATAATCAACAGAACCAAAAGAAAACTTTACCGATTCATCATAATAATCTGTTTTATCTTTTCTTCGAACTTTCTCTATTGGGTTTTCTGGTTTTCTCCGTTCTTTTCTTCATTTTCCTAACTGAAACTCTCATTTGTAATCATAACACGACAGACACCATCAATAAATTTATCAATAAGCGTTAAAAGCAGAAGACACATAAAAGTGGGTGGGCAAGTCTCAGCACGATCATTTTTTGAGACGTGTATATATCAGGATGTGTGTGCGTGAGGAACAAAATTTTATGCAGGGACCAAGAAAAAAATTGTTGAAAAATTAATGTTACTGACATCAATATCAACATGGGACACCCCTAGAAAACTTACACTTTTCATTTGCATCCTCTTCCTGGAATTCGGTTAGGTCCTACTGCTAAAAATTGTACTGACAGGTAAAATTTTTACTATTCCCTATAGTTCGAAATTAATGATCAGAGTATGGAAAGTTTTGAATGGCTCACATTTTGGATTTAAAAAAGCATTTAAAAATGTATCCAAGTGATAAATGAAAGAGGTTTTAATTTTGTTTGCCGTCACATTGTTCGCCGTCACATTACCGGTAACTTTTTTTCAAAGTCATTTTCTCACTTTGAAAATCACTCAATAAAAATGGCCCATTTTTTGATCAAACTAATTTCGTATACAATCCAATTTATTTCAAAAGTTTAATCATTACTTTGGAACAAAGAGACCCAGAAAGTTAACATAAACAACATATCAGATTGCTTCGACAATGGCGCATTCATTGAGCAGAAGAGTTGTGGAAACGATGCCGTCTGGGACCTGGAACGATTTTACCGATATTCCAGCAGCACTTGACTCTGAAGATGGAGAGCTTGTGTGCTACTACTCTTATTTCTTTATAGAATTTGCAACATCGGTAACTGTCATGATAAAATTCAAGTTAATAAGAAAATACGTTTCAGGTTGATGATTTTCTGATAGCTATGTGTGCGGTGGCATCTCTTTTCAATATCCTTGTTGTGGTGTGTTCATCGAAATTATTCACAAAAAAAGGTGACACACTACATTTGTTTATACTGAATATGACCATGGGAGATACTCTACTAACACGTGAGATTCACCTGCTTATCATGTGACTATGCTCATTATTTTTTCAGTGTTTTGCCATCCTTATGAACTTGTTGCAAGAAAATTCTCGATTCAAATACATTTTTTGAATGTTTTTCTAAACTTTGCAAACTGGGTTGGACTCGCTGTCTCTGGACTCTCTTTAACTTTGTTGAATGTTGATAAGGTAGTTCTAAAAACATAAAGTCGAATTGTTTTATTAAGGTTTCAGCTCATATTTTTCTGCTGGCCGTTCAAATATGACATTTGGATGTCATGTTTCAGAGCAAAACTGTTTTGCTATCTAACCTGGTTTATATCGATTGGGTAGAGTAAATTTTGCGAATCTAATAATGCTCGGTATTTTCCAGATTTGGAACATATTATTGGCTCTACAGCTACTTGTATTACATAAACACAAAGCCGACCACTGATGTAATTTTTACATTAGTTTTCATCACCTTAATTTGATTTTCAGGAACAATTCGAACTACAATTCATATTTTTCACAGTTTTTAAGGAACAGGGACAGGTATAAAAACTTTCACATGATTCTTGGTAAACAATTGAATTTCAGCTTTCTCCATTCAACAGATTTTTCTATGAGGCATTCACAGTTTTGTTTTGTGTCATCCCAATTATGTCGTCACTACTAGTGTCCATTTATTTATATGACCTGACTAGGAGAAAAAGAAAGCTGACAATAGACGGAGTTCCTGCTAAATCTGAGAACAAAGTAATTTTAAAGCTATTACGGTTCTACTGTAGTTGAATGGACCCAAGGCATTTTTTGAAATTGGATGGACCCAACAGAGGGGTCGAAAAGTTGGATAGACCCAAGACGGGCACCTTAAAATTGGGTGGACCCAAACTGAACATCAATTGGAATGACATATTGAGCATCTGGTATTTTTTTCAAAAATTGTTTTTATTTCTTTTTTTGCGTAATGTCTCATACTTCATCGAGTTTTGAAAACAAAAAATCACACAAAAACGGGTCCTCAATGAGTCATCACAGTTCATTGGAAATTTTCGGGTCCATCCAATTTTCAGGTGCTCGTCTTGGGTCCATTCAATTTTTTTTTCCCTTCTGTTGGGTCTATCAAACTTTTCGACCCCTCTCTTGGGTCCATCCAATTTTTTGACCTCTCCGTTGGGTCCATCCAATTTCAAAAAATGCCTTGGGTCCATTCAACTACAGTAGAACCGCTATTACTTGTGAAACCAAAAATTTGGATTTCAGGCAACACAATTCGCATTTATCTTTGCCACAACTATATGGACTTCTTGCAGTTTGTTACCGTACAGATTAGCCAACCTTGCAAGACTTCATATTATTACGTACGTTATAAAAAATCAAAACTAAAATTTAAAAAAACGAATCAATTTAAGATGGATCGGTTTGGATTGTGATTCTAAGCGGATGATGAGCTGGATCTCTTGGAGCATGTTATATCTGCTGATTTTGAACCCAGTGAGTGTTACAACAATAATTCTACACAAAGTTCTCAAGTTTCAGATTATCAATCCAATTATCACCGCCGTTGCCTATGCTCCCTATAGGAACATGATTTTCATAAAGTATTTTAGAATGGCTAAAACTCGAGACCAAGAGAATGGAAATGCAACATATTTCCGGACCAAAAGTTCTAGTCTTGAGATGCAACGCTTGAATTCTCAGAGAGTTTACGTAATAGAACTTTCCGATAAACCTAGAGAAGAAGTGAGTTATCCTCAGAAACTATTTATTCGATACCAAATTTTTATTTTCAGATTTCAATGAAAATAATATCTCCTAGAGCTCCAATTGTCAAGTTTCCCAGTAGATGTTCATGTGGATCTCTAATCACTGAAGACTTGGAATGCACACGATTCTAACGGTTAACAACACTGCATGTGATACTTTCGCTTTGAAAAAGTGAAATAAATTTGTAATATCAAACAGTTGGTTTACTTTTCGAAAAAAAAAACATTGGAAAAAGTTGCAGAAACAAAAAACACTGATTGAAATTTGAAATTGAGATAAATTGAACTGAGAAAAAAAAAGAAAGATGCGTCAAGGAGATGGGTTCATAGAAGATCCGTAAGAACAAAATCTCGAAGTCAGCGGGATTTCGTGTTTTGAGTGAAGTATATGAAAGCTTGTTGAAAAATATACATACAACACCTGAACTCGGTTGGGAATTTTCAAAAATATATACTGTGCTTTGGAAATATGTTGAGAAGATATCATTTTCTTGTTGTTTAGTCAGGAATTTTGATTGGAAGAACTAACAGCTTGAAGTGCTCGGACCATTGTTCAGGGGGCTGGATTCATCAAACACATTTTCATCATCATCCTCTTCTTCTTCAGCCATCCGAACGGCGACTGTCCTCAGATCTCCTTGGTATCCAGGTGAGTGAGATCTAAAAGGATAATTTACTTTCGAAACGGAAGAGAAAATGAATATAATACCTCGCTGTGAACATCTCCATATCAGTGCTTGCCATTGATCTTCTGGATCTTGTCAAGTCATTCCTGCCACTGTTGGGCTCACTGACCTCATTTCTTGGAGAAGTGTTCTGAGAGAAAACTCGAGCAGCAGCTTGTCTGCCCATTAACAGTTCAACCATCATGTCGAGCTTTTTGTCCATTTTGCCGACCTGGAACAGGAAATCGGAAATGTAATGATCCTGAGATTGAGTCAATGAAATTTGTTAGAATATGTTCGTTACGAGAAAAACGGAGTTTGAAAAATACTTTTCAGTTTATATGCAATTAGATCATTCTAAAACGCGAGATAAATTATCTAACTGCCCGAAAAACTTTCTCAGATAGTCTGTCTACCTAAACCCTCGATGAACCGAAACTTCTTTCAGCTTCTTAGAGATTAGTGAGTTCCTCTATGGCGGTGTTCATTCTTACCGTAGTTTCCAACGTGGCTATCCTGTTGTACATAGAAATCTTGGGATCCAATTTCTCAATATTCTTTCCACAGATCACGTCCAATTTTGCTTGCACCGTCTTGACACGACTTTGCAAGTCCACATGACCTGCCGAATATTGTTCAATGACGTCTTTGACATCATATGGTTTCAGAGCCTCTTTGAATTTCCTCCGTGCAACCAGCAATTGTATTCTCCGAATGGCACGAACACAATTTTTCAGAGCTGGTGTCAACTCCTCAATAGTTTGTGGTTGATATCCAATGTTTTCTTCCTCTGAAAATCATAGTTACATAAAAATCAGAACATTTGAGATATTTGGGTTTCATAACTCTCTTCTCGAACGTGAAACATTTCTCTCCGCAGGAAAAATTCAACTAAGCGATTGAACATGTAAACAAAAACGAGGGACTTATCTATTTTTCGAAAAAAGTTGACGTGGACATGAAGAAAACTGAAAAAAAGCTGAAGGGCAAAGCAAAATAAAAAAGCGAAAAGCGACACTTTTGGGAGAAAAATGAAACATATAGAACTTTTTGTATCGTGAAAACTAGTAACATGCTTCATTCAAATCTAGTAATTCGAAGCCTTGTCATGCTTTGTAGCGTAAGAAAACCGCCGGCATTCATGTAAATTAGTTGTGAATCAAATAAAAAGGTCAGTAATTTGTTGTCAGGTTATTATGGGGGAGGTTGCTTGAACAAAAAAAGAATCAGTAATTGTTGCGCAGTCTCATTTTTCTATTCCTTTGTTCACGCTCACCGTCACCGTCCGAAATATCCTCGGTGCGTCGGGTGGCGCATGTGGTTAATTGTGATAATTGACTCCAAACCCCATCATCACCTGGTCCACTGCTTCTTTGTACCATTTGTTCGCACCACTGGTAAATAGGTGCCATCATGAGTGAATAGTCTCCAATAACGTCACCGTCCGACAAGGTTGCTCGTGGTTGCGACGGCCGCAGATGCTGTCCATTGTTGACGACACGACATAGCGATGCGGACCTTCGCGAACGTCGCCGCATGTCTAGAGAGTAAAAGACACACCATTCGGTCACACCAAACAAGATAGGAAAATCAGATAGGATAGAGATTGAAGGAACAATAATAATAATAAAAGATGATAGATATAGGTGACGTGATGTGAATGTGAACAAGAATGCACGAACATATTTCCGTGAAACTTTCGATGTTTGGAACAAAAATAACATTCTAAACTAGACAACAAAATATAGTTTGTATTCAAACGAACTTTCAACCGTAACTAAAACCCAAAAACTTTTAAGATGTTCTGCAGGCATTCTAAAATAGTAGGAGATTTTCTTTTCAAATTTCACCCCTGGTAAGTTTTTTGTCCGAACTATATTATGGATTTCTTAGATTTCACTTCACTTAAGATTCACATTTTGTGGTTAGTTAGAAGTTGAAATTTAGCAATTAGACATGCCAACAAAATATTGGAAAACAGTACCATCAAGATGTGCATTTGAAGGAGCACTCATCCTTGTTTGTATCATAGAGTCATCAGCCGCTTTCCTTGATCCGCTATACTTGGACTTTGCTTTCCATCCTGAAATAGACTTTCATGCATTGACGTCACACGACTTTCTCTCAAATATCTACCTAGAGAAAATCCCAAGGCTCCAAGCTGCTCAATCTCAGAAATATCAGACGTGGAAACAAGGCTGATAGTATCATGAACACGAGGCACAGACAAGTTTTTAGAAGTTGATTGGGAGTTTGTTGAAGTTCCTTGGAGGTTCGAAATTGGGCTCCCTGAATAAAATGTGTGATGAATGCACTGAAAAAATTCTTTACTTTTGGTACTTTGCCTTAAACGATTGATGAGCCCAGTTGCGTTGTTACTTCCATTCGGAGTGAATTTGACTCTAAACGTTCATTTCATTTTTGATATATTATTTTTGAATGATTGAAAAAAAAAAACAAACATTGGAGGAAGCTCCCGTGCCAAATGAACTTTCCAAGTGGCAAGTGACGTTGACTCTGGCGCCGCTGAATAATGACGCCATAAACATTGAATGAGTCTTGCCGCCGGAATTCTCCTCCTTATCAGATGTTTTTGACGCTGGTGTTGTTGCACTTTTAGAGCAAATCCTGAGCCAAGGATTCCCTGAAATGAAAAGAAAAACATCCTTTATCATTCCCATCCAGACATCAAAATACGTACCGCTGGAAGAGCAAAGAAGGAAATGCCAAGAAGAGCACAGAATGCGGCGATAATTTTTCCAGGCCATGTTTCAGGAGTTTTGTCACCATAACCGACTGTTGATAGGGTTATCTAAATGAGATAGTAGTAAGATTTATTGGGTGCTTGATAAAACGTACCACTCCCCACCACAAGGCATCAGCGAATGTTTGGTACTTGTCATTGGTGTTTTTCTCACAAAGGTATACAAGGAAAGAAGAAAAAATGAGTCCTAAAAATCCAATGTAGA
This sequence comes from Caenorhabditis brenneri, assembly GCA_000143925.2. NCBI lineage: Eukaryota > Metazoa > Nematoda > Chromadorea > Rhabditida > Rhabditidae > Caenorhabditis > Caenorhabditis brenneri. The sequence continues at coordinate 212,387 of GL379810.1, forward strand.
CTGTTGTCAGCAGCTCCTGCAAATCGTTGAAAACTTTTTTTCGGGAGTATCATTCTTAGTTTTCTTTACTTTTGATATTGGCATGATCATGCTGATACCCTATGTTATTTCTTTGAACTGTAGTAATTATTCCCATGTCGAGTTCTTGAAAATATCCATTGTTTCTATCTAGGTAATTATATTCCACTACGATATTCCAATCGGGGAATACCCTTTTATCTTTTGTATTGTGGTTTTTTGGTCTTTGGTCATCACTCACTACATATTTACTACGAGACCATAGATCATTGTATTGTATGTATTCTACAAGGACCGTAATCTCTGGACCATCTTCTTCTCGTACACTCTCTCGCACTAATTAATCCGTCGGAATCTTCTGGAAAGGGTCACCTGGACACTCCGCCTACAATAGATGACCCGGTATAAAAGGAGGGACCATTGTCTTTTTATTAGTCAGTCAGCTAGCCGTACAACTTGCTCGTCTTCCTCGCACCATGTCCAGGTTAGTTATTTTTTCGCGTTTCATTCATTTTTCCTCGCTTACTTGTCTATGAGCCCATACAACACTTCCGAGTAGTTTCCATGTTCCCGCCCGTCTATCAATTCTGAGCATTCTCAAAATCTGGAAGAACCTCAACCCTCTGATTGCCGAAGCGGCAAAGACTTGTCCTGTTGCTCCGATGCATAATACTGTGATTGAGGCCAGAATAACAATAATATCTGAGAAGAATGTATTTAGACTAGACTCAGAAAGAGAGTACAAACCAATGACGCAGTAGGCACTTGTAGCAAATCGTATTCGTCCACTGATTCCTCGATATCTTGAACGACAACCAGCCGACCAGACACGACAAATGTATTCTGTAGCCAGCCAGATTACAAATACTATTTCCTGAAAATCTGATATTAGACTAGTCACGTAGTGGTCAAAGTTACCAAATAGTACAATACGATCGTAGCTTTAACCTCGAAGTCTGGCATAGTAGAGAACACGGATAGGGCAAGGCACATCAATACCATAAGTAGGCTGAACCAGACTTTTTTAGTTTTCAAAATTCAGAACTTTTAGAAATCTTACACAGCAAGATGGTAACTGGCCGCTTTCCACCCTCGCGGCCTCTCCAGAAAGTTATGCATTTTGTTCTGCATTCTTCGAAAACGTTGATCGGTTCGATAATTCTTATAGGTCAATGGTTTTCCAACTAGTGACATTTTTCTGTTGCCTTCCTGTAAGTTCTCAAAATTTGAGTTTAAAACAGAGAAAATGGGTTAAAAGTGGTATTGAGGAGGGTTGAATGGGTGGTTTGTCTTCGAGAGCTAACCCGACGATTTTATGACACCTCCATGTGGCAATGCTTAACTTTACTATCCTACACACAAGATTTATTGATTTCCATACACCAACGAACCTCAGTATCGTATAGAGAAGTTAGTTGGTCGTGTTCGTGCGGGAAGCCAGCATCTGAAAGTTCGGAATTTTTCATTTTTTAAACCGATGTTTCGTTTGAAAAAAAGCTACCTGGCTCTTGAAACACGACTGTTTTCCGAGACTCTTGACCAATTTGTGACGATGATCCAGCTTCCTGCTGCTCATCACTTGGAGCAGCTCGATCCGTCTGAAACAAGACATGTTTGAACGCAATAAGTTCATCTAATAGCTAATAATTATCCTCATTCCCCATGTCCTATGGTTTTGGCAATTAAGACTTCACACCTCTTTTCTTTATAATTGGCTTTGTTATGCGAGCAATTATTTGAAAAAGGAAGAAAAAGAATTGCGTAGTGATAGAAAACAACAAGTTTTTGGAACTAAAAAGATGTTGTATAGAGTGAAGAAAATAATAATGGTTGCGTTCTAATCTGGGCTACTTATTCTGAGATAATCATGCCAAATTTTGTCTCTGACGGCGATGAGGATATAGATTATGTGCAAGATAAAGTTTGGAGGAAAGTAAATATAACGTTAATGTACTGGAACTTTTCGGAATCAAGATTTTTCTATAAGGCAGGTGTTTATTTGGCAATTTGAAACACCAAAACATAATCTTATTTGATTTTCAAAAGCTTTTTTGGAGGCTGAAAAGAAAGAATTTTTGAAAAGGATGTATCTATTTTGAACAATAGGATATAAAGAGATTGTATGCTTAGGTGTGAGTTGCAGCCAATACATAAAAAGCAAATACTGAAAGCAAATTTTGCGAAAAAAAATATGGATATGGATCTATCCATTTTCCCTTTTTGTTCACTTCCAGTCCAACTGACACCACAACTCAAAATAGAACGTCTCCAACGCCATATAATAGCGGTTATTAGACGAATGATTCGAGTGTTGAGTGAAAGAAACCTGTGCACTTTAGTGCATATAAACACCACCAAAAAGTCTTTTGACACCAAAATTTGGTGACGTTTTTTCTGGCGCGTGAGTCTCTAATTTTATATTTCTTACACCAATTTGGCATATCCTGACGAAAAATAAGGAGTGGTGTTTTGTTTATGACGATGACTATAACTATAATCAAAAAATATGTGGTTGGATAGAAAAAAGAGTTTTGTAGTAAGTATAGTGGCTAGAAAATATAGGTATTTTCCGTATTGAAAATCATCATGAACACCCGAACAGAAGTGGTGAGAGAGTTAGATGTTTTGAAGCTCGCTGTGAACGAAGCCTTAGAAATGACCACTTCTTTGAATAGACAGAATGCAAAAACAATCATCAGATTATGAATAGCACATTGATGATAAATAAATACAGCATCATCATTTTGTCATTTTCTACTAGTCTCTGTTTCGAGCTACGACAAGGTGTTCAGTGTAAATATAGTCATGTGGAATCGGGTTAAAGACAGCCGCTGACATGCGCATCCTCATGAAGAAACCGGATACTTAAATGAATGTCATAATGATTTAGGTCCGTTTTACATGCGTCTAGGGTAGTGTGTTTCGAGTTACAAGTTGATCCAATTGTCACATGTTTTTGGACTCTAATTTTTTTATTTTTCTTTTTCCCACCCATTCTTTTTGAACTTTATTGCCCCCAGATTTGTCTCTACCACCATTTTTTCGTTTTTCACACTTACCGGCTTGTCACCATACATCTTTTTGTGCCCTCCGATCTCAAATTAGGAAAAACAGATAAGCGAAGAAAGGAAGAATAATATTGGGTAAGATTGAAGAGTGTATTTCGGAAATTCTACCAAAAGTAGAATCAAATGAGCATTGTGTTAAGAATGTTTCTAATCATAGGTTAGTAGGGAGAGAGGGTTAGGCTAACAATCAATGTGCCCTTTCGATTGTTATCTCACGGCTTCTGGGCTCTATCCAGCAAACGCTATTTTTCTTGGCGATTTGCCACGCCCACACCCATTTCTCGTCTCTCTTTGCATCCCGAAAACGGCAGGGGCAGCAATTGGAAGCAAGTAATATTGGCTAAGAGAAGGCACATGCTCGATTTGAAACAAGATTGAAAATGAAAATCTTGAACGAGTTTGAAAAAAAAAAGTCTTCCGGGAAATATTAATATAAGAAGGAGTATTAGAAGTAATAGGATTAGGCTGTTTATATCAAACTTTCTATATTTTGAGCTGCGTTTTGAAAATTCAGAAAAAGTTATAATTGAATTGTCTCCTACTTATTTCTCATTTTCGATATCTTTATTTTTCTCTCTTTCGGCCAAAATAGAAAAGTGGGAGGAGAGATAATGAACTTGACAAATATTAAATTTAATTGTATCCATTTCCCACCTTCATCCTTTTCTTCTCTATTTTCTCTCGTTGTTTGCTAGTTGGTGACAAACACTGACTTGAACACTGGATGAGATATCCCACAAAAAACCTCCAGTGTTCAGTTTTGTCCCCTATACGTTAGTAATCTTGAGCTTAGGATCAAGAGCCGCAAAAACACTAATGCGATCTCTAGGTTAATCGAAATTGCATTGTTGGCACATCTTGATGTTTGTCTGGCAACAACGTTGAGCATGTGCTAACAAAACCAAATAGAGAGGAAAGAATGTCAGGAAAAGAGAAGGATTTGATTTTGAAAAGAAATCCAAAATGAGACGACAATGTTTACGGGAGGAGAGGGGGAGAGGAGAGACATTAAGATATTCAACAGGCTTCCTCCACAAGGTGATAAATCTCCTTTGCCACCTACATACATACCTCGTCTTCATTGAGCACTGCGCAGCTCACCGATTTCGCTGTGTTCCATGTGCCAACAAGACCTGCAAAAGGATTAGAAATCCAATTTAGACTCTCTTGTTCGTGTGAACGTCTTCCCCACCTGGGTGCCACGGCATTCGCGCAAAACACATCCCATCTGGAGTTATTGGGGATTCTGGAGACATTGGGTCCCCCGCGCCATTATCTTCTCCCGAAGCTTGAGACATTGTCTGAATTTTTATTTTTGATAAAAAAGTTATGATAACGTAAGAGAAAAAGTTGGACTCCGATTGCTCCGAGACCAAATTAAAAAATCGAGTCATGCTGATTGGACTGATGCGGGGTGGTGGGAAACTAATAGTGCGCAATTTCTAAGCTAATAACAATGACGAGTAGCCGACCCCCACCAATATATCTTTGATTATGTCAATAACCCACTCGAAACTTTTGAAGAGGAGCTCCTTATTGATGACGAAATATAAGACTTCCCTCATAATTCACATGATTCAATAAGACTATACAAAATATCTATTTTTGTAACACCCAATTATTCCAGAATCATCAAAATCGCGCTTCTCGCAACAGCCATTGGGCTTGCATCTGCTCATTTTGCACCTGGTAAGTTATACATTCAGTAATAAATCTCGGAATGTCTAGTGTACTTTTGAGATGTTTGAGATTGATGGAAATGGAATGACTGGCATATATAATTACTTTTTTAGTCAAACTTTTCAACTGGAGCTACAAAGACTTTGGAACCAGTGCTTTCACTGATATCTCGCTCGACCAACGTCAACGCTTCGCCGACTTCCCGGTAGATGCAAGTGTTCCCCAACCTAATTCTTAACTCTATGACCTTTTTTAGACTGGACTTTGCCCAGACGGATGGGTGCGCTTCTCGGACTCCTGCTACTGGATTGAGCAACATAAGCAAAGCTTTGCTGAGGCTGAGAAACGATGCTATGAAAAAAACGCGACCCTGTTCGTTGTGAACTCTCAGGATGAATGGGTAAGAAAATGGGAAGAGGGGAGAAAAGAAACTGACTGTGACGGGACGCCAGAGAGGAACCAACCCACATATGTTTGGAATTTGTTGCGAATGAATGTCGCGAGTTGCCAATGCATACCCAATGATCTATAGAGGGCACCACGAGGGTTAACGGAACAGACGTATCACAAAAAAAGAAGAAGAATAAGAGCAATAAAAAACATAGCTGCCTTATGAATTCAATTTTATTCCTTGTACAAGGGTTGAAGTACATTAATTAGGAATTCCGGAAAGAGTCATCTTCCATATACTAAAAGAGCTCAACGCGAAATAAAAAATGAGACCAATATATTTACAGGACGCTGTCCGTGAGCACTTCCCACAAGTTGGATTCACCTGGATTGGACTCGTTCGCTTCACCCACCGTGAGAGATCCGAAGATTTCCCAACCTGGCAAACCGAAGGAGCTGTGAACCCAACTAGACTGTGAGTTTGAAGAAAAAAAGGGAATGAAACATTGGGGAAGCTCCAATCTAATTTTGAATCGAGGAATGCCTGACCTCCGCTAGACGTGACCGGAACAAAAACTTTGATTGTTTTCTTAGTATGAGTGACGTCTAGAAGGGTGGGTGGGCATCTAAACATCTAATAAAAAAACGTTATGAGGCTAAACGATCTTTAGATTTTCTGAACTTTCTAATCTTTCAGCAACTGGCTCATTCGTCCATACAAACCAGTCTCCAACGGATGGTCTATTCTCGCTAACTGCGCCGCTCACTACAGCGCCGCTCTCAACTGGGAAGCTTCTGCCTACACCTACTACCAGCCATGCTCTTTCAAGCACTTCTCAATCTGCGAGCGTAACAGCACCATCCTCGACTTCTTGAACAGAAAGTTTGACATCCAATCTTAAACTCGGAAGAAATTAATCTATCATTGTATCACATGTATTTTTACGCCACAATCTCAAAACTACTCTGCAACATGTATCTAACTATTGATTTATTTTAAATAAAGTATCGTAATCCGCAAAATTGCTACACTTCTGACAAATAATAATCGAGAGTACAAAACGTAATGATAGCTCTTCTGAAAATCGTTTATGACTGCATCCAATCTAACCTATACTCCGCCCCTTGCTTCTGACGGAAACGGTCAGAAGAGACTAGTTGGGTGGTCCATTTAATAAAAAAATCAATTGAAAATTGTTAGAAATGATGGCTTACAGTTAGAACTGACTTGTTCTGAACCAACAGAAAGAGCGATTGTCTGAACTTCAGAACTTTATCACAACTCAATCTGGTTTCGATTCTAAGAAATACTGTAGATTCTTGCATTGGTGGCAATTTATGTTATATATTTGGTGTGGGAGATATCTAAATTCTGTGGAGTTCAAAAAATCCAGTTGTTTGATGTATGTTTCAATAAATAAATGAAACAATATCACTATACCGATCATCTTGAATCCGGATGTAGACAGCTAGTTGTTATCTTGATTTCAAATTTAACTGATTTAATAATAACATCTTACTCCTACTGAAACTGTATCTTGTACCTCAATTTTTCATTATGATATTGAAAAATAGTTAGTCCGCTATCTTTATCATCGGTATCAAGAAGTCAAGAGAAGTAGTAAATTCCAAAGTGAGTTTCAAAGGATGTAAATATCCAAACCTCTCCAAACATCGCTCCTAACCTATTGCTCCGCCACTTGCTTCTGGCAGAAAACAGTCAGAAGCAACACGCTGGGTAGTCTTTTAATAAAAAAGTCAATTAGTGATAGATGTACTCAAAATGGAGCAAAAATATGAGAGACAATATCGCTGTATTTGTTTTTTGCTCACGAAGTTAGGCAATTAGCTGATAAAATTGGAGTATAGCCTAAGAAATACTTGCTCCTACTGGAATTGTTCAGAATACCTAGTTGGCTTATTGTGGTATGAAAAAGTATATATGCGCTACTCTTCTTTTTTATTAGAAAATCAAGTGAAATAGTTTTTTCCAGAATGAATTTTGGAGATAAAACGTGTCTAAACCTCTTCAAACATCGCTTCTAACCTAAAGCTCCGCCCCTCGCTTCTGACAAAAAACGGTCAGAAGCAACCCACTGGGTGGTCTTTTAATGCAAAAAATCAATGCAATGATGAAGAAGACACTCAATAAAAACTGAGGAACTAAAAATACATAACTGCCAGGAAAGTTTGGAGATGAATGATTCAGAGTGATATATTGATGAGATATGAAATTTTAATGATAAGAGGGTGTCACACCAAAAGCACATGTAGAGTTTTCAGGAATGTTTAGTTATGTTTTGCATTTTACGTGACTTTTTCCTTGTTAGATAATTAACATCTAAAATTGGCTCCATGGTAAAATACTATACGGACCGGCGGATATAGAAAAGTTCTGGCCCAAAAACATACAAAGAATTTCTATCAAAAATTAATCAGATGAGACTACAAGGATATGTAGTGCAAACCACAATTTGGTATTAACAACAAGACAGAAGATATTGTAACCGTCAAGACTAATTAGATACAAATGGAGCTCAGAGAAACTCGCCTACGTAAGAGTCCTCCGTCAATGTGAGATAAAACGATTTCGGAAAATGTCGCGCAAAAAACCATTCATGGATGAAACCAAGCTATTTTGAAATGGCTCAATTTGTCACTAAAACACATCCATTCAATCTGAGCATGCAATTCAGCAGACTTCACAATATTCTTGTCAATTGGATAAAATCTAAAATAGTGGTTTCGGTAGATTTTCTTTTCACGACAGTTTAGGAATTCGGAATGAGGAATTCGGAATGTTTTGGGAATGTTCGGAATTGAGATGCAAATTTCCCAGCCATTAAAATCGAAATCTCAATTTTTCGAATATGCAAAACCACTTTTTGTAACGAAACCAGTTTGGAGAAACCGTAACGAGGAATATGGAACTTTGTAAAACTCTCTGAACTGTAAAAACTTCTCATAAGGTGAGACTTGTTGTTTTTTTTTCTCTGGGAATTGGACTTCCATCCAGACTTTTATTCTCAATTAGCAGACTTTTATTTTCAAAATAGACAAAAACATTCGAAGCATTTTTGTAGACTAAAATATTTATATGAGGACAATAAAAACGTCCCATGGAGCTACCTAAGTTACACTATGTCTGAATGAAATCATCATGAAACTGGGAAAAATGCGTTTTCAATGTCCCAATCAAAGTGGGACATGTGTTTCGAAAAATAAGTGTTCTGACAATTTCCCAGCTTTGCGAACAATCAAAACTCATATCTTCAATAAAATGTATTAACTTTCTGTTCCGAATAAAAGCCGCGGTATAATAATTAGGTAAGCTCTGAGTTCATATATCTGGCGGCTTGATCGGTCGAAATTCCTGATAATAGTTATTAGTATCAACTTTCCAAAAAGTTCTACAAATATAATTCCACTGCGTTTTCGGACAAAGCTCTTTGGGTCATCAAGCTTTGATCATAGTGGTCTCCTTCTTAATTCACCTCTACCATTTTTGTATTTTTGCAAGATCATGAAGACTCAAGACAAGACAAGAGTCCGGTTGTCCTTTTTTGAAAGGGCAATCAGAACAGATTAAACTCTAGAATTGTCGTTGTTTTCCGGTGTTGAATGAATTTATTTCTTCTGACCTACTCCAAAAATTTCTCTTCGTTTTGATATTTGGAACACTTTTATAGTTGTATAGTTGTGACGTTTTGTGGACTATGAAAATCCAATTTTTCCCAATTCTCATGTACACAAGAACATTTATGCTTCGAAAAAATGAAGGGAAGAGGGTAAAAATGCCGACCATTAAGAATAAAATGAGAGAGTTATTGGTGTCTACTGATTCGTAGAAGTTTTGCAAAATTGGAAGAACTCGTTCAAAAATATTATGAAAAAACACGGAATGAGAAAAAGAAATGGGAAAAGGTGAAGTTCGAGGAAAATATGAAAAAAATAAGTACACATGAGCGCATTGCACAAAGGATGGAGACAGAATAAGTGTTCGCGTGATGAGAAAAAAAGTGTTCTAGACGCTCATCAATTTCTATATTTTTTGAAGCAAAAAATCAAGATTATGTTAGACTATTGTCTCCTTGTTCTCCGTGGCGTGAGAGTTTCCAAAAAAAGCAGTGATAATTCCTTCAGAAACGAATAGTCCGCATGAGAGAAGTGAGAAAATCTGGAAAGCAACAAAAAATTGATTTTGTTATATTTATTTACAAAAAAGCTTACTCCAGCCAGAGCCCATCCATTGATAGCGCATTGTGAACTCATGTCAGACATACTGTATGAGATGAAATATTCATCAAGCCAAGGACAGGTGGAGTAGTGCATTTCAAGTCCGAAAACGAATAGTGTGAATGGAACGGCCCCGAACGAGTAGCACATGTTCTGAAATTGATAAATAGACAATTGACGATGAATGTATAGGGCGTTTTATAGTTTTGTGAAGAAACAATTTTGGTACCTATACTTGTCAGCAAAATTCAAAATTTTTTGAAATTAACTTTTCAAAAAAAAAAGACAGCAAGTACTTGTTCAAATTATTCGACAAAATTTTCCCAAGGTGTGGAGTTTTTTTGGTACCATGATCGTTTTTAACAGGGAAAAACTTCAAAATCGATTTTCCAATTAAAAACTGCAGTTTCTGATTTCATTGGTTCTTTGTATGATCGGTAACCTAATTTTTTTTGGATCGGTTTGCAAATCGTTTTATCCTGAAATAAGTTGCAGAATGCAAGAAATTTCCTATCATTTTGTTTCGATTTATCCGTGATTAAAACATGAAAAATCCTTCTTTTCTGATTTTAATTCACGGTTTCTTTTTCCAAGTGCGAATTGCAAAAACCAGGTTGTTTTTGATTCACTTTTGCTTTTTCTCACATTCTTGAAAAATTATCCATTTTAATTTTTTGTGCATTTCTTTAATCATCATTGCCGTTTGTCGTAAAGTTTCACAATTTTTCGAAAAACCAATTTCAGAAAAAACCCATTCCCAATTTTCACCCGTGTTCTTCTCACATCTACGTTCTAATATCAACGAGCGAATGCCCATGTGTCCTTCGCGTGTCAAACAAAGCCAATCTATGCCCCCTAATTACAGCTCACACGAAGAACCCGACTAGAGAGGACGCTTTGCATATGCACGGGAGACACGAAAAGCCAATTAGCAAGTAACCTAACCGTGATTCGTGAGATGGAGATTCCGCACAAGTGAAGAAGTTGAAGGAAAATAGTGGAGAAGAGCAGGAACACTGTGATGCAAGCCGATAAGTATTGACCGCTAAGACGTAGATAGACAAAAGTTTCCGGTAACTCGTCATTCGAAGAATCGTACGTCCACTTATCTGCTGTCAGCATCAAATCCTGAAGATTATAAATTGTTATTGTATTTCCTCATCGAAAATTGTTATGATGAGAGAAATCTCTGAAAAACAAGGAAAAACAATATCTTTACCTGATAACGCCCATCTTTCTGTACTTGGTACTTTCCAAATCCCGAGAATATCAGTATATTAATGAGAAGAAGTAGAATCTGAAAAGAAATCACATTTCTCTCCCATGATCCGTTATTTTCTTGATCTTTATCTTTTTGATACGTATGTTGAAAATGTGTTCATTGAATCGGATTAGTTTCATTAAATCTATCAAATCCCCTAATGACTAGGATCTTCAATTTTTCAATTGACAATGATATCATTGGTCACAACTCACAGTGTTAGCCACCCTTATGGAAAAGGTGATTTTGATAGCACTGATATCATCATTCCGTCGAGTTTCCACCTCAGACTCTAAAGCCTGGGCCACCAGAATCAACCTGTTTAGAGTTCCAGTAGACACTTTGCGGTCGGCAGCCTAAATGTTTATTTTGAAATCTATTCATTCTGAATAAATCGAATTCCTACCTCCATTCTATTTTTCGTAGTAGAAGATGAAGAAGGAACACCGGCAGGAACACTTTTAGACTTGCATGCCGTCTGGAAAAAAAAAACTGAAAGACGAAAATATAAATTGAAAATTTCGTATAGATCATTCAAATCTAAGCTACCAAGATTATGTAAAGAGCACCATTAAAGTATACATATATCATGGAGAGCTCCTCCGTATAGCTCGTGTCCGCGCGTAATTCTTACCCTGTCAACGAAGAAAAAGAGTGCGAACGGAGAATAAATGGGGGCTCGTAAAATGGTCCGGTCAACGGAAGGGGGATTGAAATGGAAACAAAATGTTGAAGAGTACAACTGGTGACGGGGACGAAACAAATTTTTGAGAAAAAAGGAATCGAAAGGCGAGAAGAAATAAGGACGCTTTAGATCCAAATTTTCTGAATGATGAAATTTCAGGTCCTTCATTTGATTGCTAGGTTTTAAGAATTTTTGAAGAAGCTTTTCTGAATTTCAAAAAGCCCGATGTTCATAAGAAAAAGGCTTCATCTTGAAAAAATGTAAAACATCAAAAATAACAAGTTATCCTTTCACATGCATCATAAAACGTCTACAAGAAGTTTGAGAACACTCATTTTTCATCATTTATTCCTCAGTCCATGATAATATATCCTGCTAGACAAAAAACTGCATTGTGGAAATTGTATTATTTGACTAATGTAAATGGTCTATGAACACAAAACGAAAAGGACAGAAACTTTCACGTACTCTTTCCTTTTATGACTAATTCAAGACATGCGCCTCCTAATCAAAATAAGAGCATCGTCACTTTTAAGATCAAATATATGAAACTTTTAGGGAACGTTTACCATCAAACAAACTATTAGGACAGAGACAAATTGTGCATGTGTCCATTAAGAGGCCCGCCCCGAGTGACTGAGAAGACCATTTGCCCCTCAAAATAGACAAGCAGTCCGTGCTCCCCGGGATGAAAAAGAGGAGAAAGGCAAGAAGCCGCATGAAAATTTTACGCGATTTTTTTCTTTTGCCTAAGATTTCCTACACTACTTCTCAATGCCAAATTATGTCAAGAAAAAAACTACTAATAGTTTTTTCTTCTTCTTCTTTCATTCTAGAGAGATGAAAAAAGAGTTATTATCATGCAGGAAGAGATGAGGGAAGAAAAAGTACACAATGAGTAATTGGCTCTGTAATGTTTTAATGGGAAAAAATGTTGGGGGTGGATGTGTGCAAAAAGAAAAAGAATTGATAAATGGAAATTAGTCTGAAGTTAGAAAAAAAAGAAAAAAAAATGTTGCTCAGTTTCCAGTTTTTTGTGTATAACATAGGAAACTTGTCATTTTCAGGCAAGTGGCAGAACAACAATGTCGTAAAAAACTGGTGGGTTAATCAAAAACTAAAAGATATATGACGTAGGTTGATCGGGTTTTCTTTCTTCATTTTTCCATTTTTGTCATTCTTCTCTCGAAATGAAAATACAAATAGAATCACCTCGGATATAAAGAATACATAAATAATATCCGGAATGTAGTAGAAATCTGTTCTAAACCCTGGTAATAATCTTCGGATGACGGAAGAAAATAAGAAAGATTTATAGATGTACAAGTTATTTTTAAACTTATGCAAATTTGTCGTCTTCTTTACAAGGATCTACGGATCCAATGAAGGGTATCGCGTGAGAGAAAACGGAGAAATAAGGTGTAAGTCACGGAGAGACAGGAATAATTTGAATTCAATTATCACCCTCTGAAATGTTTTAATTTATTTTGCACCTGCGACATCGCAACTTTTCACCTATTCATACCGAAATTCACTGGACATGAAAAAAAAGACTGAAAATGAAAAATAGATGTTTTCAGGGAAATCTGATTAAAACAGGCTTATTGAAACCCACAAAACCGGGGGTTGCAGGAAATGGTGATTCATATGGAAAACAGCTTTTCGGGATAATTTTCAGGATGGTAATAAACATAATATTCTCAAATTGAATTGTAAATAATAATTTTATCCAATGAAGAAGAATCAAATTTTTCAGATTTTCTAAATGGTCTTGTGAAAATGAATCTTAGAAAATAAATATCCAAACTCTTCGAAAACAATTTCAAGACAATTTTTTAGTTTCACGATTTAAAACCGAGAATAACTTCATTCGAAAGAAGCGAGAAGAATCAATTGGGAAAAAGATAAAAAAGATAAAGCATAAGAAGAATTGGGCTTTGAAACGCTTTCAAAATGTATTTTTTTTTCTTCAGTATATCAGGTGAGCTATGCCTCATGCGCTCTAAAAACAAAAGTCGAAATGGTTTCAGATGTAGGACACTAAAGATAACTATTGAAATATTCGTATCTCAAAATCATTTTGAATGTTTACCAAAAAATTCTAAAAACGCCTATAGCACTGAAATAGCTTACCTTGCTCACAATCTTCTCCATATTACAAAATTCTTTGTCCATTGTTACTTGCTTCTTCATTTTCATGAGTGAATCTGTTGTCTGCCGGATGTCCGTCAATTGCAAAGTGCTGAAAACAAAATATTAATGAACAATGAATTTACGAATGAACTTCAAGAGAAGAACACGTGCAATAAGAGTCTAATCTCTTCTTCTTGTTATTGATTCAGATTTAATCATATTCTAATGCAAAAAGTGTAGATTTTCAGAGGCAGAAAGAGATGATGAAAATGAAAACTAGCACCAATATGAAATCAAATGCGAGAAGAGGAAGAAGAGCAGCAGCTTCCGTTAGGTGGGTGATGGAAGGAAAATGTATACAAAAGCTGAATATAATAGCAGGGTTGGAAAAAGGGACAAAATGTAGAAAACAACACAAAACCTAGATAAATATAATAATAACAAGAGTGAGCGAGAGAAAAAGGACTAATGAGCCGATAATTAGAGGGTGCATGTTCCTGGTAAGACGGTTGAGAATGTTTTAAACATGAAAAACATCTGATGTGAAAAATTGAAAAAAAAGGAAAAATGATGGAGAAGAATGAAAAGAAAAGAAAAATAATCTGATACTATCAAATTATCAAATCATCATAGAATCCCTGTCTCGCTTCAATCTTGTGATCTTGTGACGAAGAGCTCCAAATGAATTGTGAATAAATCTGAGAGGAGGGAGGGAGAGGGAGGAGAGCTACTGCCTATGAGCAATCCGGGAACACTCAATCCGCCGCCACACTCACTTTGTCTAAACGGTGTATTTTATATTTTATCCGGCTTCATTTTCCGACAAAACAATATACTAATACCTGGCCGCGGATTATGATAATCCTTCGTTGCCTTGGAGCATATCAAATTTCTCATCCGCATTGGAATCAATCCTCTCTCCGGCAGCCAATATTTTCCCAATCTCTCCCCCACATGTTTTTAGAAGACTCAATCCACCATTTTTTTTCCGGTCGTTTTTTGATCGATTAGCATTAAAGGTGTTTTTCCTTGTGACAAGTCAATAAGATCGCACGACATTTCACAGAATGTGGTAATTAAAAAAGAGTTGACACAAAAAAGAACAAAAGAAGTAAAATCTTTTCCAAAAAATGAAGGAAAAATGAGGACTTTGTGAGTCGAAATGAAAACATTTGGCTGAACCGGAACTGAGCGCAGAATGCCAAATGTTTTAGCGGAGAAGAGAGCATTTGTTGTGTGCCCCGGACTCGTGTTCCAGCTGAACTACGATCAATCATAAATAAATTGAATACGAGAAAAAATAAACTTTACTTCAGGAAAAATGTGATTAACATATCAGTTTATACATATATAACTGGGACAAAGAATTTATTCCAAATCGTCGTCGATTTGGTGATGGAGATGGCGACGGTGGTGTCTGAAACATCAATAAATAGATAAAAACGAGATAGCTTCCGGTTAGGAAATTGGCGATTACATTCAAAATCAAATCACATCACTCAAACTTCTCTCACATAATCAAATGAAATATTTGAATAAATTCAGAGATCAAAGTTGTATTACCTGTGAAGTCTAGAAGAAACACTGTTCAACTTTGGAATTCCTCCAACAACTCCAGATTCAATTCCGCACTCATCGACTCCTCTAAGGATTCTGAAGAAACCATCCTCTCCCCAATCGGTGTTCCATGAGTTGGCAACGGTCCAATATGGAATTCCATCTTCAATTCCCCATCCAATCAGCTTTACAGCGTGTCCTCCTCCAAGTTTTCCTCCGGTATGCTGGAAAAAGTTTCATTAGATAGAGTACCTCAAGAATAGAAACGTACAACATAGACTCCTCCGTCGTAGTTCAAAAAGTCCTCGTAGACTTCGAAAGCGATCTCGAGTGGTCCATGAGTCATCAACTCCTTCTGAATAGCTTCGACGTCATCCTTGACTCCGTAAGCGCTGGATCCGTAGAACTTGTCTTCAGAATAGGTCTTGTCAGTGTACTCGGCATTGCATCTCTTCTCGCATTTTGGAGTTGGGTACAAGTCATGTGGGCAGGGGTCAAAGTGAGTCTTCTTGGAGTGGTGCTCACATGGTGGGAATGGGTATGGCTAGAATTGAGAGAGTTTAGGAAAACTGATACGTACAGTTGGGAAGCTACTGCAATACACTGATATTCAAAATTCTTAATAAATATATGATAACGGTTCAAAACATTCCATATGATTCAGTGGTTACTGTAGCTATATGGAAAATAACTGTGTTCAAAGAGCACAACTCCTTTCAAGCCTCCGAATCTAAATCAGTCTTTTCAGCAGCTGAAAAATACGTTACAATAATTAATCACAATTTTCCAGAACACAAGCAGGTGATTTTTTCATAGCTCCTGTAAATCATATAATGTCATTGCCACCTCACCTTGCATCCACTGTTAGCAGTGAAGTTAGATCCAGTGACGATTCCATCCTTCACCCAGTAGCGCCAGGCAGCCAATGGATCACCTCCATTGCATCCGAAACCACAGCTTCTGCAGCAGCTGAGGAGATCATCAGCGGAGAGGGAGACTTGAAGTTCTCCATGGGAAGCAATGCAGATGCGGTCAGACATAGCCTCAACAGCTCCGAAAGCCCAGCAGGATCCTGGAAGTTTAAAAATGCTCTGTTTTCCGGGTCAACTTGTTGTAGTACCACAGCTAGATTGGTCTCTGATGGCCTTGATGGATTCACACTTTGGCCAGTTCTCACGAGAGTCGAAACTTTCTGGAATGTCCATATCAAGATCCTTGGTCTTTGACAAGTGTTGCTTTCCCTGTAAAGTTTTATTTGTCTCTCCCTATTTTCCAAGTATTATGGTGTTATATCAACAAATGTGACTGTTTGAGTATATGATTACCACAGTTCAATCACATGATGTTCAGGTTAGATGGCATGATAGGTGGTAATCTATTTCTGTCAATTATTCATAACAATTGACACCTGAATACGTACCTTGACGGAAAGGCGAACATGATTGACACCCATCAATCCCCACTTGTGCTTGTCATTTTCACCCTTGTACATGGAGAATCTGCGTTGCTTCTTAGCCTGAACACATTCAAGTTTGAAAAAAACAATGGTTTCATTAGCTTTACCTTCCACAATTGTTGGTTGTTGTTAACGTAGTTGATCAACTCATCTCCAGCAAGAACGGCGGCTTCAGCATCAATTTCACGGTTACGGTATTGGTCTGAAATCAAACTCTGAAATTTATATAGCGTCCCTTGCGTCTTACCAAGAACGGATTCCACATTGTCGTTACAGACACAGTAAGCAGCTGCCACAAGGCAGGCAAGGAGCAGCAACGTCTTCTGAAACACAAATATGACTGAAAAATCAAATAATTAAAAACCAACCATTTCGGCGTCGACGGTCAGCGTGTTGCTCGCAAGTTGTCGGTCGCTTGACTGCTCGCCTTTATCAGTAGCCTTTTATAGAACGTGTTTTCGTTATCAACTTTGTCCGTGTGCACGTCGATAACCTCTTTGGCGACAGCTCTGTCCATCACAGTGTCAGGGTACATCCTAGGACCGGTCATTGTCCTGTGATGGCGCGACGTGACTCGGTCGTAAACGTTTGGACTGTGTGGTAAAACGCTTCAAACATTGATTAGAATTTCTAGAAAAGTCTAGAAAGACAAGGAAGTTTGAAGAAAAGATGGGATTTTTTGATGGGGAGGGGTGATAATCATATGACAATGGTTGTAGTTTGAATAGTCAGATGCCATTTTCTATTATGAAATTGACGTTTAAAACTTTATGTGGAACTTTATGTATCTGAATTCTATCAATTGAAAATACAGAAATTGGCATTTTTAAATCAGGGAGAATGCAACTATCAATTCCAGTTTTTGGCATTTTCATCAAATATGCTGACTTGGTAATTTCGGGAAAATGTATTTGGAAAAAAGCGAAAAATTTGGAAAATTGTAATTGAAAAGTTGCAGCGAACAACTCAATCGGTGTTGAAAAGTCTGAATCCTAGAAAATTTGTTGATTTGGCAGAAAACGTTGTTCGAAAGAATTTCCAAGTTATTAGATTTGATTGAAAAAAATCGAATTTCAGATGAATAAAGTGGCTTCTTTCGCTTTTACCATCTTCATCCTAAACGTTCACGCGAGTGAACTGACTTTGTCTATTGTAACAAAGAAGATCAGTCTTTTCTTTAAATCAGTTCCAATAACTCTTTTTTTGCATTAAACATTCACTTGCAAACTATTTTCGATGAATATTCAATTTTCATTTCAAGCTGACAACCTTCAATATGTGTATTCATCACTAACGACTTCTTCTTCCGAATCAAAGAATTCCAGGAATCCGACAATCTGCAAGTTTGAAAAATCAGCCAATTAGAACAAAATCCATGAATCAGTAGCAGTCTCTCATGTTTTCAAGAAACGTGCACATTTTTTAATTGGGACTAATTGTACCGCGTTTAATTGGAATTTTCCGTTCTTTAGTTTTCGTCTCATCTTCTATTGAAAAAGTGGTCCACGCTTCTTATTCCAAAGGAAAAAGTGCTTGAAAACTGAAATTGTAATTCCAATTCCGCCATTTTCCGTGTTTTTCGTCACGTTTGGTAAGTCAATAACTGACCGTTTATTGGTAGAAAAGCCGGAAAAATTGACCGAGCATCTAATCATGAACTGCATAAATCATTGATAATGGCAATAGAGTGTTGCTGATAGTGAATAGTTTCACACTTTCAAAACATTCAATATTCCGCTTTGTATCATAAAGTTTTTATTTTTAGTGCCGAAATGGCGTCGTTACCGGAAAACAATGTGATGAGATACTGCTCCCTGGCGTTCACAATTATTGGAATTGCACTCACTGCTACTTCACTGTTCACCGACCGTGAGTTCCATAGTTTCTTAAAAGCTTAGTAGGCTTTCTCAGCTCCAGAAAAAAATTGACTGAATACAAAATAAACTTGTGGCTCATGGTGCTACTAAAATTCTGATGAAAACTTCGTCTTGTGAATGCTTTTAGTTCTAAAAATTTTAGTGTAGTTTCAAGTACTATTCCAATTTGAAAAACTAATTGTTTCCAACAATCTACTTTCTCTTTTTCCAATACAACTGACATTTTTGTGCTCTCTTTCAGATTGGGTGGATGTTGAGGTTATCAATCCAAAAGGGCATGACTTGTACCTCCACCGAGGTCTGATGCAATGGGTTTGTATCAACCAGAAAGACATCATTGACCGCAACTGCATTGCCAAATATCCGGTTAGAGTCACTCCAATTTTTTTTAGTATGATTTTCTAGCTTTTTCCGGGATGGTTGAAATCGGTTTTCACCTGTATGTGCTTCGGACTTGGGACTCAATCCCTTCTTGCAATTGGTGCTATAATATCTTTGTAAGTGCAAGGGTGTAACCGGTCAACTGGTCATTAACAAGATTAATTTTTTGTTATCATTTTAGGTTCATAAAACGCGGAAAAATGTACCTTTCGGTTGTCTGCACCGCACTATCGTTCACTTCCTTCTTGTTGATCACAATTGCAATTGGGATTTTTGGCGGACAAGCGAAGCCAGTCTATTTTGGTAGGTTTCTCTTACTTTTCAAATTTTTACTAGCATGAAACTGTCTGTAAAATTGAAAACCCAGAGAATTTTGAAACCAAGGTATTTGGAAGAGATGTGTTTAATTCCCACGGATTTCTCTCAACAATAGCAAATATTTTTGGTGCCAAATAGTAAACGATCAAAAAGTCGCAGACCGGTAGGTCATGAGCAATTGTTTTCGTTGACATAAATTTAGTTGATCACAGATCGCTATCGACTCATCGCAAATAAATTTCAGAAATTGAAGAGTTGAAATAGGTGTTTCTTGAAAACATGTTTGTTTTAATAAAAAGTAATGCAACGGAAAGAAAGAGAGTCGGCTCAATTGGCAAAGGTGTTTGTTTATTTGGATTACCCGAGCATTCTACACACCTTTCCATTGTTCAAAGATCTGTTTGAAACAAAATTGGTATGAAGGAAAATTCCTATTATTTGAACGGTACTGAATTGTGATAGCCCGTGTCCTAATTTTATCAAACTATGTAACACACTACATCATAAAGTAGGAAAAACCCATTGAGAAACATTTTTCTTGAGTCGGACATCCCTTCAAAGCACCTCTTCAGACTAGCAACAATTCATTTGAATTTCATTCTTTGCTTTCAAGTACATTGTGTTTTCATAACAGCTTCTTCGAGCCCACGCAGACTACTATCTATTTTCAGAAACGTTTGTCTACAAGGGCCTCACCGTCTTCTGTCATCTTGGATGGTCTTACTGGGTAAGCGTCATGGTCATCATCATCTCCATTCTATGCACCTCCCTTGAAACCGTCCAAATCTTTCTGAATAGCAACATGGGCTACACTCCATCGTCCCTCCCTCCAGAAGCAATGGCCACTTGGAAGTTCACTATGTAAATGTGTTTTCGCGTGACAAAGTCCATATACAACTTCCAAGTCTTCCTCCTTTTTTTTCGTGACAGTTCACTCTGTGTCATTCCTTTTTCCGCTTTTTTGATTTTCTCTTCATGTTTGTATCAATTTCGAAATCATAACCTTATATGCATCACGATCTTCATACGATAAGACGAAATATAGTCTTTTATATTTGTGTGTGTCGAGTCCTTTTAGGATGGAGTGAAATAAAATAAATGATTCAGCTTGTGAAGAAATCAACATTGATTCAGAAAACTATTATACATACATAAAGTCATGGGAGAGCAAACTTCAAACCGTAGAGTAAGGATTTTTTCTCCGAGCAGTCTATCACCTCCTCATGATTTCACTGAGCAAATAAAGAGGCGGACATTTTTGAAATCTTGAATCGTATTCAAAAAGGAGATCGTAAAGAAGAAAAGGAACAGTCTGACGAAAGTCAATCGGGCTGGAAGGTCGGATGAACTTTTGTATCAATTTTTGGTTTTTTTCCGCATTCACATTTTTTCATTTTTCATCTTGAATACTTTCTTTATCCTCACATATGATTGAGATAAATATTCTAATCGAATTTCATTTTTTCAATTCTTCCAAAAAGATTCGGAACACTGTGCAAACATGATCCTTTGTATTAGTAGACCTTGTTTTCTCCAAAACTCGTGTTTTTCTTTACTTTACTTGCAGTTCGCATGATGTACTAAACTTTACGAATCATTTCAAGTGGGTTGGCACCCCAAAAAACAAATTAGGTTATCCTACTTTTTTGTTTTAGTTTTAGTTACGTAAAAAGTTTCAAACCACAAACTTCTAAAGATCTGATCACCCAAAAACTAAAGTATAGTACTCCACAATGAAGTAAGTGCTTTGACGTTTCGTATTCTCTATTTCTTCAAACGAAAAGTTCATTTTCCAATTGAAAAAAATTCCAGAAGAAATATGCATCACCATCATCATCACGCACCATTTGCCATTGCTGGTTTACTTATAGTCATAACCGTACTAACTGCAGTTGGAACATTCACAGATTGTTAGTTCAAAAGTTCGAGCTGTTGTATGATTCTATATTTCAGACTGGGGAGTCGGTCCTGGTATCAATGTTGGAATCTACAGATGGGGAAAGTCTGGAGCCAATAGAGACTTCCAAAACAGCCCGGGATGGTTGCAATGTGTTGTTGTCTGTCAACTTATGGCATTCTCATTTGAACTTTTGTTCTGTCTTCTGATAGTTCCAGCTATGTAAGATCACATATAATTATGCCATGAAAAAAACAATTATTTTTCAGTCTCTTCCGAAGAATGATGCCAGTTCATGCTGCTTGTACCCTGCTCTCTCTGATAATTTTCATTCTGCTGCTCATCTCATGTATCGTGTTCGCTGTGAACATCCACGGATACATCTTCGCTAACCTGCTTGTCAAAATGAAGGTAAGCCCAATTTTTATCAGCAAACAAGAAAACTTATCATCGTTATAGGTTGGATGGTCATGGGGACTATCACTGGCTGCCACAATTCTGTCTCTTCTACTGTTCTTGATCTCAGGAAGTGCAACTGGATATGGAGCCTATTCAGAATACCATTAAATGAATTGTTTTGTTATGACATATACTTTGACAGAAGTAATAAATTTGAAAAAACCTTGATACCGTTTGACGCAACACGAAATAAACCTAGATCGGGTCAAGAAGGACGATGGGTACACCATAAAACTGATTGTTACATTAGATTACTAAAAAGATGATGATTACTAAAAAGATGATGCACGATCAATTTTACGTTTTCCTTCCCCTCGGTCCCTTCTAATTATAAGTCCCTCCGTACAATTTTCAGAAAACCGTGCGTTTCTTCTATTTTCTGTTCTGCATCCAAAGTAATAATAAAAGTCTTGTCCAAATTTCAATTTTTTCTAGGATACTGAAGCTATCTCGAAATATCGCTCAACACCAGTATATTACATATTGATCCACTCAATGTCTCTGAGAACAAAACAACATTTTTCGGCATCAGAATCTTCAAAGTGACATCATTTTCTGATTTCTGTACCTATTGTGACGCATCCTTACACAATAGTTCAATCGTCCAAAGGTTTCGTTAAGCATCTCACGAAAAGGATAGTTTCACGAGTTATTCAGCTGACTCATGATGTCTTATACGATGATTTTGATACTCTGACTCATCTATTTCTCTGTTTTCCTTGTCTTTTGTGTTGAGCAGCTGCCCTCGGGATCCCGCCATAGGGGCCCTCATAAAAAGAACATTGAAAACACTGGCAGGCAGAAAAAAAGACGCCTCTTCGGAGCCTTCTCTCTTCCTCCTTCAGTGTAATCAACGACCAGAAGAGCCCCAATCTTATTTGATTTTATCAAAGCTCTATCGATACGTGACTTTCTCTTTTATTCTTGATATTTTAAGTCTTAAGAATTTTCAAGTGATTAGTTACAAGCTTTCAGATATGCGTTCCCTTCTTGTCATTGTTGCTCTTTTCGGAGCTGTTGCCTCTATCGAAATGTTCGGACGTGATCAGTCTTCTGCCGTAAGTTTCAAAAATTATACATTAGACATGAAACGTGTGAATTCAGGTTCGCGGAAAGCTGATTTGCGATGGAAGACCAGCTGCTGGAGTCTTGGTGAAACTGTGGGACAAAGATACCTGTAAGTTCTTCCCAATATCAGTTTCGCGACACCAATGGAAATATTTCAGTGGACTCTGACGATCTTCTCGAGGCTGGAACCACTGACGCTAACGGAGATTTCCACCTCGCTGGATGGACCAAGGAGTATACCCCAATCGACGTTAAGCTCAACATCTACCACGATTGCAATGACGGAATTAAGCCATGCCAGAGAAAATTCGGAATCAAGATCCCAGACTCCTACACCTCATCCGGAAAGATTCCAAAGAAGGTTTACGATGCCGGAGTCATTCAGCTTGCTGGATCTTACCCAGGAGAGAGCCGTGACTGTATTCACTAAATGTTTTCCAATGTCATATAGATTTTTTATTCTTCAATTTATTGTGAAACCAAAATCACATTATGAAAATATCCTATAAGTTCAAAATAAATGATGTGAAGTATAAAAGAAGACAGAATAAGAATGAAATTGCTAAAATCAATTAAAGAGAAGTTGATTAAAGTATCTAGAGCAGTGAAGTAATCCAGTCCGGCACATTTCAGTAGTTCTAACAACCGACATACGATCGGCTCTTTCAAAGTTACTCCGAACCAATTCATAGTATTGTCCGTCAGATAACACGATTGAATGAAGCATAAGACATTTCATACGCAAAACATCGATAAATTTGCTGAAAGTTTTGACTTATTTTTCTGGAACTTCAGAGTATAGTTGCTACCTTGATTTGTCAGAAAACCGGAGTGTTTCATCGTCCCATCTAACTTCAAGACGGGTCAGTCTTGGGCAGTTTTGGGCGATACAGTCAATGAATTGATCTACGTGGATCTTGGCGACCACTTTTGGGCAGCAATCCTCAGCAATACCCATTACCATGACTCTGAAATACACATTTATTTTTCTTTTTTCCTGAGTTTTTGTATGTTCTGTACCTAATATTTCTCAGTTGAGGGATCATGTTCATCCAAAAATACTCGAGCAACTTGTGTTGTCCTCCAAGGCAAAGTCCATGGAATTGGTGCCCGTGTCTCTTGATCATGTCAACAAGAGCCTGCTCATTGAGCGAATCGCATGTGTCCATGTTCAAGAACTGGAGACTTCCCATTGCATTCGAGTTTTGCCATGCTTCCAACACTTGATCAGTCATGTTTTCCAACCAGCTGGCGTCTAACCATCGGAGATGAGGGAGACGGGTGAGGATTGAAATAAGAGCTTCGGAGTTAAGTTCAGTACCCTTGATATCCAACTCCTCGATACGAGTTTTTTCCCAATCAACCATTTTAACGACGTTGTTGTCGAGCTCTGCAATTTTTTTTATTTTTGAGAAGTTTTTTGATTTCTTCAGCTTACTGGTATGTGCCAAGAAGAGGGTCTTCAACTTTCTACATCTTTGAAGCACCAATTTCAAACATGATCCAGTAACTTTTGGACAGTAGTTGATACAAAGACATTCCAAGTGAGCGCAGTTGGAGGAAATTGCGTCAACATGCTCATCAGTAATGAATGGAACTCCCCAAAGATTGACAACTCTCAGGTTTGGCAAGAATTGCTTCAGTTTGAACACGTTGACCGTTTCATAGACTTCTTCTTCCTCATCTTCAACTTTTTCGTAAGTTCCTGGAAAAAAAAAACTTTGTTTTTCACACAAAACACTTCAGTTACCTTAAAGGAATTGGTTTGAGATTTCAAGTACAGTTCCAATTCATATGATATTTGTATATTTTTTCGAAGAAAAAACCATGAGTCACAAGAATGAATATCAAAAAGTGGTTGATTACTAGTTTGGTAAAAATTCAGAACTTTATTTTTCAATTTTCACTAGAATACTTTTGAGAATTCATTGACAAGTTTGGAAATATAATATATATGTTTTCATTGATCCCTGTTATTTCTCAATTTTCAGTATCAATCGGAAATGCTTGGTTTTCTACTCAAAGGTTTTTCAAAAACAAAAAAAAAACCAAAAAGAATTGCCCTGAACCAGGATCGAACTGGTGACCTTTAGATCTTCAGTCTAACGCTCTCCCAACTGAGCTATCAAGGCAGATACACAACCTTCCTCACGCAGTACTACACATTTTACCAACACACACGCACTGCGTCCTCCTCCGTTATTTTTTCTCCCATTTTCTCTCGTGTGGCTGTTTGCACAGCGAAGCGTGAAGGGAAAAAATACGAAAAAGAAAAAAGAGAAAGAAGAAAAGAGACTCACCAATGATATGGAGCGTTTCGACAGATGAAATAAAAGTGTACACTTTTCGAAGGAATCCCTCCAAGAAAATGTTCTCTGAGAGACAGAGAGTCAAGGATTTCAAACGAGATGGAAAACTCTGAAGATCTGTGAAATCGTGAAGTTGCATGGCAGTGGAGAAATCTGAAACAAAGTGCTTGGAATAGAAATAGTTATTAAAATAAATGATTACCAAGTGTGAGATATTGAAGTTTGGGGGCCTTGTTAGCCAACTCATAGAGGACATTTGGAGTGATCAGGTCTGTTGCGAGTTCAACGATTCTCAACTCCGAAAATCGAGCTCCAATGAGTTGAATGAAGAAATCGATGCATTGTGGGTTTACCTGGAATATGATGAGATGAAAACAGTGAAAACTCATTCATAGTATTTAAGTACTTGAATCCCTCCATAGTTCGGCCGGAAGGACACAAATTTCCAAAGCAATGGGTTCTGAGATATCACTCTCCATTTTTTGCACACAAGGCCAACTTGATTGATCTGGAAATCATTATTCGAAATTCATATCCATCAACGAATTTGAAGAAAAAATGACATACCTGCTTCGGCGACAAGTACTGGAATATATCTCGTAACACCTTGTCCGGGAGCTTTTCAATAGTCTGCAAACAGGAATTTCATAGAATGGGATATGTGATCTTGGGTTTTAAAAACAATAGTTTAAACTTTAGGCAAAAACTGCTACAAAAAATCTGTCCTATAACTCATACATATTGATTTCTCTCATGATAGTACTGCTGATTACTATCAGTGAAAAAATCTTGAACATCCGCATCCATCTCGTCATAAGCCATATCAGAATTCACGTCGTGCATGGTGACACGACGTGTCATATCGTAAATGGCTGTCATTTTCCAATATTCTGAATTTACAAAAACTGTTTTGTAAGTGGAAAAGAAAATCAGAGAATTTAAGACAAAAAGTAAAGAAACACGAGTATGTTGTTCTATGGAATCACAATAAACCGAATCAATTGTGTGCCAATTGATTAGTGATAACGAGATCTATAAACACGGAGCCGAATAGAAACGTAGCAAAAAAGAAAAACGGAGCCTTGGTTTATAATTGTGTGCCCGTCTCTTTGCTGTTTTCTGTGTGTATGTGTGTATGTGTGTCGAAGGTGCCACGGAAGAGATACTTTCTTCTTGTGGCCCTACGGCATTGCCGCAGATCACATGCGGCAAATATGCTGTCATTTTGCGAAAAATGCGATCAACGTCAGCTGCCTTCAGAGTGTAGGCCCCATCAAATCGTGGGAGAAAACGAGTGAAAAAGATATTCAAAGAGATTCATGCATATTTTGCGGAAAGGAGGGACTAATAGAAAAAAATGTGGCTCTCTTAAGATTCTCGAAGTGTATCATATGAATGGGTGGGAACCTTCATATTATGATGACAATAAAATGAAATTGCCTTCCGAAGTGAAGAAACAGCAACGAAAAAGAGAGAAATTTTGAGTCACGTTTGTAGTTTCACTCCTGATACCAGAAAAACAGGATCAAAAAAGTTTTAAACAAGTCTATATATATGTATATATATTTTAAAAAAATGAAAATAAGTAAACTGATTTGGTATATACCTGTGGTTGGTTTGAACCTATGGCCGGTCTTGCACATTCCCACAAACTCTACCGGTAACTTGCGCCGACAATGCTTGATTTTTGAAGTGAAGATTTATTTCTCGAAATTTTGCTTTGCGACAGAGTTTGAACTCAAAAAACTAGACTACGATTGTTGAGTCCGAGCCGAGATCTCGAATAACTAAAAAATCTTGCACTCGATTTCTTGTCGATTTCTTGATTTATTTCACCGGGTATCAGAATAGATTCGAATCTATTATTTCAGAAAATTCTTGAAATGTGATAAAAAACACCATGATCAACGCAAGTGATTGAGAAAAAGAACGCGAATATTCCGAAGTCAGAATAGCCCGACTTCTTTTTCTAACATCAGTAAAAATTTGAACAGGCTTGATAAATATTTTTCAGAAAATACTAACTTTTAAATATATTCAAAAATGTTTAACATGAGAATTTGTTGCTACCTCTCTGCACCGTAGGTACCGTACACTCAGAAAATCAAGTGTTGCTTAGCAGTTTTCTAATAATTTTAACTGCAGAGCGAAGTGTTGTAGCAACTAGTTTCCATGGTTTCTGGTTTCCATGGGTTTCCCTGGGGCTTATAATACAATGATGAACATAAATTTAGAGATCATGCTTTGTTTTTGTTTTCTGGCTGGATAGAAAATATATTTTCAAATATCTTCATTACTTTGAATACAAATGATAAAAATTGAAGAGAAGGTGAGCTTTTTTGGAACACTTGAAATTCAACCCAGGAAAGCCCAACTTATTTGAATATATTTTTTTGAAATAGTTTGATAGTTCTCTGATGGTTGACTTTGTTTTCTACTCATAAAGTTTTTTCTCGTTTTCTGCAGTTTTTTCAATGCCTATTTTCTTACAACACTAACTTTTTTGTTTTCGACTTTCATCACAATGAAGGTTTTCTAAAACTCATTTATGATTCTGAACGGCGTTCCCACCACGTGCTCTATCAATGAGGCATGACCTCAGTTTCCTCATAAAATAAAAAAATTGAGCCTTTGAACCCAGTTCGAGAATTTTCTAACATTGACGTCCGGTTTTTTTCATACACCCCCAACATATTTCCTAGAATGGTAACTTACTCTACTGCGACGGGATCGACCACTTCCACCATTCTCCATGTGATATGCGTAGTTAGCACAGAATAGTTGAGAGTCTCTCATTAGTAAGTTAGTTAGAAATGAACGCGGAGACGGAAGACGGCTCAATTAAATACTTTAGAGTTTGGAAACCAACCGACGGCTTCGCATTTTACAGCAGATAGCGGCTGTGAAAGATGGAAAGCAGAAAAAAATGGTTGGATAGATGAGAAATTGCGTTGATTTTTTTCTCCGTTCAACTTTTTTTTCTGAGCAGATGTTTTAAACGCCGATGGATGTGGTTTGAGGAAGTTGACGATGGGATTTCTAACGAGCAGATTTTCATCAGAACTTTTAGTTTAATGTTTTGAAACTAATGAAGGGATTTTCAAAAAATAAAGAGCAATTTTTAACAAGAAAGATATGGAAAACAAACATACCGGCATTCGCGACAACACAAGTGCCAGGTTGATTTTGGAGAGGGCTCGCAGCTTGTTCAGGATTCTTGTTTTTTTCACTTTCCATTCTTCTGTATCTCGAAAATGTTTCTTTTTGGCAAGCCAAGTGTTAGATGATGTGGAAGCGGTGCCATCATTCTGAAAAAAATAGATATATTTTTTGAGCGAAGTTATTATACTGGAATCTACTCTCAGCATAATTTCTTGTAATCACTTTAACTTTCAAACGGAAACTACTTGTGTCCCACAAAAAACTCTGAAATTCATTTTTTCAGTGAAAAACTCCGTTTCAGTTTTTTCGGAATTTTTTGTTGTAGACGACGTACTATACTTTTAATACTCTCTTGAACAATAAATAAAATGAATGAATGACAAAAAAGAAATTATAGCATAACTTCCTTATAGTTCTGCCGATCCGACGAAGTTTTTCACCACAGAATAGTTTTCATTAAGAGTTGAATTGACAAAACTAACATTAAAACTGTTTTTGTTTTATTTTTGAAAAATCAATTATTGAAAATAACCAGAACTTTCCAGAACTCTTTTCTCGATAAACCTATCACAAAACCTTTTTTCAAAAACTTTCGACGTTCCGAAAAAAAATCTAATTCAAAAAACTCAACATTTCAAAGATTATTTTTTACAATACTCAAAAAATTTTCGAAATAATTTTCTATAGAGCATAAATTATTTTTTTGATTGCACAGCTTGTTTATTTACCCTGCCCTGTTTTCATAGACATCCATTTCTATTTGTTTCGACTACACCGGAAATTCCAATTATTTGTCTCATACTTTCCAAGATGATTTCGCAAAATAACTTCATTATCTGAGCTTTTCTGATCATGCTACTTTGTATGTTCCCCTAATGAACATCTCCAAATAGAAAGCCTCTTTTTTTCCAAATCAAGCTATTCAGAATACTTTCACGGGATTTTCCACATTTTTTACGCCCTTCTCACATTTTTTTCGGCACGGAAAAGCGTCGACAAAAAAGAAGAAAATTAGCATAAGTCTAGTTTAAAAAATGCATAATGAGGAGAGAAATAAGTCCGAAAAAACGAGAAAAGAAGCTTACGACTTTTGTTTCTCCTTTTGACCGAAAAAGATCCAACATCGATAAGTTATTGACCCGTTAGAACTACACAACTGAAAAACTGAATCGAGGTCAAAAAGTGAAGAAAAGTTGTAGAAAAAGATTAAATAGAAAAGGTGGGAATCTTAAGAGGAATAGGATGAGAAAAGAAGTACTGCAAGGTGTGAAAAAATGAGAAAGCGCGGGAAAGTTTAATCTAAGCGCATCAAACAGGTGAGTCAGGTAGGTTGGAAGTGTAAAAATCAGTTTTGTTTGTTTCTTTTCTTGTTCCTCAAAGTTCCATTGGATCTTTAATGGTACCAATTTGCAACGCATGTTGGTATCACGATTTGTCATTGCCTGGTGAGAAGAAAAATTGAGGAAAATCTATTCCACTGAGAAATTGATATCAAGACGCAAGAAATTGAAGAAATTGAAGACGAGAAAGGTGTAATGATTGCGGCGATTAAAGATTGAAGCGTGTGCGGTCTTTATCACACATTTCAGAAAATTAGGTGAGGTGAATAGAGCAACAAAAAAACTTGAAATCGAACCTTGAAGGCTACTACGTCAGGAAAAAAGTGTGTGGTTCTTCGTCTCGTTGACGCAAGATACATAGATATTTTAAAGTACATAGATACATCGTTTGTGCAATTGTGATATCCTGTCGAGGAGATTTCTTTCACTATCTCTTGCACATTCAGAAGGTGGGCCAGTTGGTCACTCTCCTATGCTCCGTGTCGGTGTTACCGCGAAGTGACAAGTCGCGGCGAACAGACACATCTTTTTGTGTCATTGAAACCCGGACGCCAAGTTCATGGCTCCCCCTCTTCTCTTATTTAGCCCCTTGGACCAGGATTTATGGTCCGACCAGTCAGTCAGAAGAAAAGGTAGTAAAGTTCGGGCTAGTTTTCTTCCTTCGGAAAAGCAGCGAACAAAATTTAGAATACCTCGTAAAAGTATATTGCTGAATGATGGTGCCGACCACTGCTCGATGTTTTCCGGCGAAGAAAAACTCGTCCATCAGGTATTTCCAGATATGATTTTTGGAGGGAAGTCATCGAAGATCCAAGGAGAGTATATGTGCTGTAAGAATTGCAATTATGACGTTTTTCATTAATGTTTGTCCCTATTTGAGAATTTTTTTGAGATAATGAAAAAATTTTGAATACTAGATTTTAAGACTTCCTAGGAATTTGCCGCGAGCCTATGATTTTCAGAGATCCATTGCAGCATGATTAAACAAAAGCTCAAGTTTCATGAATGGAAAAAAAGAACCCCATGAAATTTCAAATGAAAGTTAACAACAATGACTTAACATTAAGAAAAATCACCAAGTACTCTAACTTAAAAACAAGCTACTCCATTTCATATGTGGTTATAACTGTTCCGGATTGTCAAAAAAAAATCAAACGACTGCAAAAATCAGCAAAACCCTTACTACATCCGGTCTACATTTCTCTAAAGAACTGAGCTCCACTAGAATTATCGTTACAAAAAAGAAACTTGTAATTTTCGAAATAGTAACATGAAAATTATACGCTAGCATTCCACAATTTTCTTGTTTTCTCCCAAACCTAAACTTCCACACACACGCAAAAAAAGAATAGAAAAGAAAAATGAAACACTTCACCTCCGATACTTTTTATCAAGAGGATTTGAACTCAATAGCTCTCCTTGCTCTAATCTCCGCCGCAATAATGATGATTGTGCAACTTCTGAAAAAAATACACCAAACTATATACACTACAGTTTTTTAAATCAATATCTCACCAAATTCTATGGCTTCCTTATCGAGTGGCATTAGGTAAAAAAAAATAATGATAAAATATGATATGATATCCAGTGGTGCTGAAGAAAGATTGATGGAAAATAAATGGCGGATAATGTTTGGTTAATTGATTTGCGCGCATCAAATCAAACACCCCTCTCTCAAGATCCAGTTGACATGTTTATCCAAAAACAGCACCAACAAAACTGATCCCTGGGTGCAAAAGTTGAAAAATGTCTTTCCCAATTAAGAAAAAAAAACACTATGATTGATGTACTGACGGAAAACCAGGAAATGCAAAAAGAAAGCACAACAGAATAAATGACCCCCACGCTATTCTCATTATTCTCCCGTTTGCCAGTTTAGCATAATACACTCTCAATCTTCACCAACACCAGCTTCAACAATCCAATAAAAAACAACTATTTCAGACCAGCCAAGAATTGTAACCTTCTGACTGAGATTGTGTTCAGCTTTGTCTGTCTGAGTACATCAAAATATCTAAATGTTTTATAGCTTATATAATATTACGGTGTTTTTTATATTCGTGGTGTTAGAACCTCATTGAACCCTTCTGTCTATCCACGCACTTTGAAATTCTTTAGAACTCCATTCCATCTTCTTCTCACTCATTTCCTCCCCCTTTTCATCCATTAACGAATGACTAGATGCCGTTCTTTTTTTGCGGAATTCCCCTTTTCCCTCATTCAATTTGAAACTCTTCGCAGCCATCGAAAAAGGGTAGAAGAAGCTCTAAACTTCTTTTTTTTTTGCTGCTTCTGATGTGCAGCCTAAATTAAGTTGGAATTAGAAACCGCCGACACTCGGTATCCTTTTTCAGAGGACATAAAGAGTCCTTTTTCTTAGAATTTTGAGTGGGCGAAGAAATATGAAATGACCGTTTCTCATTCTTGTCCCTAAAAAAGCTTCATGCATAGGCATAAAAATTTGATATATGAATAGTACGAATTGGGACTCAAAAATAGAAAAAAAAAACACTTGAAACATCCCTACCAAACAATTCTAAAATTCTACGTGCAGTGCACAACAATTTGTGTTTTTCTCATTTCGCACCAGATTTATTTCATAGCAACCACTCTTGTCCAAGTTTTTACGGAGCTGGTTGCTAGATGACACCATTCAACTTTTTATGTTTTTTTTGAACATTTTTCGAGATTTTTTCTCAATAGAAAATCTTTTAAGTGAAAGCGTCGATTCCTTTGACGTAGGAGGTAGACAGAACCAAATAAAAAGAAAAAAGATGAGAAAAGGACAATTGTTTGCTTTACCTACGTCTGATGAGATTGATGAGATTGAAATGAGCTGTTTGCGACTTTTTCGAACCTTCTGAATGTCTGAAACGGCATTCCAATATAGAATCTTTCCTCGAAACCGATTGTAAATTACGATTTTCTTTCCCATTGGAACAAACAGTAGGCGGGTTTTTTTCATTATCTGAAACTTTCTGTATCCCTTTCCAAGAAATCAGATCCTTCCCTCATCTCAAATGATTTTTGACCATTTTTTCGTCACTTCCTATCTTTGTAGCTCTATGCGATGCTGAGGGTCCCGCCTCCCTTTAGCCCAACTCCATTTGGGGGGAGGGGCGGAGACTGAACTTAAGAACAGCAGGGCACTCTTTGTCTTTGGGTTGTATTGAAAAGTTAACTTATAGGATTTTGCGATATCTCGTTTTCCTGTGGATAGTTCGGCATGTTGGCATGCTGAACTACCCCTTCCCTTCGCCACCTGTGTACTATTCAAATTACAAGTTCGACCTGAATCTGAGCATCGTAAGTTGCAGACCTGAAAATCGCAGAATTGAATAGTATAAAATAAGAAACGAATATAAAGTCACGGCAAATACGTAACCGACTACTAAAAGTTTTTTGCGAAACGGTAGATCAGGGAATTATGCTCTTAGCATGGAGATCAGTTGCAATTGTCACAAGGTTATCTACTTGAGCCAGAACAGTTACCATCATCAGAAACCAAGATATGATGCTTCGAGGAAAACTTCTGGTTCTTTCCTCTAAGAAGTTCTATGCTCTTTTAGCAGAAGTCGTACGGTATCTTTATTATTTGTTGATTGGAATCGGTTACTTTTTTCCACTCAAAACTTAAAACTCACTGAGTTGTATTTTTCATTCTAGGCAAGAGCAAAAAACCAGTTTTTGTAACTCTCCCCTTTAAAGTAGTCCATAAGGAATCACTTCCTCAGTTTTCTTAATCAAGTGTGGGCGGAATATGCTTCAGATCATAATATAGAACACAGAGAAGTTCGGTAGACATACTGGCTTTACTTGACACGGGATTTTTCATCATGATGTCTAGGTTTGAAGAATAATGAGACTTGGGGCGTGATTTCAAAAAACTAATCAAAAATCTATCGAAATAAAGGTTGTCTGCGTTAAAGAAGAGTTATGCCATTTCGTCTTGTGTTTCTTATTCTTCTCACGCAGTGTTCATTCAGATCAACAAAGTTTTGTTCCAAACTGTGTTCATTGGCTACAAAACTGACAAGGTACCTTTAAATGAGTTCTCCAACAAGTCACCTCATTTTTAAACCTCAGGTTCTGAACTTCATCTGTTATGGACTTATTTTCCCGATTTCTACCATACTGACAACATTCATCGCGTACAAATGCCTCCGAGTTGCTTCTATGAAACATGTTCAGAAATTTGAGACAACTTTGGTTTCTTATGCATACGTACAGGCGGCACTGATGATGTGGATCTCAACTTCTTTCTCATTCTTTTACTGGACATTGGGAGCTGTAGAATATGAAGAAGGTAGGTAATTATAGCCCAATAATCGGAAAACTTGGTACATGATTTTTCAATTATTGACATCTCAATATGGATTCTAATTTCTACTCTCAAAGAAGTGTTTGACAACTTTGTAATACTTTCAAACTCAGGAATTATCCATCAGTAAAATCGAAAAAGTTTTCATAAATAATAACGTGAATACATGTTTCTTTATGAAATAGAAAATTTAACGAATTATTAGTTTTTCGTTTTTGTTTTCAGATTACGGAACCTCTAAATTCGTTTGCGTGTCCTATCTTTACGTTTTCATATACCTGCCCAATTTTTGTGTCAACCTTGTGCATTGCACGATCTCTATCCTTCTGATCACATACTATCGGAAAACCCATGAGCACTGCTGTGGTCTACGGCTCAACAATTTCAACATACGGACATTCTACGTTGTCATTATGAACGTACGTTATCATATTCATTTTCATAGATATAACGTGAAATCACAAATTGTTCAGCTAGCCCTATGTGATGTTTTGTTTTTCTTCTGTATTTCCTGGATCGCAATGGCTAAAGGTGATGAAGAGAAGAATTACCAAACAAAGTGTTTTGTTTTACTGAATCCATTGTTTCAAAGAGTGAGTTCATCAAATTATCAATGAAACGTTCATTTATTTAGTTCAAAATCGTAAACCTGATCAAAGGACTGGAGTGGCAAACTCAAATTTTTGCGCATACAGTTCCGTGCTTCTTTACTATTGTGAGTTTCCTCTTGTATAATTAGTTGAGTTAAATTTGATATTTCAGGCGTATATGGTGTTTGCATTGTACAAAATGTTCACTAATCATATGTTGAAAAGAAGAGGAGAAGGAATTCAGTTGTAAGTTGGAGATATGTGTACTGAAAACCGGTATTCATTGACATACAAAGAAAATGAGTGTGGTATTCCGGAAATCGGAATAGTTTTTCGACTTTCCCAATCAGGGATGTGTGGAAACTGGTCCCATGGAGGAAAAGAACGATCCCGTGCTGAAAACAGTGGTCCGAGAACTGATAATCAAAATTGAAACATTTTTGCAACTATAACTGTTGTTCATAAAAGCTTCCGTTTCAAAAACTATACATTCCAAATAATAAAAAAACGTTCTATGGAGAAAATGTATGTTTTTCCCGAAAAATCTTATGATCAGTGCCGTATTTTGGGTCTAAAAGCTGATTGTTTTTGAACTTCTTATGGGACCTGTCTTACTCTTATTAGACCACTATGTTTTTACAGGCTTAGTAGGTTCAATCGAAGCAATTAATTGACTAAAAGACCAGAAAACCACAGAGTTGAAAATTCGAAGGTGTTCAATGTTTTAGAAATAATCGCACTTTGAGACTCTCACATTAAAAAAATCTGATAACAGTTATCTATTCAGACGTGAGAAACAACATCACGGAGGAAGTGTGACCACATTGGCGTTCACAACTATTTTCATGATCATTGAAATGGTGAACCTGAGAATAAAAACAACAGCTTGAAATATATTTTCCAGTGTTTCTACTTGTTTTGCGATATATATGAAATTTCCTTGCATTACTCTTTGGGACCAACCAATGCTGATTTTTTCTTTTCCTTGAAAAACGGCAAAACTATTGTGTGAGCAGAACTCCCGAAAACCCCCATAATGAAATTGATTTTCAGGCGTACCACCTTTGCCCTTCTTTCTCCTTTTCAACTCTTGGCTCTGAGTTCTTTCAATCCGGATTTCCAAAGCACCATGCAGAGATATTTAAATGGAACTTACGTATTTAATGTTACCACCCAGAAGACGATTGGCGGAGATACCAAGTAATATTGAGACGGAAACTACAATTGAATAATAACGTTTTAGGGTTACCGTGAATTACGAGCCACTTCCGGAACCGTCGAAATTGACATGGCTTGCATGGCTTTATTACAAGTGAGGAAAATAATTGACAGATATGAGCCTAAAATTCCTATGTTTCACAGATGGTGCCGGTGTTACTTCTTTGTCTGCATTTTCCGAAGATTCCTAGATTTGGTTGAGGATTCTGCTAGAAATCGAAGACAGAGACAACGGCAAAAACGGTTGAATAGGGCAATCGCTAGGGAAAGAAAAGCAAATGGTAAGAAGCTGTACACGAAAGTTTTCATTGTGAAAACCAATGACTTGTAGCCAAGAAGGCAAGTGTCCAGCCACCGCCCAGAGCAGAATCAAGGATTCAAATCGACGAAGAGGAACCAACAGAAGTTGTCAGCTTGGTTCGAACCAGTTCACCGTTCCATGTAGTCGAATCAACTGTATAAGACCAACTGAACATAATAACAAATATATTTATGTATCCTGGGGATGGTATTAGTTTTAGTCATGTCATCTAGCACTCCCTATTTATTTTTGCATTTCTTTTCACACAAAATGAGTTACACTTTAGCACCCCAAAGAGTTCAATTGTGTGAAAAGTGTTCTTCCCATG
The DNA here is from genome assembly GCA_000143925.2 of Caenorhabditis brenneri. Classification (NCBI taxonomy): domain Eukaryota; kingdom Metazoa; phylum Nematoda; class Chromadorea; order Rhabditida; family Rhabditidae; genus Caenorhabditis; species Caenorhabditis brenneri. Next base: position 248,440 of record GL379810.1, read on the forward strand.
TCGCTCTCTTTTTCCTCATCTCAAACCCATTTTTCCACCCAATTCTCAAAGCCCCAGAAGTTTATTGCTTAAAGCTTTTTGCCGTGGCTCATTCGTTTGCAGATGGTTGTCCTTTTCCCAAATCTTTTTTTTTTGTGTCAAAATATCTGAAGTGTATTCTCCCCCACAGAAGATCTCAGAATTTTGCAACTCTTTTTCTTCAAATGCACCGTAAGACACATGATGCTGCTATTACTAATAATTTGAGTCATAGTAGTACATTCCATCTCAATCCCAATTTGAATGAATTCCCTTTTCCTGTTGTGCTTTGCTCCGGTTTTCATTCTGCAATTTTCGTCTTTTTTGGTTTGCATTTACTTTGGAGTAAAAGTTTTATGTTAATTGTCTACTTCCAGAATGAATAAACTACTGCTTAAAAATAATATTTTTGAGCGTGTAGAGATGTAGTTTTTAACAAAAACAAGATTGAAGGTTAGCATTTTGCAGAAGTTTTTATTTATGATTCTGAAACTTTTTTTCCAAACGAACACTCTCCAAGTTTCAAATGTCAGAAAATGAATGTCACAGGATTCTGAGAAGTTTCTATTCCGAATTCTGAGAGTTTGAGAATTGGAATATTCCAATCGGGACTTCTGATGATTTATCATGATTTGAAAGATTTTGTAATTTTTCTAACGTTCTGAAACGACATGGCACAAATTTTGGAAAAAAATAAGGAGAAATCAATACTAGAAAAATAACAGTACTTTCGAAATATAGTTCAATCAATCAGAAGTTCAGTTTTGAAACTATAAAATTTAATCTATAAACGAATAAATAACTATTTTATATGTAGCCGTTTGTTTTTTCTCGTCATTAACATTTTTGTTATGCACCACAATATCAAATTGCTTTCCAAAAATTTGAATACCAACAACAACACGATTTTTTTGATTCACCACTTCTTTTATATTATATTTCTTGTTTATTTATTTTTTTAGCACTACTATTCGTGCGAACTTTCAGTTCCTGAGTATCATTCTATTTCTACTCTTGTTTCTTTTATGCCATCTTTATTTTTTCCGACCTCCTCTCAGTTTCCTTCGGTTTTGGGTATAAGCCGAAAATCCCCGCTGAATCCGCTGCAGAAATTGGAAGTTTGCCAGCGAAGAAAAAACCAACAGCTCGGTGAGAACGTTACGAAAACAAATTTCATTACTCCTTATGGCGTTTGATTTATTTTATGGCTGCTATCGTCAGCAGGCTCAGATCGAAGGAAAACGTAATTGTGCTACTTGCAGCAAAATTTCAAACTTTCACGTGCTACCTACTTTAGAATTTTACTCTATTCTGATCGACTGACGACATGAGGAAAAAATTAAATCAAGGTTAACTGGAGGAAGGAACGTAGGGTAGATGAAGCCTTCTAAAAAAGAAACCTTGTTACGTCAGTCATGCAGAGGCGGTCTCCATTTCAGACTTGCAAATCTTTTTTTTTCTATAATTGTTTTATCGTGAATGTTCCCATTTTCCCCAAAAAAAATCAGATCCCTTTTGGTCATCTGTGTGGAGGCGGGGGTTATAGTGCACCCTCGCAGAGAGGCTCAATTTTGTTTCATTCACAACATTGGGGTTGCGACAGATCCTAATTTGATTATTCAAACTAATTTATCTCATAGTCTCTCTTTTTTGTTTAGACTAGCAAAACAATAGATTGTAGTAGGTTTGTTGAGATTCTTCTTCTTTTTGTTTGAAAGGAAGAAAAGCAATAGAAAAAAGTAGGAAATGAAGAAGGAATGGATAGAAAGATAGACAGAAGTCTAAAGTTTAATTTTATTGGGTAAAGCAGAAGAGAAAAACTAAGATGGGGTGCTGAATTTGAGCACGGAGATACTGACACTTTCTTTTTTCTTCAACTATTGGTCACACTGGATTTTGACATATGACGTGGCATATTTGATTTGTTCCCTCTCATAATCGTTTCTTTCCCTCCAAAACTACCTACGCCCACCCCCAGCCTCTTCCGAAAAAAAAAGTAGAAATAACATAATTGCCTCCTCGTTTCATTTTAGGACAACGTTTCCTGTTTGGAAACGAGAAAACTAAGAAACGAAAAAAAGAAGAAAAAGTAGAAAAAAGAAAGAAACAAGGACATGAAATAGAAAAAAGTTGTGAGTTTTAGTTTTAGTCTTGACGCCATTAAGAAGTTTAATTTCCGAGACGTCCTGCAGGTCCAAGTCTAACAATCAGTCAATGCAATTTAGCCTGAGTCATACCCCCGACTCACACCAAAAAGAATTGCACACCAGAAGCTGAGACATTAAGTTTGTAGGAGAGGCGGTACTGGGGTCAACACTTGTCGATTAGAAATGCAACGATAGTATTCCAGTCCTCCGGCATTTTCTCACTTTTTCCCCGCCTTCTGGTATGTATCTAATTCTATTCATAAGGTTTTTCTTGTTTCAGAAATTTTATGCGTTTAGCACTACGGTAACTTGTCATGAGTTGTTTTCGTAATATAAGAAAGTGACATCTTCATATTTCCTACGATAAATGTATCAAATATCAGAGAAGATCGTGACTTTAGCATGCATATTCTGATATTTGAAACTGTTGGGTGTTACTCAGAATTGCCAACAATCTTAACTTCCTCTATCCTAATTGATAGAGCCGTCTTTCCAAACGTTTTGTGAAAAACTAAGAATATGAAAGCATCTAAATCAATCAATGTTTTGAAAAATGAACTTCTCGAGTGCTCCTGTACTGTTAAAGAGCATAGAGAATTTTTGTCATAACTTTTTCCTGAACTTGCTTCAAAATTAAATTCGCATCTTCAACTCTGAATTTATGACACGGAAATCACTCTTCTGTGGTATTAGGTCATTCCAACTCATCAATTACGCACTACAATTTTTTTTCAAAAACTCTTTATCAAAACGTTCCAGTTCTCTAACTCGCGAAGTCTGCTCATTCAAAAAACTTTGCTAGAAAACCAGTCATGAATCACCTTGTAGTTGTTGCTATAACCAGCAAAATTCGAACATTATGACGGTGTGTAGACGTTCATAAAACACTACTTTTAACGTCAAAAAAAGAAAACGACACTCGAAAAAGGCCACTTTCAATTTCAATAATCTATGAACCCCCGAGGGACCCAGGGTTCATCTGAAAAATAAAAATATCAATTGCTACTTGTTTTCTTGTTGTTTTAGACTTTCTAAACTGAGTTTCTGAAACCTCCTAGGTTATATTTTCTGCCTTGCTATAGTACCTCATTCATGTTTTATGCAGCTCTTTTTCCATACATCCTTTTACCAACTGGTCAGAATCACTACATCCTTCTTTTTCCTCCTAGTGCCTTTAACGGAATGAATTCATCATCAAACAAGTATTCAGCTCATTCGTTCGTTCGCATGCTCTTTTTTATGGATTCCACATACTCCCCCTCCCATTCATCCTCCTTTCTTTTCACTTTGGTTTATGAGTTGGAATCCATCAAGGTCCACAGAGCACTACCACTACCAGAAGAAGACGCGCGGAGAAAAAAGATGAAGGCACAAATAAATTCCATTGGATTTTTTTTTGTCTGAACATGATGCCAATGCCGGTGCCCCCAATGGCCAGGGGGCCCCACATCTCCTTCTGCCTATTCAATGAAGAATTTTGTTGGAAAAAACGTCGAACGACATCTTCGGAATGGGGCGGACGTAGGAAATGGAATCAGAATGGTGCCATTCTTTTAGTTTTTGAAAACCCTCCCAGACAAATGCGTTGGACAGCTTCTTGTGATTTTGACAGTTTTCGGAGAAGCTCACTGAACTTTTTTCATCATTCGAAATTGAAATCTCGACCCGCCTATTTTGCCACGATTTGGTTTTTTTTCAATGTGAGTCACTTAGAAAGTAAAGTCGCTTTAATCGGATTTAGACGTCGACTGCTTTTCCTCCGTATTCCAGGTTCTTATAAATTTCTGAAAAGGAAAACCGCCATTTGTTTACCTTGCAAGTGGCATAGTTTGTCAACATTAGGAAGAACTTGCTAGATACTTTTTGTGGGACCTTTTTTGGAAGTGTACTGAATATATGATAAGTTCAGAGTTGAGTGGGAAGTAATATGTGTGTTCAAAGGTAGTCATAAGAAGTAAGTATCAGGTTTCAAATCTGATCACACAATTTGAAAAGAAGTTCAGGATTTTCTCTAGAATTCTAATACTGAGGGTGAGTTATCATATGTTTTTCAATAAAATGCCACTAATGTCAAAGATTACGGTAGTCGATCATTTTGTGTTCAACTTGTGTTTTCGGAAATTTGGATCCATTGAAAGTAGGATCGAACGACAATCAGTTTAAGTATATCCGAAATCAGTAAAACGTGCACATATAGAATGGATATATATTGAAAAACTTAACAGAGTATTTCATCGAAACACTCATTTTCCATAATTTCAAAATTCATCGAATCGTGCTTTTATAGATTTGCAATCGAATGGATTTTCAAAAATTCTTAGCTTTCAAATAAGTTGACTTCGTTCAACATTTCTGAACTTCAGTCCAAAATAACAGTTATTCTAATGATCTACGAATGATTTTTACTAACCATTTTATTTTAGTGATACTTTCCGTCTGATGAACAACTTTTCGTATGACCAATCTGACATCAGAAAACCATCATTGTTTCATTTTTGAAAGCAAAAACGTAATGATTACAGATCACTGAACACGAATGAATAGGAGTGTTCAGACTATTGTGCCAGATGTCTAGGAATTACTACAATATTTCACTAGTTAGCATATCAATATGACGTTAAATATCTCAGAAAAATGTGTTCCTCTTTTGAGATTGGAATATTCAGCTTAGTCTAGTTTAATCTTTCTCAACTCACAATGACCCGTCCAACATTTTTTTGATCGAAAAGAGATGGTATCTTCTAATTGACAATTGTGGGCGAGTCTCTTCTTTTTTCAAAAAAGGTTTCTTAAAGATACATTGAAGCTCATTGTTCATTTGCGTGGTTTCTGCTTGACTGAAAAAAGAGGGTGACCCGTTCTAGATTTGATCTTTTATCAGCTCTTTTTTTCTGAAAAAAAAGTACTTCATTCATAGAATTTTAAGCCATGATGCATGTTATTAACTAGTTCAGTTGAAGTCATAGTTTCCTTGTGGGGAAGCCTTAGAATTTTTTGAGCTGAACTATTTGAGTCATAACTGACATTTTCTGAAAATTTGAGACGTTCAAGATATTCGGGTTCCAGGATTTTCCAGTTTTGCACGGAACTCATCGTTTTCAGCATTGAGTATTTGCTTAGGTTCTTGTGGATAGGTTTTTCATAGACAATTTTTCTGGAAAAAAAACAACATTGAGAAAAATAGAAATTCTTCTTGGAAGAAGTCTTAAAATAGTCAGTCTGTCGATATATATTCCGCCCACTAAACCCTAAAATATCGTTTTTCTTCTTTTCTTCTTTTTCACGTTAACTCCTTTTTCTGAGATTTTCCTAAGGCTATGGGAATCTGAGACACATGCATCATAGTTTCTATTGTATTTTGCGGCTTTTATAATTCGGTTAAATCAGCCGGCGGCCACCACAACCACATACGCACACATGTATTTTCTTGTTTCTTTTTTCGGAAATCTGCCATGAAGCCAGCTAGTTGTTCTTTTTTCTCGATTTTTCAGAAGACAGAAAAACGAAAAGATAAAAAGTGACAAGAAAATCACATTCATCTTATCAGTTGGTTTTGTAAAAAAAAGTTGAAAAAGAACAAGAAGCAACTTCAAAAAAGTTTGAGGCGCCGCATGTCATATCCCACCTCCGCCTCTGAATTTTTCTTCTGTGGCGTCAAACTGCCTGATAAATTGTCATTCTCACCAACTGACACACCTGGTGAACGCACTTTTTAATTTTGTATCTTCCTTGGTCCCCACACTTTCAACTTTTTAGTGGAACATAAATTACATGAAGCGTCACAATATTTATGCTTGTTCACTTCTTTCTAATTCCTCTTTCCAGCTTTTTTCCTATTTCTGCATATCAGTTATCTTTTTTCATCTCATTCTTTTCATACCACCCCGAAAAAAAGAATAATAGTCAAGCTTATAGCATTCGACAGAAAAAATAATTTCCGTTCCAGAAATCTTCCTCACGATGACAATTATTACCCATAATTTTTCCTTTTGGGCTAGAAACAGATTGTGTTTTTCCAAATCTTACGTTTCCAAAACACATTTTTTCATACAATTCATGATGACTAGACATCTAATCTCAAATGATCAGCTTACGGGAAAACAGTGGAAAATAAATTCACCTAGAGTTTTTATTTTCTAAATCGGATCTACTTTATCTCAACTATTTCCACAAATATTACACATCTACTTTCATTTCTTTCACAAATTCAAAGAGACATTCATGTGACAATTCATTATTCTTTCAATTCTCGAAACAATTGAGACACTTTCTAACTAAAGGATGCTCCTACTCCCACTTTACGTGTCATGTGAATGAAAATGTTCCTGCAGACGTAATTTCTCAAGAGGAGGGTCGAGTGGATAAGAACAACAACAACTTGAAAGTATATCAGGAAAACCTTTTTACATGCTCCTTCATTAAATTCCATTTTTCATTATAGATTTGTTTGAGTTGGAGTGTACAGTTAAGCTTCATTGGAATTATGAATTGTTTAAAATTCTCAATTTCTTTTTAAAATGAATCCGGAAACGTATCAGTTTCGAGCTTTTGAAAATGTTTAGAGATTCATTTTCCAAAAAAATTTTAGAGAATCATGGCAAGAAGTTCAAAAAACCAGTAGATTCTTTAAAACAGTCCTAGCCATACCCAAACGAAAGCACTCAATGTAATCGAAAATTGATTTGGAGTCATTTTTATAGTTTTCAAAATCATTCCGAGTGCCTAGCTTTACGAAAAAAAGTTCTGCTGTTGTCTCTCCATAGTTTCAAAAACCGTTATCCTTACTTTGACACGTCCACAGTTTCTGGCACATACTGTAAGAGATTTCGGTAGTTAAGTTAAGATTTTTTCCAATTTTTTCAACTTCGTTTCAGGCACTGGTCTCAGTACGATTAGACCCTCTGTAATCATGGGGCTCCCTCCTACCCGATTTATTTTTTTATTCGCCCCTTCAAAAATTTAGCAATCCATCTTGGTGCACGTCATCTTCCAACACACAAAATCAAACGAAGCACATCCTATAAACCTTCTTTGCTTCCTTCACTTCCTACCAATTTTCTAATGTACTGGCACACACTGCCATAAAACCTAAGAGGCGGATCTGAATGGGGCGTGCAAAAAAGTACAGTTTTTTCTCATCTTTTTCCTCCATTCTTTTTTTTCAATGGTGCGCGGCGCCCTTGTGCTCTCCGCATGGGCTTCATCAATCTTCTCAAATTTAGCCCTCTCCTTCTAGTCGTGGAGTGTTCTTTCATAGATTTATCTTGTGGTTTATGACTCCCCACGGGACTGATAGCAACCTGACAAGACGGACGCAGTCCGTTCGTATGTCATAGGCGGAGCACGCTCTCATAGACGACAGCAACAAAAAAGAAAAGAGCGAAAATTATCTTCTTCTCAAGTTTTATATCTCTGTTTTTTCAACTTTCTTCCACACATCTCATCTCCTACCAACAGATTGATCCGCTAGTTCTGCTACTTGCCATGCTTTCATCTCCCCCACTCCTCCTGGTCTCCCACCACCACCACTCCCGGGAGCCGTTCATTGATGAATGACGCGGGATTGGAGAAAATAGGTGTGTATTGTGTGTTACCCACGAGTCTTGTTCGCCCTGATTTGTGGTCCTCCAAAAAAATTGCAATCGGAGGTCGAAAAGCTCAGACCTTCTATGTACCTGGTCAAGCCACCGGAAGCGAGAACAGAAAAAATTGACCTGAAAAGAAAGGAGAATGTTGGGACTGCGTAGGCCACAAATTAGTGTTTGCATTTGGAATTTTTGATAAATGCGTCCTGCTGGAGTGTAATCGACCCCTATGAGGTTAGGTTGTAGGTTGCCCAAATTCCCGAACCAGAGAGGTTTTTTTGTGTGCAAGATACATAGGTCAAAATGTCTACTGCTTTCCGTAGTTTTCGTGTTAGAGTGGAAAATTTCTCAGAATCTTATGCAAGTAATTCTCATCGAAGATCTTGTACAGGAAGTATACGAACATTTTCTTGATTATGAAATAATTTAACTCTCAACTATCATTAATTACCGAGTAAAGTGAACTTTGCAAACTTTCAAAATGTTTTTTACATAAATATCTTCCAGTATATCTTTGAAACGGTCCTGCTTAGATCTTTCAACCAAAAACTGTTTTATTTGATTGATAAATGTCTCTCCATCAAGATTAGACTTAAAAATGTGGATAACAAGTGTCAACAGATTTGAAACTTATTCAAAAGCATTATTGAGTTCGAATAATCAATTACAAGTTCCAGTCACGGTTTAGTCATTCTTGCACTTCAGCCTAGTTTCGGTTCCAGTTCTATTTCTGAAACCCCACGCATTCTTACTTTCTCACTGAATGTTACCTTAATAAGGTCATATTGAGCGTTGCACGTACTGGTAGAAAAACATCTCATAGTCTTTGAACTTGGCCAGACTTGCAAAACTAGTTACCCAGTTACTCATCATTAGAACTACACCCTGAACAGAACGCACTAGAAAACATTGGAAATGAGTTCCAAAAAAGAGGAATAATTAGATGACGAGACCCGAAAGTACTTGCCCAAATAGATAGTTTGAGTCAGAAGCAGCTCCAACCCACTACCTACTACCTCAAGACCCAAACCTCGTCTCCACCTCAATTTCTTTTCTTCCGGCTGGATCTAAATTGTTACTTGGGGTGGCTCCTCCTTGTCCTCCCCTCTTGGGTCGATTCGTGTTACTTTGTTGAGTCCTCCTCTCAACACGACGAAATCAGTGTTTTTCCACATTCAATCGGTCGTCCCTATTTGGGAGCGCCCTCCCTGCCATCTCCTTCTTCTGTCGCCGCCGCCATCGTCTTCTTCCCATTTTCGTGAAGCGTACGCCGCCTTAGAAGTAGGACTGATAGAAGGCGGAGGTTTCTTTTCCTTTTTCCCCTTCTCCCAATTCTCAAGATCCCCATTCCCTTTTCCATGAAAAAACAGACAGGCACACAACCCCATACACATACATAGTCGAGATATTAAAACATTCATTTTCTTTCGCATACTTCTGTTTTAGCAGTGTGCTCTTCATTCTCTCATGAATGTGTCGGTTGTGTTTGTCTAGATCTGGCAACATTCAATTCTCCAAATTATTACTTTTCTTTTTTCCTTATTTTTTTCATATTATTTTCTCTCATTCTGTTTGTCCAGCTCATCCCTTATTTGATCCTACGGTATAAGACCCATTCCTAGCTAAACCGATAATATCGGATGACATCCAGTTAAGCTCCGTAGACAGTTTCAGTTTCTCAAAATGTTTTACAACATGACAAACTTTATCTTCATTTTCAGAGCTGCTTATCTCAAGAAACTACTGAATGCACCAGAAAGGGGGTTAAGATCAGACCCGTATTTTGCAGTCGGTCATAAGTATCCTAGTTTTTCTGCATCTTCAATAACAAACACATTGTGTTATGAATATCAATGAGCGGGCTAATTTTGGCAGCAGACCAAACAAGAAATATATGGGTAGAATGATTGGAATTTAGGTTTTTGTTCAGCTAAAAGTGTAAATAATTTTTTTTGTATTTTTGAGTGTTAATCGAAACGGTTTTGTATCTAGTAAGTGCGATTAAAGTTCTTGGCTTAAATTATCAATCAAGGTTCTCAATTTGGACGATGTTGATTCAATTGTTCGATTCATATTATTGATACATATGACAGTGTTAAAACGACTCTTTTTCAAAAGTAAGTGTTTGTAAATGTCGGCTGATAGTTCTTCGTGTGTTCTGAACCTATAGTTACCGTACTGGAGAAATAAAAATTGCTTTTGAAGAACGTTAAAATCTTAATTCAGATTGAGGTTATCAAAACTGATCGCACATATTTTGTAAGTTAGAAAACACGAGTTTGTTTTGTAAAACCTCAAGCCAAGTTTTGTAAAACCTCAAGCCATGTGTCGTGTTTTTGAAAGTTCTCTAGTCCGACTTTTAAGTTTTTTTCCCAGTATCATATTAATTGTCAAAAACTCAGTGGCTTCCAAATCAATACGCCAGGTTTTCAAATTGTAACTGTAACGATTATCAGCATAAGTTGATTGTTTGAATGAGTCTGAAAATTACAGCTTAACTTAATTTTTGCAAAAACACTCCAACTTTGAAAAATTTCAGAATTGATTGATGAAAGAACAACTTTTCAATTGTAGGTGCCCCATTCTATTCGGTTTCGATGACTTTTTTCTCAAAATGCTTACTATCGAACAGAGCAACCGTCCGGTTCCATCAGCTGGTTGTTTCTTCTCTTTTCACAGTGGAAGTCTTTTTTTTTCAATTTCACAATTATTAATATATTTTCAATTCGATATTAGGATATTTTTGCAACCAACTTTGAAATTTCTTTCGAACCGAAAAACTATGACTCAACCTTATGCAATCTGAATTGAATTATCTGAAATTAGAGCATAAAGCTCCACAAACTTTCACACGTGCAGTTGTGACCGTGGGAGACGTGGTGGCTCGAGGTGGGGGAAAAGGAATGGAGCGCACCCCGTATAACCTTATTATCACTCCCCCGAGAGCTTGAATTGAATGGCTACGTGTCCAAAACCTGACCCAAATGACACCACCCCCACTCACTCGGGAGGGCTACACTTCCTCATTGTCCTCTGCATTAACTTGTCAAAAAAGTCATGTCTTGTTGGCTGTGAATTTCTAATCTTCTCGCTTTTGTTTGACTTTTTGTCTAAAAAAGACGAACTGGTGGAGAGTGAGGAGACCCATTTAGTTGATCCTGTGCCGGGATTACCATACAACCTTTTTCTCCATTACTTACTCCGTAAGCACCGTCTGGATACAACTACGCAGTTCTCGGAATGAAAAAAAGTAGATGACAATAAATACTTCGAAACAAAAAAAATGGAGCCAGAGACGAATTGCGGGGTTTTACCATAATCCATCATTTTTGTACTTCCACTCCGTCTGACCATGTCGTTCTTTTTGCACCCCAGACATGTTTTGTCCCAAGTCAAACTACGTTTGCTTTTATATTCCCATTTTCTATTTCCATCATACTTTGACAATTTCACAACACACCTACTCAGATTGTGCGCCTTGCGCGGGCTCTTTTCCCTCCCGGTCGCCTTCAATTGACGTGTCTATTTTTCTATTTTTTGTGTCACCACCAACATTAAGTTCGCCTTTTCCTATTCCGGCTCTTTTGTCTCTTCGCCACTTTTGAGGCGTCTTTTCCTATTGTCTGAAACGTTTTTCCCCTTTTCTCAAAAACTTTTGCCACCTCTTTTTTGTTTCCCTCGCAACCCACGTTCGACCGTCATTAAATAGCCCAAGTTGGGCAAAGTCACGCCGCAACATTACTCTTCCTCACTTACTTTTCTGGTATAGAGGTCACCTGGTAGGCTCCTAGGACCCAAGAAAACATATTATGTAGAGTGACCAGGCGAGGCCAACGCACAACGTTTTGATGCATAACTCGGAAACCAACAATGGGATGAGCGATGATTGTTCAACGATGCACAAAGTCGTAGAGCCATGCAAAATTTTTGATGGTAAAAAGTGATGCCACTTTTTATAAGAGTCTAGATGCTACATCGTACTATCCTGACCCCTTTCTAGATTTTTTTTGGAAATGGCTTGCTTTCTCATATGCCTCTTGATGTGAAACACTTTGTTTTTCCATTCCTATGCAGCATTCCCATATATATCCCATAGAAACGTTTGTTTTTGCCATCCTCTCCTCTCCCGACTCACCCCTTCACCCATCCGCAGACATTTTTCATATGAAGACAGTGGTGGGTGGTGGTTGAGTGAAAATTTCGTACTTTCTTCCGTCTTCTGTTTTCTTTTTGTCTGTTATTTCAAGACAAGGAGGGAAAAATTGAAAGAAGGAACGAAAAAAACCGACAAGGTCCCAACAGAAAACTTTGACAAGAAACCGAGCCTCCCCTCACTTTCCGAAGCGTCCCGTCTTCCCGTCCCCCCTACCCCTCCTATATTCCTTCTCTTCCCGAATAAGTCTATAAAAAGCGGAGTGGGGCACCCTTTTCCACTGGTTTTCATGTGCCGACACCCCAAACACATCAGCTGCCCATTTTTCGCAACAACTTGTTCATAGTGCTTCTCGATACTTCCGTATTCTTATTTCTGCTGCGTGGCCGCCTCCCTATTCTATTTTTAACCGAAACTCTGGAAACCGTCGAAAAATGTTGGCCGGACAACACCATGTTCCAGGCATTGATTCACCTCTGATGGTTGTGCTATGGCGAGTGGCCGCTGGTGTGTTTCTGCCACTCATACCAACTATGGCAGTGTTCGGCAACGCACTGGTCATCATGTCAGTATTCCGAGAACGATCCTTACAAACTGTCACAAATATGCTTATTGTCAGTTTAGCAGTATCCGATTTGATGGTGAGTTTCTTTCTTTTTTTCTAGGTAAAAACCATTAGGTGTCACTGATCCAATGATTTTGGCAACCTAGACTAAGCAAATTTTCAAATTGTTTTCATTAATTAACAAGATTCCATCCCAAAGAATGACTAGACAAGGAAATCTTGATCAGGCAAACAAATAGAATAACACATCTTCCTTTCACCCCAGACATTACCCAGGTCCATACTTTGGTTCTGCTATCTCCCATGGGAGACTTGTTTCGGCCTTTCCAAATTTTCAAGCATAACATTATGTACCTGGTCTCTTCCCATCCCCTATTTCCTATGAGGATAATGTCCTCCAATTGTTTCTTGGTGCACTTTGACTTGCTTCAAAAACCCATGATGTCAAACAATACAAGCATGCGAATTGCACCCACGGGAATCTAGATGCAATGCGTCTTACGCAGATAATGCGAACACCAAAAATCTTTTGCAGAAAGGAAAAGATGGGAGAAGATTGGGCTATCAAAAAAACCAAGATGTTGAAAAATTTGCTTGACGTCATTTCTTTTCCGCAAAGTTTTGTGTTTTGGAAGGGAGATGATTAACAGTCCTGTTTTTTTTTTCGTTAGGAATGATGAAAAGCCAAGAATTAAGGGTAGCACAGATCCGTTTCAAAATTATAGGTTCCCACACTTTCCCAGAGTCACAGAATCACATGAGCTGAAAAGTTCTCAAGAAAATTTTTTCCAGGTAGCAATTGGCGTGATGTCATTTGGTGTATATTATGAGTGGAACAGTTTCAAATGGGGACTGGGTGCATTTTTTTGTCACGTGTATCAAGCGTTAGATGTTGCTTGCTCAACAGCTTCTATACTCAATTTACTCGCTATTTCATTAGATAGGTATGTTTCCTTTGCTCTCTTTCTCGATCATCCCTCAGTTTCCAGATATATTGCAATAGGTCATCCAATATCATATGCTCAATACGGTGCACGAGGTGGTCGTGCAATGATTTCGATCACAATAGTTTGGGGTGTGAGTATAGCGGTTGCTCTGCCGCTTCTTCTAGGAGTGAATCCGATGGAGAACGATGTGAGTTGTTGCAAAACCCCGAAAAAACACTTGCATCCATCCCGGGGAGGAACCCAAGTTGAGAAGCGCTTCTGACGTACGCAGTCCACACGTCAAACTCAAGCAAAAAACTCTTCATGATAGATTACTTTTTCCGGAAAGAAAAAAGAAGAAGACTAAGGAAATAAAACAAAAAACAACCAAGATTTTTCTGACTGAAACGTCGTTTTTCTTCCAAAAAGAATGGGCGCGTGGGACAAATGATTCTGCAAAAAACTTCACAATTTATTATTTCCAACCATATTTGTCAGAAAACTGAGAATAAAAAAGACACGTGGCGGAAGAAAAACCATTTTGTGTCAAAACTCAATTAAACCAAGTTCGGTGGTCCGAAGAGAGGAGTGACAGGGTTGTAAGTACTAATTAAATTGCCAATGGAAGACGACGGGGCTCCGCAACCATTCTCTTTTTGTCTCACGACCCCCCAAAAACAAGCAGCACATAAATGCACAGTGACATCACTATGAGTCACATTGGAATGGTCTTAAACCGAATTAGGCGATCTAAAAAGGCCTCAATGCCTAAGTCTATAATTGTATCAAAACGTGTCTAGGGTGTTTTGAATGAAAACGGAAAAACAGAAAACCGTAATATTTTTGGGAAAGTGGGATTAATTCTATAGAACAGCAGGGAAACTTGAAGGAACAATGAAAATGGAATGTATGTTTCATGGAGAAACAGTTGCAGAACATCTTCAATCCTAATTATTTTCAGCAGTGCGAACTGGCAAATCCATACTTCAATATGATCTCATCGATATTTTCATTTTTCATTCCATGCATTGCCATGATCATTTTGTACACAATCATTTTCCGGAGGCTACGACAACGGGAAAGAGCGAGGAGTTTGAGGCAAGCACAGAGGAGTGAAACTGATAAGGTTACTTATAGTTCAAAGGTCTTTTCTACTAATTTTCTTATGTTTTCAGATCAGTTCAGCGCTTCTAGGTGGTGCACAGATTGCACGACAGATGGGAAAACACTTCAAGAACCGAACAGATCAGATTTTATTGGAGATTAGTTTTCAGGTTAGAAAATCGATTCAGAAATCAAAGAATTGAAGTTATTACCTAAAAGGAGAATTGAAATCTAATAATCAATCACCAATCATCATCTTGTTATTTACACCATTCATGTGTTCCGTAGAAGCTTCCGAGAGATTGGTCAGACCTGTCAAACACACCAATTTTCGTTGTATATTTGGTTTAGAGAGCCTTGCTTACTAACACAAGAATTTATCGCTGGAGCCCATGTCTGAATATGACATTTACAAGAATTAAATTTATTCAATTACCAGAATCATAGTGCAGAAAAAAGAAAAAAAAAGAAAAAGAGACAATGTCGTACATATTGCAGACGTCATCGTTCCCAACTATGTCAGAATCGTCTGATGATGGATCAACGATCTCTCCAATGATCAACTCGTTCAATAATTTTCTGCCAAAGAAAACCACATATCCCAGTACATCAATACCGGCTATTCCAGAATGCGGGTCAATGCCTAACTTAACAATCATAGAAAAACCAGGTAAATTATTGAGAATTAGAAAAAAAAACGAAATTTAAAAGTTATTTCCAGAAGAAGAAAAAGACATTGAACTGTCTATAATGGATCTCCGGGACACCGTAGAGATGCTTGATGACAAATATTCATCAGCTATGATAACTAGGTAATTAAGTATTTAGAACAGTGTCTAAACGTTTCCCTTAAGCTTTCAAACTTCCAGATCCTTCGGTGAGGAGCTAGAAGAAATCCTCCCTTTCATCGATGGGTCTACTAGTGTAAAGCATTCCAGGGAACAGTTGCACACAACTAGGTTTATTATTTTTTCAGTTTTCAATTTCTAATTTTTTTAAACCATTTCAGATCCAATACGAGTACTACCAGACTTCTTGATGTAAAACCTGAATTGAGGAGTATCAGTGTACCCAGTATTCAGGATGAGAAGAAGATCAGTCAAAACTCAACTCAGGTGCCGTTTGCTCATCAGAACGGAACAAACAAACAAAAGCTGTTACCAAACCCAGGGCAGTTGATGAAGAGCAAATCAACTACATTGTTGAAAACCAATGGGTATATGGATACTGATTCTCTCAACAATAATAGGAGTTCTCACAAGAGAAGTCTAGCAGATCTATTACCACACGATGAATTTTCTTTCTCTGATTCTATGCGGGTGTACAAGAACCGACTATTCAAAAGGTGCATTTTGGCCGATTGTAACTAAATTAATCAATTTTTTTCCAGTTTGAGTAGAGCGACGAGTGGATGGAACAAGCCGAGGCCGTCAAGGCATATGGTGAAAAAAGCCACTAAACAAATGAGGAGGGAACACAAAGCTACAGTAACCCTGGCAGTAGTTTTAGGTATGAAAAGTTGGATGAAAAGTTCTGAATGATAATTTGAATTTTTCAGCTGTGTTCTTATTCTGTTGGCTTCCATTCTTCATTCTCCACCTCAGTAACTCAATATGTCTAATTTTGCACCCAGATAGTGATTGTGTCGGGTTTCTTCCACTTTATCTTGCTACATGGCTGGGATAGTGAGTTTCTAATTTATTTATTCAAACCTTATTTCGAAAAATTTCAGCCTCAATTCTTCTCTTAATCCATTGATCTACACAGTATTTGACCAAAGGTTCCGAAACGCCTTCCGGAACATTCTTTCATGCGGGATATTCAAAAAGAGATGATCTCAACCTTTTTCACTCTTAAATGGAAACTATATGTGTCACTGATTACGTCATCATTTTTTTCTATCAATTTCCCGAATTGTTGAAATTTATCAGACTCTTCAATTCTATCATGTAAATTGAATAAAACAGATTTTCTCAAAAATCTTCAGAGTTCAATTGCATATTGACTCCTATCCAATTACATCTATGTCAAAATCGTGCTTTCATTTTGAAGTGTAAGAAAACGAAATGGATACAAAAGAACAGAACATTATTGTCTCTTTCTCCATTTTGGAGAAATGTTTTCTTAATTCAATACTAGGAAAGTGAGTGAACGGTGTCTGGAATAGAAAGATTGTTTACATTTGGCGGAGTTAAGGTCATGTTGTTTATGTACTGGGGGCTTCCGGTCAACTTAGACGGAGGTCAGGTTACATGTAAGAAAAGTTCGAGATGGTTCTTGAACATCATCACGAATCTCAGGTTTTTAGGGTGTTGCATAAAAAATGATCTTTAGGAGAATTAACTGGATAAAAAATTGAGAGCAGCCTGGTAAGTTTGAAATGTCATGAAAAAAATAAATTCTGTAAAGACTGAAGCAGATAAAACACAAGCGAAAAAACAGAAAATCTACAAGTTTTAGGATACTACATTTGGCTGATTATATCAAATTAAGCAAACAAGATGTTTTCCCAGGAAATTTGCTAAATGCTCATTTTCTGATAAGATCAGTTACATTGGAAAACCTACTGGCAGTCCCAACCGGAGCCCCAAACTCAAAAACTCGGATTAAAACTCAAAATTCATAGTCATTGCTTGATTGCCATTCCGATTTCATTCACACTTCCTGGAAATGATATTTGCCAACTCACGAATTAGCTGGCAATCTGTCTCCCGTATAACAGTCTCACGAGGCACAGTGTGGCCAAGCCTGACATGGTTTTTGCACGCCCGTAAGTTTTTTGTGCGCGCATCTCCATTACCTCCCCCGATCAAAAATCGAGGTGTCGTAGCCAAATTGCACGCAATCGAAATTCAACATCTCAATTTCCCGTCACTACTCCCGCCCTAACAGCTGCATTTCCTTGCTTACCCTGTTGCCACACACTATTGACATTACGGTAGAAACTAGAAAAAGGTAGAGGCAAAACCGAACGGTAGCCTTCCCCCTCCCCTTGAGACGTTGAGATTGACACCTAGACTAAGAGCGACCACCAGCCGCTCAACACCTCTTAGGACTGCCTTTATTTGGGTGGCCGGGAGCAGTGAAAATGTGTGTATGGTATGCCGTGGTTGTACGCGGCTTGCACGCACGTGCGTAATCTGAGTCATTCTATTCTTTTCGAATATTTCCGGATTTGTCCTTACCCGCATTCCAATCCAATACTTCATTTATTCTCTTACGTTCCTCAATTAACATCATTTTTTGTTCAGGCGTGTTCGTTTGCGGGTCAAGAAAGATTTCACTCAGAGCCAACTGATGAGACTGCTACTCTTGTCAACCACTATATACACAGGTAGGTTTTAGTCAACATGCTCAGATTCCAAAACTTTCCATTTTCAGTTTCATTATGTTGTCAACTGAAAGACTTCTTGCCGTGCGTGATGCAACTTAGCGCCCAGAAGGTAAAACTTGAAGTTGATTTCTGAGTACTAAATTTCTGTTTAGGTGGATTTCAACATGAACCCAATTGAAGTGGTATTCAATATTACAACAGAAGCAAAACTGATGCACACTTGCAGGTATGCTACAGAAATTTTCATCAGTATCTTAAAAAAAAACTTTGTAGGACGTATAGCAGGATTCTTCCATGTTTCGACCAGAAAATGGTTCAATGTGGAACTCCAGCTGAAAAATCTCAATTAGAACGGGGAAAACGGTTGCATACATATCTCTGTGCTCCATTTTCTCTTCAGCGTCAGAAGATCTTTTTGAGACGGAGCAAGTGCATTCAAGAGGTTTTAGCAGAACCACAAAACTCGGATTGTAACAGAAATGATACAGTATTTGCTGAAAAACTGCAGTCCTGCAAGTAAGTTAGAAATTTTTGTGCGATAACTGAATTGCTGGGTTTTTAGAGAAATGTGCACTCGTCCAGACTGTCTGACCAAAATAGAGCTGTCTGAAGTTTCCACATGTACATATATCAATATTGGTAGAAAATGTACGACTGAAGCCGCACAGTTTTTTGGTCAAATGCAACAGGTCAGTTAATTTTTTGATTAATAATGTTTCCATTATTCCGTTCTTAGGTGCTTACCAACAAAGAATATCCAATGCAATGTCAATATGATCTGAGTCGTAAACCGGAAACTGAACTGAGAAAAGGGCTTCCCATAGAATCATTGATTGCTCAGACTACATCTTCTACAACATATGTGACAGTACACCCTCCAGAGCTTCCACCAGTCATTGATGGAGTTATCACCCGGACTAGCCTTCCAATAATGAGAAGAACCGATCCGAACTCAAAATCCAAGCCGAGACCAACAGTTTCACAGTCTTCTGGACCTGTTATCAAAACTGTTATTGTTGACGAGCGAGGTGCACCCGTAACACCAAGAACAACCACTCAACGTCCAAAAATTGTGCATAAGTTCTTACCAAATCCATATACCACAAAAAATCCAAATGCGTTGAAAAACGACGTAGTGAGAACTACAAGAACTATAATCCCAGCTGGTCAGACTCAAACCTATGTTCCTTGGAACTACAAATCTGATGCAGTACAAGTAAGAAAACCAAAAAAATCATCCATAGACTATTTTAAATTCTAGGTGTCTACGTTATCCAGTCTCTTGGCTCCTGTGAAACCAACCGAATCAGTACTCTCTGCTCCACCAGTTGCTTTCAAATTTAACATGCCGCCAGAACAAAACACCACTCAACCATTCAGAGTGGAAATCAATTGGCATGATGATAATGTTAAAGAGGAGCCAACACAAGCTCCTGGAATGGTTTGTTGTTATTTTCTCTTCATCTAATTTCCTTCTTGTTTTTTTTCAGTATGCTTCCCCATGGTTCCTGAAAACACAGTCCTATCAGCCACCGGAAATTGAGTTCGCACCAACAACAAGCACTGCGCCGTCATCACCAATGGAAGCTGTAAACCCATTGCTGAACCAGTTGAAATCCAATTCTCTTAACTTCACGGAACTCGGAAATCAGGCAAACAACTACTTTTCGGCGGCATTAAGTGCGTTTGCGGAAACAAAGAAGGAAATGGCACACAATGACCCATGGAGGACATTAATAGGTTGGTTTTCATCGAAAATATTTACGTAAGAGAAAAGTGCTCATTGGAATTTGAACTGTCATTTCTGGTCTGGTAGGGGGTGCCCTGAGATTTGAAAAAGTTTATGGAATTCTTTGACAATCAGCAAGTTTTTTGTTCGCGTAATATATTTTTCTTGATGAATCACTGTTCCGAAGATAACTACTAACTGTTCATTTATCTCAACAACTTTCGAGAAACGTGTGAGCAACGATGTTCATCTTTTGAATACCTGCTATAGGACAAATTGAACATAGAGAGTTATTTCTTCCGAAAACTAAACTTGTTCCAGATGCCGTAGCTCCAACCATTCACAAATTATCCCCTGAAATGATACCCCGAATTCGAGAAGAAATCAATCGAATTCAACCTCAACGTAAAAAACTGTGAACAAACATTGCCAATGACCCTCCATAACTTATGCCATTTATTTATTGTCTTTCATTTTTATTTGTCATTTTTTTGGTTCTCCCATCATCTTACCTGTTTCATGATATTGATAAATATGCTCATTTTTACAAATTCAAACTTTTCATTTGACAGGAATTAATATTACAAGACAGTGAGAATGGAAAAGTATATATGTATATGCGACCCGCAGAAAAATTGTCAACTAGAACCGCTGGAGCAAAAAAGGGAAAAATGGGAGTCAAATGCAATTCAAACAAATAATAAGGCAAAAAATCACAAGAGGCTTACCGGTAACTCAGAATAGAATCTGATGGATTGCGAAGGATATCGGTTTGTTTCATAAAAGACTATGAAAGCTTGTGAGAGGAATCGGATCACCAAAATAACAAAGTACAATTTACAGAAATATGAACTGAATGAATCAGAGATCTATGTTTAGACCTTTGTTTCGCAACAATCACTCAGCATCACGTATTTAACGCTATTTGAAGAACTAGGCATTGCAGATGAGGTTGAAGGACAATTGATTGGAAGCTCGGCAAGAGTAACATGCTGATTGGTGTATAAATGATTGGTAGCAAGAAGTGGTGTCGTTACCATCTCATTCTGATAGATTGGATATGCTTGGTCGTGATGTTGTAAGTTCAGATACCTGGAAAAGTATGTTTGATAATAGGGGTGGATGGAAAGAGTCAGGGACAGGTCACTCAAATTGTTTCATGCCGAACAAAGCTTATACAACTTTGTCACAAACCTAAGAAAACAGAAAAGATTGTTTTTTAGAATTTCTTCAAGTTAGTCGAAGTCGAAAGTATTCAAGTTTCGTTTTTAGTACGTTAACTGAAAATGTTTTGAAACTTCTGAGCAATAGGCTTGATTGACAGTTTTGGAAAACTCTCTCTTGGACTTCAAAGCATTGCATTTTGTTTTCATTGCAATATCAAAAATAATGTTCTCAAGATTTTTTTTCAACACTTATGGCTCCATATCACCACAACCAAAACAACACAAAATTCGTATCAGAATGAACCATCACACAGTGCTCAATATTATGTTAAAGCGATAGGGAGGAAACAAGTATAGTGCACACCAGTAAGTTTCAAGTTAATGACCATTTTCAAAATGAATATTCCACACCAACCCAGATGGATAAGGGAACAAAAAGTAAAACAAGCAGCACCTACTACTTACTCGCTCATAACCAGCATGTAACTGTGAGCGATCGTATCCTTCCATATAGTTCACCAGGTTTGGAATGAGAGTAACGAGTTCACTGAACTGAGGTCGTTCTGCTGGATTTGCCCTCCAACAGGCCAGCATCACATCGGTGTATCTGAAAATTTTTGATAAGTTCATAACTTTCGGAATTGCGACTAACAGTCTGTCTGGACAATATGGTGGCTTAGTTAAGCGGTTTGTTTCTGACTCCTTCAACCATGGCAGAATTAACGTCCAACTCGTCATTTTACTGTATGGGATTGATCCCCGAGTGAATAACTCCCAGATTACGACTCCAAACGACCAAATGTCCGATGTGATGCCAAACTGCAAAAATTTCATCTCAATTTGTTTTTGCCAACTATCATGTTTCATTGGTTTCGAAATACGATTCATATGTAAATGCGACAAACTAGACACGACTGCGTTCAAACAATACTTTACTCCCACTCCTTCTCAATTTTCTTCCTTTTCTTCGCACTTACCCCGCTCTCAATGATCTCCGGCGGGAACCAGCGAACTGGTAAATCTCTTTCGGTTATTTGAACATACAACTCCGTCTCCGTGTCCACCTTTCGGCACAGGCCAAAATCAGCGATTTTGACACGAGAATTGCTATCAAGCCTGAATATATGAATTCGTGATTGATAAAAACGATTTGATACTCACAAACAGTTTCTGCAAGCCAGATCACGATGAATGTACTTCTTGGAGTGAAGATATTGCATTCCACTCGCAATATCATAGGCAAATGCAAACAGGTCTCTCATGGTGATTCTGTTTTCTTCATTTGAAATATAAGTTCTCAAATCTCCTTTTGTCATGTACTCCGTCACAATGATAGGAAGGTTTGACGAGTCGTCCAAGGCAACACCAATCAGTTTCAGGATGTTTTGATGAGAGAAAATTGACATCGTTCTTGCTGAAAAAGCAGATATTCTTGCAAATCATATTCTGTTAAAACCATACCTTCATCGTAGAACTCAGAAATTTTACCATCCTTGAGATATTTGCAGACAACTTTCTCTTCATGACTCTTCGAAGGGATGTATACAGCTTTGTAAGCAACACCATAGTTTCCTTGACCAACCGGGTCTGCTTTGTCGATGTGAAGCTGTTTGAAGTCAATTTTGAGATCTTGTGGCATACTTCTGCAAGTAACTCAAGATAAAATTCAGAACAACAGAAAAGATGCAACCGCGCTCCAATGCCAAACATTGAAAGCAGACGAAAGAAATGTTTCGAAACACGTTTTCTGTTTTTTTTTTCAACAGACCGTGTTTTTTTTCAAAATTCAGTCAATTACTTATTAGGAGATTTACCTGAAAACTTTGACATAGTTGTCCCCAGTCATTGTGAGTTGAATTTGTCTTCCGTGATGTCCATTGTCATATTCATTCACTGCTCTCTCCCCAAATGGTGCCCTAATATGGGTCTTTATCCTTGGGAATCGATTCCTCATGTAGTAAACAATAATCACCACAATCAGGATGATAGTCATCACGGAGATAACCGCAATCGCAACTTTCCATCCAGGACTGCTTCCCTTGGAACCATCTGCTTGAGCATTCTTGACATCAGTTTGAGTTCCTCTATCTGCTTGCTGGTAATCAAACGGGAACGAGTAGTTTTTATCTCCAATGATTCCGCTCAAATAAACTTGTTTGCATGAATCATCGATGACATCATCCGCACCAGTGTCGCATTGAATACTGGAACGAAACCAATTTATCATTTTGATTCAGAATATTATAGTTACCTTGTAGAGTCTACTACAGTAACAATGCAATTTGTTCCACAAGCGTTGAGTTTTGGATTTTTCAAAGCGCGGAATCCTTCTACAACAGCAGTGAATCCGGAGTTATTGTTGTATTTGTGTATCTGAAATTTGTTTTTAAGTGTTTTTTCAATCTTCGAAAAATTTTCTTACCCAACGCATGCTAGGAGGACACTCATATTTTAGATTATTCTTGCAGTCAGCTACTTCAATTCCAGTGATCGTGTGAGAAACATCTTCATCAGCACACCAGGAACAGTCTAGTGTATCTTGCCATCCTCCGAGCTTGAGTGAATTGCAGGTAGGGTACAGGTCCTTGCAAGAGACGATCACACTTTGCAACTGAAAATGATAAATTAAACTCGTTGGACGGTTTTCAAGCCATGACTTACCCCTTCAACAGTGTTGTACAACAATCGATCATCCTGAATTTTGGAAATGGCGAATTTTCCAGGAATCGAGATATTTGCTCTCCAATTTGGTGTGAACTCGGCGCTGTCAGATGCGGTGAACTAAAAACTGTTTGGTGAAGTTTGTTCATATTAGGATGTTTAGTTTCAACAAGCAAGGTTTTTATGAACTTCTCAATAACTGTTAAAAAATTCGATATCATAGCCTAGTGATCGAACAATATTTTTGAATTTCGAAACTTTTTTGAATCAGCTGGAAACAATTCTTACCCTAACAACTCCGGCAATCCCTGTGTCTCCAGAAATAGCAGCAAAGTATGATTTGCCATCGATCATTAATGAATCGAAGTTTTGCCAAAATGGATATGGAATCCTGAAAAAATGTCAACTTTGCTTTTGAATTTCATACAATTCCCGTACTTCATCATCAATTCTCCTTGAAGAACATTGTAATCCTCCAGCCATCCATACCGGTAGCTGTCACTTTTTGCCTCATGAAGTTTACAGTTGTCCAACGCTTGATCTCTCTAAAAAACATGAAATCGTGTTTCATAAAGAATCGAACAGAAAACAACTTACCCCATACCGGGCGCAGAGTGTAGGAGATGATTCATCGTCAAGTCGGCTGAAAATCAAACAGCCCTTCTTTTTTCTCATCATTTCGAATATTGTTGGATATTTGCATATGTTGATTTTTCCAGCATTTTCTGAGAACTTTGTTTCTTGGCAAGTATTCCAAACAGTTGTGAACCGTTTCTCAAGGTTTGCAACTTTGAACCGGCACATTACATGACCCTGTAAAAGAAAATTATTGAACCACAAAAATCCTAGGGGATGTACCATAGATGTCATATTGAACATGATCAAATTGACTTGTCCATTGTCACTGTCGTAAACAGCCGTTTCACCCCGAGAACTCATGTTTTTGACTGAAAATTCCAGTATTTGGGATACCCATATTTTAGGTTTAAGCTTACATTCTTGATCGCATCCCACTAAGATTGAAATCTTCGATGCCAAATCTGGAGTTTGGTCAGCTGAGCACATTCTGATGACTTTTGTAACAGTAACATGGTTGTTCGAGTGATCATGAAGAAACATTTCAGGTTCAAAGATTTGCGTGGCTGTGGTGACAAAATATACAAAGCCTTCTTTCTCAAAACTTGTCAAGACAAGATTGTTTTTGATGAAACTTGAATCAGCATGGTAGGCAACCGGGATCACGAGTCTGCAAGCAGAATATTTTTTAAATCCGTTTGGAACGTTTTTCCATACCCATTATCCTGCGCATTGTATCTCAAAATCATCATCCTATCTGCTCCCTCTACGTTCCTGAACGAGATCGCTAACATCAATTGTTCCATATTCTCCATTTTGACTGCTGATGCACTTATTATCTCGCTTATTTTTGGTTCATCCTCGTTCAGTTGGAGTGTTGAACACGATGATGTTACCCCGGAATAGGTGCACAGTCCACAGTTGGCCTCATCACAGTAAAAGATTTCTGATTTCGAGAACAACTTCAATTCGAGGAACTTAGAGCGAGGCTGCATATCCAGAGCGACATGTCCCACTGTTCTACCTGGAATACAGGGGAATAAATAAAAATCAGCGAAAACTGGAACAAAAATTGCTTGAAAAACAATGACTTACGTTCTTCGTCGTTCTCGAACACGTGGAACTTCGATTGGGTTGCAACAACAAGAACACCAAAGCCATTTGTGACTCCAAGGACCTGAAATGGAATTGTGATGTTTAACAAATTATGAGAAAACTTTTGATTTCTGATTATGATCTGAAGTTGGAGAGTTATTCAATGTAAACTTTGTTTCTTTTTTGTAAAAGAGCAAACGTGTTAAGTGGAAAGTTAGAAAAGTGACATTTGATTCTTTCAACTACTAATCCTAAACTTCAGGCATACAAAACTCTGATTTTATTGTTCCATTTACAAGGTTCATTTTCGAAACTCACATTCTTATTTTGCAGCTCATCCCTTGATACATAGACTCCATTACTATTGAATTTCCCATTGAGTTGCCCATCAACCACTGTCGTGAAGCAGACCAACAGCACCAAATAGCGCAAGATGGAACTTTGAGTGGTCAGCTCTTTCGCCGAAATTTGCGACGAGCCGAGTACCATCATTAATTATCCGCAAGACATGCTGTTGTCCACCTGAAATCGAAGAAAACTGTCATCTAATTGTTCAGGAGAATTTGATGTTGCGGAAAAAAAGAGGAAGAGGACGATAGAAAATAGAAACAGAGAGAAAAGAAAGAAGAAAAAGAAAAACGTTGAAAAATTGAAACACTTGTGACTTTTCACATAAATTCTTTCTCTGCTCTTTCATTTTTTTTTCATGTTTTGTGCAGAAAAAAGAAAGCGTATCAGTTGGAGCTGAAAAGGGTTGCTCTCCCAGAACGACAAACACTTCTTGACTATTTACAGTCGTAATCACAAACCAGAAACATCAAACTTTTCCGGTATTAGGACAATTGTAGACATAATTCAGTCACTTATGGGTCTCAGAGAAAAGGAGGAGGGAATGAAAAAACGAGTGGGAGCGAGGGGTCCGAAATGAAGATGAGACCGGAGACATGTGTCTCGCTATACAAAAAACTCGGAAAAAAGAGACTCTCTGCGACTTATTTCGCAATGATGAGGGAGTGGAGAAACAGGGAAGAACAACTCTACCAAGTTTCTGTGATGAAAGACAGGCACATAGACTATCGAACAATTATGTAAAACGATTGAAAAAGATCAGGAAAGATCAACTCGTAAAATTGGAGGTGTCTGTGTCGAAATCTTCAGGAATCGTTTGACTAGAAGCCACAGAAGAGGAAGAGCAAGAGGACAAGAGGCAAACAGTTGGTTGTTTCTGCTATATTCTATTCCACTGGGACCTGGGGCACGATAAAATTTTGTTGAAATTTTTAAATTCTAAGTCGGATCACTTCTGGAACACATAGAAGATGTTGGTTAAAATAGATAATTTCATAGAATTACCTAGAAATGTTGGCTTGGTTCAAAGTAATTTAGTGTGATGTTTGTGAAAAGGATACCTGGATTTTCAAAATTTCATTTTTCTGAGTACTTCTAGATTCAAAAAATCTTAGAATAGTTATACGTAGAGAGGAACTTCAGAAATGCAAGTGAGAGAGAGTTTTAGGGTTGTCAGAATAAAAAATGCAGGAAATGTCCTGTTTCGGGAGTTGGAAGAATTTCGAAATATTGTTTTACTGTAAAAACACTTTTGAATAGGGGTCGAAAACAAAATTTTTAGAATTCTCTCTTTCAATGTAACTGCATTTTGATGACTTCGGGAAAAACGGTATTCGAAAAATGAAAAGTAATAAAAACTGGACGTTTTCATCAACGACCTGAGCCTCAGAAGTACATCGAAAATTTCACTATCTGTTGTTCCACGAATTCTGTAGTAGATAAAAAATGGTTGAAACTCCAAGTTCTCCAACTGTTCAAACTTTGTCTCTGAACCAAACTACGAGAAAACCGGAACAAAACTGACAATAACAGAAATGCTCAGACGAAACCTTCTAAAATTGTTTATATCAATTTTAAACAAAAACAACCATTGAAGTTTTTGGGTCACATGAGTATACAGCTTATCACAAAGGAGTTCAAGACACCTCACATGAACACATAAAATATTCCCTCCTCAAATTCATAACTTTCTGAAAAAAAACAACACCGTGTTTGCAGTGTTCTAAAAAACCAAAGTGATTTAGAGAGGCTTAACTTCACTAAACTCAACAGTTGATAGTAGAATTGGGAAAAAAAGAATTATAATCATGGGGTGGCAACGATTGGCGGTAAATGAGTCATGAGTGAAAATGGGAGGAAAGACAGGAACATTGACCAACTACTACTGATCGACCCATTTCCGATGACGACGATTCTTTAACAATCGTTTTGTTCTTTTTTGGAAAACGCATGGTAGGAGAAAAGAGATAGGGAAATTGTTAATTCTTGTGAGGTAGTCTGATTTGATAGTGATGTCACTTTTTTGATATCAGAATGATCTTTTTTCTATACATTTGGAGTGCATGTGAAGTTGCAAAACGGGTTGAGGTCAACTAGTCACTTGGAACAACCTATGGTCTTATTTTCAGTCAGAAAATAGGCTTTTATTCAAAAAACTCGGGGAAGACAACGTAGGCACTTAATTGCCTTTTTCCTACGTCAAACCTTCACAGAATGTTTTTTTTTTCAGACAAACTTTTTTTGTGGACTGGTGCTTGTAGTTTTTGTTATTCCCTCTCTCAAACACCAGGAAAAATATTGAAGTAATGAAAACCATACAAACCAATTTCTCACAAAAAGCGGACATCATCCAAAATAGAAAAACAATGGCTACAAAAAGTTGTCGTCTGAACACAATGCTCAATACGGTTGGTGCGTGAGAGCAGGGTTAAATGTTTAGATTGAGAGTTGAGAGGAGAAGAACGAAAAAAAAATGGAAAGCAAAACATCGAGGGTAGCGAAGGTTTCGGGAGAGGCCGTATAGGAAGGAGAGAGGGTACGCTTTAGTGCTATCTTCAGTGAGACCCAGACATACAATGGATCTTTCGGCCAACAGGCCTTCAGCGCAATGTCTGTTGCGTTCGTTCATCGATTGAATCATGAGACACATAATCATGTTAAGCGTTGGGTGTTGAACCTCTCCCTCTTACCATTCAATTCAACCGCATATTGTCAGTACGTGTGTCAACGTGCACTCCGATAGGTGTTTATGTGTGTCGTATGAAATTAAATGAATTGGGAGAACTATTATTAGAGAAGAAGATAAAATTGTGACGTAAATTGTTGAAATTGATGGCTGTCAGTGGGTAGTAAACTGAACAGTAGAATTGATAAAATATGTTTTTTATGATTTTAGTTAACTTTTCCAAAATTTTTGAGGTTGTTCCAGTACAGTTCATTCTAGTTTGGAGGAGGGAACGAAACTTTGAAAAAAACTCGAAAAAGTCATGAATATAGTTTTTGAGTAGCTCAAACGTTTTCAGATTTTCAGATTAAACTGAAACTTGTTGATATTGGTACGCGTTCCACATGTATACATTTTTTTTAATTTCTCCATTTTTTTGTAAGAATACCTATGCTGGGTTCCCCATCAAACAGCGTTTACTAGTACATATTCCTGGATCCAACAGAAAGTATCTCCAAAGTAATATTTTCAAAAAAAAAAACATAAATGCCAAACCCGAAATATAATGATGGCCTAAATCGAAAGAACGTGTTTGAAAGAGATACATACGTTTGCCGATGATTTGCAAAGGAAGCGAGGGAGAATAACCTTTCATGTTTGCCTTCAAAAATATTATCGCTGGCAGACAAATATGGAATCATAGGAGGAAAGAATGGTTTATGAATGAGACATAGACAAGTTCAAGTTTGGTTTCCCGCACAATGAGGAACGGTCTCTTGACCTGATGCTTCCTATGATATCAATACACACAGAGTCTCAAGAGGCTCGAGAGAAGGTACAAGTACTTGGTCTGAGATTGATCTTCAAAGTTGAAAATTGCTAATGTGCTAGTTTTAGAGTTATTCTAGTAATTAGTCCGTGAAGTTTAAAATTGTATAAGGTGCAAATTTTAAGCCACAGTTTCAGTCAAGAAGTTATGTCGGGAAGATTTTCGCGCTGATGAACCTTGCTGAAAAAATCGCCTGAGCCTCAAAAAAGTCTCAAAAAACCGTCAATGTGTTTCAGTAATGTCGATATTATATTGTTTCATTCTAACAGTGAAATGATGGCTCGCGAAACTCGCCCAGTCTGGAAAGTCTGAAGTTTTCAGGAGAGTTTTCGCGAAAGTGTAGAAACTGAACGAAGTTACCGGAATTTTGTATTACTTGACAAGTTCTCAGTTCTCAGTTTATCATTCTCCACTTGGATCACGTTTGACCGGATTATAAAAAGGTTGAAGTCAAATCGACAACAATACTTCTATTGAACGACTGATTTTTCAGAGACATGCGTATAAATCATACTTCATTTTAAAAACTATTAGTTTGCATGTTCATATACATTCGATTCAGTAATCGTTGAATTTTCTGAATGAACTCTCAAAACGATCACGGTATTTCCCAAAAGTCCCCAGTTTTCTTCTGCTTCCTCTATGCCCTATGAAAAATCTAAATCCCCAAATTTCAAAATTTTCGCATCATTCATTCAAATTAGGATTTGCAACACAAGATCAATCACATCCTAGATTATAGTTTATCCACTTCTGACTTAATTCATTATCAATGAATGATGCTAGATTTTGGAAGCTGATCCTTGTCTGAGAGTGTTTCCCCTCATATTCATTCATTTCGAACAAATGAAAAAGGGCGATATCAGAGAACAGTTTTAGTTTTAATCTCGTAAATTTGCATTTTCTGAATTTCCGGTCAAACTCGAAATGGATTTTGAAGATGTGTTCGTCTACTGGGCCTGATATATAGGATAGATACTACATTGAAATTTTACTTAAAATTTTGGAAGTCAGAAAAAGTACGAGTTCCTGAACAGATGTATGAGGAGATTGATCCTCGACGAAGAGGAAGTGATCGTACGGCACCAAAACATGAAAAAATGGAAAATATTTAGTGAATATCAACACATTTTTTTTTCTACAGTATCAAAAACATTTAACCAATTTCGAGTGAATAATTCCCAGATACCGCCTGAGAAGCCCCGAGTGGGCGACAAATTTAATTAAATTGCCCAAAAATGTTGAAAAACTCGGAGACACATTTTAATTTATAAAAGAGAAAGCCTCACTCCTGTGGTCTCGCAAAGAAATGCCTTTGCGTGGTTGACACTAAATTGAGTAAGTGCGTCTTCTCTGCAAAAAATTGAATTCGGTATTGCGAAACCACACACACATACCAATTCCGCCTTCTGATGGAAACGGAAGACCAAATTTCCTAATAAAAGGGAGGTTCTTTTCAAAACAATTGTCGTAACAAACATTCGTAAAATGCGTATAAGTATGTAACAAGAGGGAGAACTGGGCAAGAAAAAAGTGTTTGAAAGTTTGAAACATGGAATGCGATAATACCGCATAAACTGCCAAGCACCCACTTTGAAGTTTTTTTTTTCATTCAAGCGAAAAAATGTCGTTTCCGTTTTTTTTCCAATTTTACTCTTTTTTTTCAAGGCACCCTATTATAAAAAAAAACAGGCAGCTCGTGGTCCTCAGTTTTGGACAGTTTTCATCAAACAAAGTAGAAAAAAGGCAAATGAAAGAAAAAGGGTAGGCGCTCTCAATGTCTTGTGGTCTTGTGGTTTCAAATTTCCACATTTTCGAATTAAAGCGCGCCGTCATCAAGTCTTTTAGGACTTTGTTTGGGAGTTTGTTTGACCACAAATCAGAAACTGTCTGATAAATGACCTTTTATGCAATGTTTTATTGCTAAAGGGAATACATTATAATATTTCAAAACTTTTCAACATATGCTGTTTGAATAAGATAACAAAGAAAACTGTTTGATCACTGAAACACACTCGAAATTAATCTGAATTTTTGAGAAAACGGTTTAAAACAAATAAGTTCTTTGACATTTAGAACTGCAAAATTTATTTTCCATAAACTTATTCATGTATGAGAGCCAATATACAGTTTTCTACGAGACAAAATTGAACCATTCAGCAAAATATATTTGTTAGAACATTTGTTTGTATAAATTTATTGAATTCCAAAAGTTCCATCGTTCCCAGTAGAACAGTGTACTGGAAATGAAAGCTAAGGCGAAAACTAAATACGAAATAAAATTTAAAAAAAAAACTCAACACTCGAATCTTCTTCCATATTGTTTATGATAAAGTTAAAAAAAATTCGCTTGCATCGGAAACTCTCGCGTTCTAATTAGAAAGTTTATGATGTGAGAGAGAGTTAGAGAATGGATAGTACCAAAAAGCTAACTGAGCGTATTCACATTCATTGTGAGTGCATTCAGAAGGTTCATTAGAACCTGAACTTGCTGAATTTCCAATAAGACTGTCGGATGTAGTATT
This sequence comes from Caenorhabditis brenneri, assembly GCA_000143925.2. NCBI lineage: Eukaryota > Metazoa > Nematoda > Chromadorea > Rhabditida > Rhabditidae > Caenorhabditis > Caenorhabditis brenneri. The sequence goes on from GL379810.1 coordinate 279,866, forward strand.
TGAAGTTTGAAATTCAATAGAATAACCATGGTTAAATTAGTTAATTTCAAGAACATTATATTAATACAAAACTGTTCTGAAAACTAGCCTAGCAATTCTGTTTCCATTGAAGATTTTCAAGTATTACAAAATAAACAATACCGAATGACAAAATATATCAAAGCTGAAGTTAATAAAAATAGGAGTTCTGACGCATATATTCTGGTTATTGAAATATTCGTAACTGGAAACGACATCCCATAAGTATACAGTAGTTTATTTTTCAAAAGCTTGGAATTTTTAAGATCTTTCTCAAAATGAAGACATTCACATTCATCTTTAACGATCCTCAGAAGTAACATCGTTTCCACTTCAAAGTGATCTTTTTTACCTCTGAGTTCCCTTAAAAGCCATTCCACTTGATGCATTTGATATCCCTTCACATTTTCCCATTCCATATATTTTTTCATATATCTTCAACACTCTTCTAAGACTTCTGCGGTAGGTTGCCATTTTTAGATACAATGATACGAAATGGGGCGGTGCAGAAGCACCAGGACTAATGGACTACGTAATCGTTCCATCATTTATCCAGATACGTTGTGCAACGTAGCTGATTAGGCTAAGGATTAAGAAGAGATGCAACACGTTGCTGGTCGATCGACGCTGTTATTTGTTGTATCCAGAAATAACACATGCACTCTTAAGGAAAACCGGAAGGAAACTTTAAGAAACATATATGTGGTCGGAAATGTGCTCCGCTCAATCTCAAGAATTGCATGTGTGTCCATCAGGAATCGTAAATCAGAAAGTTCAAAGGGAAGTGGAAGTCAGAGAGGGTTGTGCTCAGCTGATATTCAAGGTTCCCAGGATAAATTAATCAGGATGCATTAGGCATTGAAAAGTTCATTTTTGCAGTTTCTGGGGTCAATGAGGTGGTATTAATTAATCAAAGTGCACTTGCGTGGGGATTTTTTATGTTGAACTGATGTAACAAACTTTGAAAACTGAAAATGAAAAAGAAACAGTAAGAAGATCAATGATGATTTGTCCTTATTGATGATGTTTCAAACGGGGTAACAGCGGCTTTCCTGTTGGCCCACACCAGAATTTCAGCATGTGTTATGAAAGCATATTGTTTCCTGATACAATTCAATTGATTCTCAGTAAAAGCTTGCAACTTGTCCCATGAAAACATCGAATTACAGCACCTTCCTGGAAAAGTGACCAATCTTGCGAATAACCCGTCCCTGAACTCTCAAAAAAAACTTTTCAAAATCTTCATTGTTCATCTTTTCTGACTGGTAATAGTGCACCCACCCACACTACAATTTACTTTTTGATTACTTTCGAATTGATGTTTGTCTAATTTTTTTTGTCTGATACATTTTAAGCTAACCCTTCATCATCTCAACCCCTTCATTTTTCTGTCTGACTTCCTGAAAGAAATTAAAATATCAAAAGTCAGGAATACAATTCCTACAGAGCGACATCTAACGTAATTATTTTGAGAGTTGGCCACGTGCATGTCAGTGTTTCCAGTTTCCTACAATTGGATTGAGAACTCAAGGTTCGCATTTTACGTAGGCAACCCCTACAATATTCAGATTCGCTTCGTGACGATGTGTCCCAGGCAGAAGTCGGTTTAGGGTGCTTCTACTTCTGCTACCACTCTGCTTACGTGCTTCGCCGAATTTCTGGATGCACTTTAACGTTCGTTGAATGTAAACACTCCACTTATGTAGACGTCTTAATTCTTTGACCACCACTTTGTATTTACAATTTTTGCTGGCGATAGGGCGACTGATCCGCTTCTGATCGACTCTAGTTCTGATCCTGTACTAATTAATCAGATTGCATTGAATCCCTTCATGGAAAATGGGATAGTATAGTGAATGTAAAAAATGAAAACAAAAATAAAGAATGAATGTCGGAATTTGATTTTGAACACTGATTAAAGGAGTTCCCTGTGGTATGACCTCCGCACACATGAATCCTGAGGGGGCAGCCACACATTAAACCCCATTTCAGATTAGTCTGATTTGCCTCCAAAATACAGAAATGCAGGAAGCGTCATAAATGAAGCCTGGCATTTGAATGCTTTCCATTTTTTATATGTCACGCCGTGCAGAACCGGAAATGCAAAGATCTGGAACATGGGTTAGGAACGTCTGGGATCCAGCTCATGTTTTTGTTGGTTTTTGTGTTGTCCATCCTCATCAAAAGAGATCTTCGACCAGGATAAGAGTCAATAACAAGGGGCACCAATTGGACTACGGTTTCATCTGACCAAAAGTCTCATAATTTTTAGATGAGAAAGAAAAACCCATTACTCATTTTGCTACAACGTGACCGAATCCTTCTGAAATGCAAAAACAAAACATTGTGAGATGCTGGGATACCCATCTGCTTCATATTCTACTCAAATGAAAATCAGTCAAATGTCCACTAGTGTTCTTTATTTCTCAGCATAATATGCATCCTCAAATTGAATTTCGTCTCTTCAACCATCCCTTTTTCATTAAAGAAAGATAAACTGCTACAATTATTTGTAGTCAGTTGTATACTTTTTGTTCCCTCTTCACTCCTCCAATTGGAAAAAGAGAAGAGAAGTGTTCCATGAACGAAGGCTTAACCTTTCAACACCCCATTAAATCTTCTTCACTATATTTTCAACTTCTCATGCTAATCTGTCTTAGAAGGTGTATAACAAGGAATCACAAACTGGGAAAAAGCAGATCAGAGGAAAAGTTGCGCTAATTCTTGTTTTATTTATGGCTCCCCGTCTAGAAATTGCGAGAAGAGGGTGGATAGATTATGTTGGAAGTCATATGTATGTTTCTGGGAAAGTTGACCCCACTCAATGTTTTTTGAAATGCGTAGATCATTTTCATGGAATGAGGATAGGTTCGTATAATCTTAAGAATGTTTCCAAAAAAGGAAGTCATTATTGAAAGTGGCACGGGGCACATGATGACATTTATGTCAAACACACCAAAAAACTAAAATTTCAATTTGACTAAAAACTGGTGGTCCATGTTGCCGAAACGGATAAGCTCTAGAATTCGTTCTTGACAGAATATTTTCTTGGCATCGCTCCAAGTTGTCCCCCCGCAAACATCCAGACACATAAAGTGTTTTTCGTCATTGTCCAGACTACATTGATAACCTACGCAGCAGCCGAAGTTATAAAGTGCATGTTACTCTGAGTTTGTATTGTGTAAGTAAAATCAATCAAAGAGCAGATTTAGATTTGTATGAATTCTTTGTTGAAAGAATACAAAATTTTTTGAAATTAATTCACAAAAACAATATGTACACGTGGAAATGTGGCGAAAAAGTAGCACACAGGCAAAATGGGGACATGTAGAGAGTCGAGTTCTAACAGAGATCTTCGTAATCACAAATTGAGATTCTTCGTGTGGGATGGTGGCGAAAATTGGTGGAGATCAGAGTACAATTAAGAATAGAAACAGAAGAACCAAATATGAAGTGAGATCATTGCTTAGAAATCTGATCACCCGAGAAGTAGTGAAGACAAATCATCTGAACAAATAATGAGATCTAATTGATAATAATATTAATAATACATACAAAATGCTTAAAATCTATAAACGCCTACAGTCTATGTACACTATAAAAAATATGTTGATTTGGTCGTTTGGGACTGGAAACCGTGAATGAAAAATAAATAAATAAGAGTACTCGTAATACAATTGAAAATGAAATGATTGACAAGCCGGATGATGATGCACAAAAAGTGAAGAGCGAGAAAGCAAGCAGTGGGATGTACCCATGAGAAATCATGGCTCCGATGAAAATCTTATAACATTGAAAAGGTAGGAAGTGAGGTAAAGTGGCAGTTGACAAACAACAGGATGAAAAAATTGAAAAACAAAGATACCTAGAGAAGATCACAATTGAAGAAAAAAGAAAATGATAAAAGGTAGCTATAAACTCCCGTGAGGAAAAGAAACAGTTGACGAAATTGATTATAGGCTAATAACCTGTATCTGTAATAGATGTCGGTATGTCCTCCTCCTCTTTTCGTGTTGGATTACTGTTGCTTCTTCTGATCTTTTGACAGTTCTCTTCTTTTTTTCTTCTTCTTCCTCTTCTTCTTCTTCCTCTTCTTCTTCCTCTTCTTCTTCCTCTTCCTCTATACTTTTGTTTGGATCATCTTCCATTTCTGCTTTTTGCATCCACTTCGACTTGGCCAATGGTCCCGAACCTTGAATCTTGAAGATACCAGGTCTTGATGGCTGTTTGAGTCCATCGCTTGTCGCATCAGATGTCTCATCATTATTCACAACAACATCCTTGTACTCTGGTTGCTGTTTTCCTTTGTTTTGACGGAGTGCATAGATCTCCGCTTTGATTTTCCTCATCTCTGCATCTTCCTGAAAAAAAGTCGGAATGAGTACATGGGATAATCTTTCGGAAGGAGGGGATAGGAAGTTGTTGTTCAATGGGAATGTACTCACCAGTTTTTTGAACATGCAGAAATGTGCATTCTCATCTTCAGCACCAGGACAGTCTTGGTGATCATCACATAACGCCTGGGGTTCAATGCATACAAGTCTCTCATATGGGTCGTCCGCGTTCTTCTTGGGACATGACATCATATCACGATCAGGAACCATGCATTTTGGATCATCTATAAAAGAGTTCTTGTTTTGTTATATTCTATTTGTTTCCGGTGTTTTTAGGTTCTCTCTTTTGATCTAGTAATCCTTACTTTCCCATAGAGCAAACGGACTTCTGGATATAACTGGTAAACGGACTTGTTCGGCTCTTTTGTGTCGCCTCGGATGTATAGGCCGTGTAAATGAGTTCCTTTCCTGAAAACGTGATGCTAGAATAATGAAGAAATAGGGGCGACAGAAAAACTAATCAAATCTAGGATACTAGGAAGAGCACAAAGTAAATATAAGGGTTTTTTGTACTGACCTCTTGTTCCTGAGCCGAAATAATACAAACAACATAAGGAAGCAGGAAGATTGAAAACCACCGACACATCCTGAAAATTTAAATATATATAATATAAAACATTAATGGAATAAGATACAGTATGTCTGAAAAGTGCGAAATTCCAAGAAAAAAGAATAACAAAGCAAACATGATCTAGGAATGATATAATATTTTGAAAAGAGAAGAACACAATGGAAAGAGTACCAATATAAATAGGGTAAACAAAATAAGCATGTTTCAAAAAAGTGACGAATGTAATAAGAAACAAGCTGCTCGACAAGGAACAGGGTTTCGAGGAAATGAAGAGGGTGGAGAAAAAAGAACGAAATGTTTCTATCTTTGTAAATTTAATCCAATTTAATAGTAGTAGGTTTCCTTTTCTGCGGATATATAAATATCATTACTAGTTCATACAATTTGACTTGAAAAAAGGGGGTGGGGATAAGCATACGGGGGGAGGAGATTCATGAACTGCCTTGGCTTTGAAAGTCAGTGACGGATGAGCAAAAATTTGCAGAATTACGAGAACGCGTAGTTCAACGTAACGATTTGGGAGGCAAAAGGGGCTTCAAGGTAGGAGGAGAAGAAAAAAGAGGACGGCGAGGGAGGGTGATTTGAAAGCGAATTCCAACTTTATCTTGATGTCAAACGGATTAAGGAGCTGTAGTTTGGGACTGACTGGAATCATAAAAATGTAGAGCCACCCTGGTAGGTCTACAAAATATTTGAACGCCTCCAAAACTACGAACTGTCTGTTTTTTATTGTCTGCAAAAAAGCAATCACCTCACTTTGAAGTTACTAGAGTTGTAGACTAACAAAATAAAATAATATGGTGGGGATAAGATTGTAGGAATGGAGGAGGAGATATGCCTAATTAGTGTACTGATCAGCCCAATCCACCGGATTTAAACACCTTATTTGTTTGATTGTTCTGATAAGATTTTCATTTCTTTGCTCGTTCCAAGCACTTTCTCAAATTTAGCATATTACGTAGTTAATCTAGAGCAAAAGCTAATCAAAATTTATGGGTACGTAGAAAAAAAAATTGGAAAAATATGAACGAACACGGATACCGGATACGGAAACATCAAACAGCATGGCTTTTGATCACGAGTGAAAGAAGATTTCTCAATTTACGAATTAGTACAATGGCATATTTTAATCTTTTTGCAACAAACACAACGTAACATCCTGTGATTTTTGTTTGTTGTGATTCCCAATAGTACAAAAGGGCCGAAGAGTTTATCCATGCTGTGTTTCATTTTCTGACACTTTCTATGTGCTTTTTGATTTTAATCCGGATTTGAAAGGTTTCAGTAGTAGTATTTGGAAAAATAGTAAAAACTAAAACTGAGAAATTGAAATTTGGTCAAGGAAAAAATCAAGAATCCAATGTTAGCTGCAGAAAAGATCGGATAGGATTGTGGAAACATTTCGGCACGAGAAAGGCTTTACATGTTTACTAATAGTCCTACGGTAGGAAGAGGAAAGCCAAAAATCAACAACTGAAAGGTCGTAAAAAGGGATTTGATTGGCAGGAAATGAACATAATTTAGAATAGGTCTTCAAAGCTCTTAGAAGATTCAGAATTCATTCGAACAAAAACTTAAACCAGAGCTCCGGGAGCGGTGGGGCATGTTTATAAATCTAGAACCTCAAATCCCGCCCCTTCTGTGAATGAATGAGAGTCTAAAGATATGTGGGAAGGGGCTCACGGAAACAGAAACAGAAACGAAAACAGGCTGTAAGAGGAAGAGGCGGAGAGAAAATGTCTGGAAAAGAAGTAAAAATGTGAAGAGTCCTTTAAAATTTACCTTGAATCGAGTTACAAAGTTTGGGTATCTTTGAAATCAAACTTTTTGAACAACCCAAATCAGCTCTTTTGTTATAGTGACGTCGTCAAGTTTTCTTTACGTTTTTTTTTTCGAAAAATATGTTTCGTCGGTGCATCTTTGATGTGAGGAACTAGATCTTTGGCAGAGTACTTTTGATGTCACCGTTCTGAGTTGATTTTTGAGACAATTTTTTGTAATTTTGAAATTCAGTTAACCGAATTCCGTGAGTAATCCCATCCAGACAAACTGCTAATAGGAGCTTAAGGTTCCTAAAGTGGATGCCTTGAGTACTTGGTCCCTTTGCTCTTCTCTTACGTACTTGATCACAGTGATTTTACTGCCACCCTGCATTTCTGAATAGAGTGGAGTTGAAAACTGAAGAAAACTGTTTGATGGTTTTGTTTACTTATTGCAACACATTGCCAAGCGTGGCTCCAACATAGTTAACCCGGAATCTGAATCAGGTCTTGCACTTTTTTAGGGTCGTTGAATATTCAAGTAGGACCACGGATTGCATCAGCAGTAAAAATAGTGGGTTACCTGGTGTAGGTGGATTGAGGGTGGAAGAGGGACGAGCTGAATCTCATTAAGTTTTGTCTTCTCATGTTGTTTTAGACTAGTTTTTACTCTGTGTGTATCTAATAATCTCAAGTAATAATTCAACCTTCTATCCGTAAATCACTATTGCCGCCTCTAATTCTACGAAAAAATAGCCTAATCGTCAAAACATGAATTGAGTGGGTCAGCGATTTGTGACGTACTTTTGCCTCCTTGGAATAGGGAATAAGAAACAAAAAATTTCAACTCGTTTTGATGAGGTCTGATGAAAACAACGTAATAAATCCTGCAACCCCTCATCATTTTGATGACACCAAGGTACTTGGAAACGTATTATAATTTCAAAGGATTCCAATTGTTTTATTTTTAAACATCATGTATCCATTTATAGGGAAAACCCAAAATGATTGTTTCCGCAGAGGATTAGAAATCCCAGAATGGTCTCTCTCGTACGTTTTAAGAGTAGGTGTGAACTCTAGGAATTCGGTATTAAAATGCTACGTAAATGTCAAATTTAGATGTATGAATAATGAATGACAAATGAAAAGAGTTGTCAGATATCCAGGAATGGATTGTCAAAAAAGGGGTCATTTTCAAAACATGACCATGCAGATTACTTGTACAATAAACAAGGATGTGACGTAAAATGCTGGTCGATCTTGCTGTTCGAATTATGTAATTTTTCGAATTGAACCGGATTCTATCTAGCAAGATGTGTGGGTGAATTATGTTCTAGACACTGCAGCCAGCCACTTTTTACTCCCAAAAAACGGCATGTCTTCCGGGATTTGGAGCTAATTAGAAATGACGGCATATATGGTCGGTACGGAAGAAGTGTTATCAGGTTATCCAGTCTTTCAGCTCAAAGTCGTACACAACTAGTGTTGACAATCAAATCTACCTAAACACACCCATAACACATTTCTCATCGACCAAAGTTGCGGATATCCTAACTGTAGAACAAGAACAGAAAAACAAAGTGAGGATTTAGTTAAAGTAACCCACGATTTTCATTTTCAAATATTAATTACTTAACTTGTTTTTCATGTTCGCTACACTTCATTACCCTCCTCTTCAATTTTCATTTCATTCATAACTCTTGAGAGCGGAAATCAAAATCAGCAGAAGGGAGATTAGAGACCAGGCAAGCTTTTTTAGAAAGGTTGCAGGGAGTAAGATTGAAAGTCTAATCGGATAAGAATCTCTTTCCAATCCAATTACAAATCTGGTAGAAAAGAGGAGAACTTGAGGAAGAGTGCGTTAGCTCGAATCGCAAGAAATTACAACGAAGAAGTCATGTACAGGAAGATATAGGAAGAAAAAGGTGGGGGATTGAAGTGCATCCTTCCGTACACCGGATGTTTTCCCAGATGTCAATTGGTGAGTCAATGGGTGCATCTAAACATGCGTTTTCGAGTTCACAATAAGTGTTTTTCCAGCAACAAACTCCATAGATGGAAGTTTAATCTAGAACAATAATTTAATCATTTCAACTAAGCAGGAATGTCTGAAACGTGTTCCTTCCCGTTAACTGAAAAACAGAAAATAGTCTAGGCTGTGTGTCTCAGCCGATGCACTCTTCTAGATTCACAACATTTTCCTTGACAATCAAGCACTATAACCGATGGTTGACGTGATTTGACATCTACGGTGTCAGATTCTGACATATTCTGTTTCAGCGTGGACGCGCTTCCAAATTACGTAACTTTTCTCCTTTCAGAAGATTAGGTCAAATTTTTTGTTTTGTATGCACATCTTTCTTTTTTTTCTCCAATTTTTCATAGTAGAAAGTCACAGCGTATCGTAGAAAAAATATTGAAAAAACACGTGCCATTCACACCACATTATCACGCCCTTCTTGCCTACATCTTCCGCAGATCAGGTGCCAACGTTTTGGATGTTGGGAACTTTAGTTCCTCTCCAAAACAGAAAAAAACTAACAGAAAAGGGATCGAAAAACGGAGTCTTATGGGAATACTAGAAATTGCGTAAAAAAGGTATCTGAAAACAAGCTTAACAGCTAATGGTTTTAAGAAAAGCTTATAGTCAATCAGGAAAATCTCAAATCGGATCCAAAAATGCAGACACTCAAAAACCATGATCAAAAATTTTCAAAATTGGGGTTGGAACTGGCACTTTGCTGCCAATTTCACAAAATTCTCCCTTTCAGAATGGCAGCAAAGATTCAGAATTCGAAATTACGCAGAGCCTCTCTGTTCTTAATTCTCAATTTACGCTTTTTTTCAATTTTCAGAAAACGCGAACTATTTTTCAAGTGTGAAAATAGTAATTAGACGAGAGGGGAAAGCCTCCAATTATAAAAGTCTTTGGTGAATTTTTGGAATCCACTCAGTACGAACGAAGAACACGTTCTTCTATATCTCTCATCTTTTCCTTTTCTTGTAGTTCAAGAGTCAAAGATGGTCCGAGTAGTTCCTGGTTGTATTTATGTTTCCTTCTTGTTTCCTAACCGAATGTATGAACAGAATACTAAATAGTTTCCACAATTGGTTGCTGAACTCTTGGTCCGGTGTTTACCGTCAAAAAAGAAATTGACATTTGAATGAAATAACAACAGAGTATTGTCAACATTTTACTGTTCCCTCGAGGTTTCCACAGTTTCTGAAACCAACAACATCCTGTTTTTCTTCCATATCAAATGCACAGTATCAATGAATCAAGCGTTATTTCCGATGGCGGGGGAGAGTTTGATACGTACGATCTGTGCTCCCTGTTTTAGCATTTGACAATAGACGATCTCAACGTGTCACATGCCAGTTTCGATTTTGTGATTTCCGGAGAACTATAGAGGAGTTTCTGCACACTTATCAGTATGTGGTGCACGGGTGGACATTGGCCCTGAATACCAATTCCTTCCAACGCAAAACACCCCATCCATCTCTTCAGATGCTAAACTGTCTATGCAACAAAACGTTGTGGAATCGGAACAATTTTTTGGCTATCGCAACATTTTTAATTCGTTTCCGAATAGTATTAGTCGAAGAAAATCACACCGACCACACTACCTACAGACAATCATATAACGAAATAGAGTTGATAAGCACCGAGAAATGGTGGTTGGAAATAATTATAAACTGAAAGTGACCAGCTTGATTATATAACTATATAATTAGAGTGCATAGGACCATTGATCAAGTTGAGAACGCAGAAAAAAGAAAATTGTTTGAAAAAATAGAAAAACAAAACAATGTCCTCCGGAAAATTAAAAAAATGAATTGAGAGGGCGAAAGATGAGTTTTTATGAAGTTCCCAGACGGGATAATTGAAGATATGACCAATAGGTTTTGTTGCGTTTTTAGTCATGCTTATTCCATTTTAGACCTTCAAATGACGTCGACAACGCATAATGAATGAAATGTGACAAAACAGACAGACTGCACTACAGAAAAGAACAATGAAGGCCCCGGAAGGAGGGAGGCAATGTGTAAACTAGAGGTAAATCCGCGTCAATGTCTCGACTTCCGCTGCCGGATTTGGGTACTCCCATTATTAGACCGGTAGATGTTTAGAATGTGCCCGATTCGAATTGATATGCTCACTTCTTTCAATCTACGTCAACGTTTGACAACTGTCAACATTGAAGATTTGAAAACAGTTTTCAGATGTATGGGCCATGATCTCTTCCTTAATCCTCCATACTGTATAATATGAAAGTTTTGAATTTTTTGTTTGTTGTGTTTTCCCCCACATTTTTTTTCTGTACTCGGTTTGTCCTTTTAATGTAAACGATTCGGGTTGAGTGATTTTTTTGGTTTCACATGACTTAAAACTTGCAAAAAACTATTCATTCAGAAACGAATGCTTACTCATTAGTAAACTCATTTACTACTACTACCTGATCGTGACAATGGTTTCAAAGAATCTTTGTGTTAAAAAGAAAACACATGTTTTTTGAGAGAAAAACATTCGTTCGCGATGTTAGAAAAAGGGAACGAAAATGAGCTGGGTTCAAAAAATGAGAATGTTACGTTTCACTATCATTAAAAACAAGCATCTCAACATCTAATAAGAAAATCTTACGGTAGCATATCTTCAAAGGGAAGGAGTCATCGATAGGGAACAATTGATAAATGGAAAACTTTAATCTCAGAATTTAATCCTATCCTATTTCTGACTATTTCCTTGTTTCCAACCACCCCCACCAATCAAGAGTATATTGAGAAGCCGCGTTCTTTTTGACCCGAAGATTGGATTATCGGATTAGCAAAAGCTCCCATCCTTTTCAGGAATAAAGTTGCGGTCAAGGACAATAATCACAATCTCTCTGACTTGTTCTGCTTTGATGTGTTTCTCCTGGAATGTGCTCTCCGAGAAATGAAGAATTTGTTCGAGAACTTTCCAATTTCACACAGTAATAAAAAGTGTTGAATCAACTGCTCTTTCGCTCTTCGATCATAAAAACTGTAACTCCGCCTTCCATGGCCTTTAGTACATTATTGGTGGTGCTTACGTAGGAATTACCGGTTTTAGTGATAAGGCAGAAAATGGGGAGAGGCACGTGTAAAACGGTATAAAAGACAGTTCTGAAAGCGTCCAAGACAAGACAGCTTGTCCATCTGCCGATATGTTTGTCAAGTCTCTTCTCCTTCTTTCCGTCGGTAAGTGATACTAAAATTCTATTTTCAGTCACAAGAGGGCTAAACATATTTTAAGTATCCGAAAACATAGAAAAAACAAGTCAGCAGCTCAAGATAAGTAGATCAACCACTTCTATTAAATTGTGAAGAATAACTTAGTTTGAGGGTGCTAATCTAGTTTAAGGTAACTTTTCGTTTTGTTGTGATTTGACCGCAGACTTTTTGGCCTTCTCTGAACACTGATGCATTTATTTAATTTTCTGAAAAGCACCCGCCAAAAAGGATATGAAACACTTTTTCTGCGCCTTAAAAGAGGATATAGTGGGCTAACTTATTGAAAGTGGGGGATATGAAATCCAGTGATAAGAAGCTAAAGGCAACAACCAGAGATTAATCTAGCTACTTTTTCACTTCCAATATGTTTACTGTTGTTGTTGTTTTCGTTTCTAGTCTTATTCGTTAGATCTAAACGGATGAAAGTGCGATGTGGAACTCAAGTCATTTTTTGAGATTGTGCGCCACGTGAGGATTGCTCAGCTGTTGATTCAAGCTAATAATGGTGGATTAGAGTAGCAAATTAGGTGTTTTGTCAGTTTCAGAACAATAACAACTTATAATGAATTGTGAACTAGAAAAATTTTGGATGATGAAGACTAGAAATTGAAATGGAAGAGTACGGTATTTCAGCTATTGCGTACGTCTCCGCTGACTGTCTCCACTGCATCTGCATGAGAGAATCCCAATGTAAGCCAATTGGATGCCACATGGATGTTGGATCCCTCTCCTGCGGATACTACCAGGTAAAACTGACTACACAAATCTTACAACTAAAGAAAACCATAGTAAAAAAATAAAAATAAAGATTTGACATAAGAACACGTGGTTAGCTTTTCTCGTAAGTTGTTCGTTTAAATGGGGAAACCATAGAAGGTGTTCGGTGGTCTGTTGATTGTTTTTGCCATTTAAAAAAAGAAACAAAACACTGCGTAGAAATGTCAGACTAATTGAAAACACCTCCGAAAAATCAGAGATTCTCGTAGTTTGAACGGTTCTTCCTTTTTCAAAAAATGCACGGAACCACCGATTTTTTCGACTCATTGAGTTTCATTCTTGAAAACTTGTAACCTAGAATCCAAAGCAAAATGGAAACGGTCCAGTAGATTCTCATCTTTTACACATTTCCGCCTAGATCGAAAGTTCTTCATCAGTGTAGCAAAAAGCAAATAGAGTTTAATTGGCTTTTTAATCGTAAAACTATAAAAAAGACACGCGGTTTTTGACTCACTGAAGGGGAGCACAGAATTCATTTTTGTAAATGTTGCGTGAGTTAGATCATAAAGATAAGCAGAAGAGGAAATGCCTTATTGAAATGTTAAGACCAGATTGAGAGGACCACAAAGTAGTATACATGAAAACAATGTATTATGAAAATGGAAGATGAAAAGTGTTCATTGAAATTGGTAGCTTTCCCATATTATGGAATGCAGACAGCTCTTGTCAGAACAGTAGAATTGGAAACGGAAGAAGGCGTGAAAGTTGAACTCGCTGGCATTGAAAATGATCTTAGAATCTAGGGTACACATATCAGGAGCAAATTAAAAGACAAAGTTTGTTTTGTCTTTCAGATCAAGATCGGATACTACGAGGATTGTGGACAGCCAGGAAAGAAATCTGGAGAGTCAACTGAAACCGCCTGGAAGAGATGCGCTGACGACCTCAGCTGCTCCACCACCTGCGTTGAGGTAAGTACCAATTTTAGAACGGCAGCAAAACAGTAAAATCGGATAATGATATCAAAAAAATGCTTTTTTGGGAAACTATTTGAGGGGGAGCATTAGCTTGAATTCTCCAAAACGGCATAATTCCGGATTGAGTCGAGCCTATTTAAAGAAAACGGAGCAAGCTTGATCTTTTGGGAATCTCGTCATCCGGAAGATCACTCTAGTTATTAAAAAAATCATCGTCCGCATCCGCACCTAAATTAGCATACGGGGTTACGTGGCTCGCCCACCGGAGGCCTGGATAATTTTTTAACAACGTAACCCTTTGCGTGGCATCATCTGAGTAACATTTTCTGCTAATTGTCTATCACGTCACGACCAGGTAATGAGAATAGCTTTGGCATGAATTCAACAGGAAAGGAACTAGCTCAAAATAATTCTTTGAGACAATGTCGAATATCGCAAAAATAACCTGTCTCAAAACGTAAACAGGCATATACACACATGGCGAGTCAAAAAAACGTCATTGTTAACCCTGATATATGTATTGCAAGAGTGGTGGTGGTTTTAATATAATGAAAGACAAAGTACTTATTGTTATCAACACCCACCGCAACAAGAATTAAGTAAAAAGGGGTGCTATGTCATAGAAAGTAACAAAAAGCAAGATTATGACGGAGGGTGCCCAAACTAGAGATTCATTACTATTTGCACTTTTACCTACTTCTCTTTATTTTGACGCCTAGTTCCTAGAACCCATTGAGGATCACAAATACTGGGGGTATTCTAGATATCAATTAACTCACTGGTTTTTCAGAACTACTACAACCGCTACAAGAGCCAGTGCAACGGACTTGGAATGGGAGCCTGCCAGGTAAGGGAAACAACTTTCGCCTACGCTTTTCATTGTTTTCGGTTATGGACACTAAACCAATTGTATGGATCGGGTACAATTGGAAGTTTTAGGGGCGGGTGTGTCTAGTTGTTCAGCGGAGGTTCCCGATGATTATTGAATTAATCACCATAAGGAACAAAACCCTACAAAATGATGAAGGAAGGGTCAGAAAGGTTATGGAAATCTTTCATGATCAGTAACATTATTTGTGCTCGTTTCGGTGCAAAATAAGACACAGGGATACCAAAAATCTAGAATGGAAAATATGACTTTTGAAATTTGAAATTTTAATAAGGCTAGCTTATTCACCAGGAGCCATTCATAATTACTGACCATTTATGGTCAAAACATTCGATACATAGGAAAACATTTTGGGAACAATTGTAGTGCATACATATAAACAACCGAATGACCCTTCACCGCCCCCAGCAAAGGTCAAATGACCCAATGACATTCGAGAAGAATATTTTTTGGAAGGTTAAATTTAACTTTAGCAAACGTGGTAGTCTGACGTAAATATGAGCGAGCAAAAAAAAAAACGTCTTGCATAGTGTTCCAGTAAAAATGAGGTATGTCACCTAACTCGCAGATTCACATGTCCAGTTAGTTTTTGCGGGCAATTCTGACGAAAGCCATACTACAAAAAAGATTTGACTCCTATATCTCATAATTGCATCGGTCACATACGATTTTTTTTGCTTTTATCGTGTATATGTGCATATAGCAATTTAGAAACGAACCGAAAATCAGAATGCTACGTTACTACGTAACTCTGAAGAAGTTGTGTTGTTTTTTTGAGAATTGTGCTTACTACCACAATCCTCAAGCGTCCTTGGCTTTTTGATTGAACAAAGTATGTCTAGTCGTTTTTTAACTTTTGATATCTTCTAGATCATGGCCCGTAACCACAACGGAGGACCACGCGGATGCCACAACTCTGGAACCCTCGCCTACTGGAACGGAGTCCACGCCTGCTGCGGATGCTCTTAATTTCCTGACTTTCTTTTGTATTTCTAATCTTAATTTGTCAATAAACAGTCATTCAAAAAAAACAGAAGTTTTGAAGAAAAAGGTCTAAACACCGGGAACAAATTCTGCTAGCTCTTGCAAAATAAAGGGGTTTAACAAGAACCATTTTCAGAAAAATAAAGGTAAAATCACAGTTAAGCTATAATAATAGTTCGCGAAGGCTAACATTACCAAAATGCTAGATTCTACATGAGAACATGCTAAGAACGAATTTTGAAAGAATCTAAGAACCTTTTCGAAAAATAATTGAGTAGGTGAGGAGGTCAGTGGGTCAAAAATGACATCAGAATAGGAAGAAAATGAAAAGAATGTCCCGAACTAAAAGGAACAAGAACGACTATTAATAGATGTGCAATTGCTCAAAAAGGACCACCATCTATGTCATAGCTCGTAGAAAAAAAAAATCATAAAGTAACATTTCGTCCTGAATAAGTGAAATGGTCCAGACAATATTGTCTTTGAATTCATTCAGACTGATGCCTGATGCTTCTGTTAGTTTGATGATCGAATAAAAAGGATTTTGCTTCAGGAAAACTAAACCTATCCGAATGACCAGTGGGCACCGATATACGCATTTAGGAACAACAAAAACAAAATTCATTATCCGGAACTATCAACAAAGTACACTTGGATTAAGATCAAAGTATATCAACATTCATAGACTAGTTGGAGAAACTTTTTTCTTCGAATTTCAATTCCAAACCTACACAACCGTGAAAATGTAAGATCAAGGAATTTCTAAACCTGGAAATCTAGGGGGATCTAAGTCTGGATCAGTTTTTGCAGGTTCAAAGCAGAAAAACATCTTTCACATGTTTTGAGAAAATAATACACTGTAACTCTCAACTTTGAAAAATAACAAGGATATCAAAGTTTTAGAAGAAAATAGATCAAGCAGAGAGGAAGTTGGACGACAGAACGAGTTCAAATGTTGAATACCTAGCATTTTGGACGGAAAGTTTGGTTAATTCATTCGTTGAAAAAAGAGTTTCGGGTTTAATACCAAATGAATGATGTTAAAGAAGATAGGAAACATGAAATCAAAATTTTGATCACAGGTTTCAAAAAATCAAGGAAGTTTAATACTCTTACTAGAGAGAACGAAGAACAAGAACAAGGCAGAAACTTCGACAGATACAAAAGGTTGCTGAGTGCTTGGAAGTGTTTTTAAAGAATTTTAACAAAAATCCGAAGATTTTTTTTTAGGATCCTTGATCTCTACAGTATCCGGAACGGTCAGACAAAACAAATAACACCGCGTGAGAATGTGCCCAGACAGCCCCATTCATAACAGGTGACTATGAAACAGAAACAAAAGTTTTCTTTTTCCGAACACACACACACAAAAATGAAAAAATTGTTGTTTTTTTTTGTTCTCAATTGATATCTTCTCCCAGTCCCTGATGATTTGTGCTTTCCCGCTGTGCAAGTTTTTCCCGTTGGCACGTGAAGAAAAATTGCATCATGTCGGGACCAATCAAGTTGGAGTTCTGTCACATGTGACCTATTGCAACATTTGGAAAACATTGAGAACAGAGGCTCTTATACAGTGACGGCTACCAGTGACGAAAGAATTGGCATCATGTATCATACAATCCACTTTCCACTATCTTAGTTCTAGTGGATTTGTCAGTGTGAGTAACGTGATCTGGTTTCAAAATCTTTTGATCCTCTCGGAATTCGGTGAATTATGGTGCAACAACATAGCGTAATCGAAATTGTGTTCGAAAAACATTCACACAGTTTACAAAGTATACAAAATGTGCTTGAGCACTTTTCTACTACTAACAAGCGGATAATCTTGATGATATTCACACTCGAGTAATTAGCAATCTAGAAGGAAGTCATCGTTTAGCATTTACTACACAACCAAAGTTCTACTACTACAACTCCAGATTCCCATGTGATTTCTCTTATTCAGTATTGCAATATTGCACTTTTAAGTTGCAACTCAACTCTACATACATACACCGACAAAGTGGAACTAATCAATGAACAGGGAAATTGACAGGTTGATGGGTTTGGAAAATCGCAACGTTTAGGGCAATCTTATCAGTGTACCACAGGCTCTAAAGGAACAAAAAACTTCTAGAACATGTA